>OU342742.1:194789389-195216308 GCA_910589775.1 Avena eriantha | reverse complement strand
GGCAGCAAGAAGTGGCGGAGGCCGCAAGAGGGAGATGGAGGGGCGCGTGGCCGAATGAACGTGTTGGATAGTTCTCTTCTTGAATGTATCTGCAATCTATCTTCCACGGGCTCCTGCTGCTAAGCAGCTTCTTTTGATTTTCTATATTTTGCTTGCAATCCTATTTTCTGGCGAAATGCATCGACCCTCGTTAAGAAACCTACTACTTTCTATCGCTATATCCTATTTAGCTGCGCACAGCTATATCTACATTTGTTTTGTTTTGTGAATGAATGTATTCTGCCTGATATGATTTGGCTGCTTTAGATTTGCTACCTAATCGAGGCAAAAAAGAAGTCCAAAAGGGGAACGAATTATCGAAGAGAGAATTTTCTCTAGATTTGCTACCAACCTATGGGGCAAAATGAAACATATCTGTTTAGCGAAGAGGAAAGGGTACTCTTTTCAAACTGCCAGTTAACGAGCTAACCATCTTGACGAGGCCCCATCTTGAACGTCTCCTTCTACAAGAAGGAACATGATGTCGTCCATGGAAAAAGTCGTCGAGCGGTCATGTCACGATTAATCAAGTCTGAAAAGCCTACTACTGCTACTACTACGCCACAACACATGCGTCATCGAGTGCACGGTCGTTGATGGACAGCTACAGTTTATTGCCTCTTGATTTTAATAAGACACATCCCATTTTTACGCAGCGGCTCTCAATCTCACTTCCAACTGGGGCCCACCGTAAGAAGCTTGGACGCGCTAGCCGGAGTCCGAACAGCTGAGCTCGATGAGACCTAACGTCTCTGGTTCATCGAGTCACTCGCAGCCATCAACACATCCCTTTACCGAATCTATCACAACCCCACAAATCTCGCCGTACAGCCACCTACCTTCCCCTCTACATTTCCACTTTTAACTATCGCCAATTTTAGGGCCGTGTCAAACTTCGTACATAGAAATTGTGTGTGCGCCCTTTGCATGCGGCTCAATACAGAACTGCCATGCATGGCCCGGGAAAAAACGTGATGTACCGTGCGTGTTTCTCGGTGCACGGTGCAGTTGACTGCACGACGCGTTGCACGGTGGTGCAATGAAACGTGCCTTGCTTCTATCCACCTTAGCTAGAGAGGTCCTCTCCGCACACCCACTCCCACTCTCGCTCACTGTCCTCACGCAACCCTCTCCACTATCCCACCAGCATCCGCAAACTCCCGAGAATACCCCGTCCGCGCCGGCGATGGCCGAGGAGGATAAGGTGGCCATCGTCGCCTCTGGCGAGGAGGCCCCCGTCTCCTCACCGGTCCCCCTCTACGCGTTGAAAGAAGCCGCTGTCCCTGTCCAGGCCCCAATGGTGGCATCGATGGCAGCCGCCGTTCCCGTCCAGGCCCCCGTCCTAGCTACCGACGGAGCTGCCGAAGAGTAGCCCCCCGCCAGCGAGGAAGCCCCCGCCAGTCACAAGTAGATCACGCACTTCTAGGGGACCTACGATCCAGATAAGTACATCGCTCCGCTGAACCCCTACGACACCGGCATCGACGACCTATGGTCAGAGGTAACTTGGGTTTGCTCCCTTCCCCTGGTTCTTCTACCGTTTGTTAGAAATAATGGGCTAATCTATTTAAAATTTAGCTCGTATTGTCATGTTTAATATTCTGGAATTAATCATGGAAATTGTGCCTAATTATCCAACACCGTTCCCATCGTTGGATGCTAGATCTTGGTTTATTAGGATTCGCTTGTTCGCATTTCGATTGCTCGATCTTCTTACACCATCTACTCCCCCATTTTCCCTTTCTTCCAATAGGTTTCCGGCAGCGACGTCTGCAGCGATGACGAGTCCATTCACACCAAGGCTCGTCAGGGGCTGAGGAGGCTACGGGCCGGCAAGTACGACGGCTTCCTTAGGGACCCCTACAGCTACCCCTTCCGCAAGGGGGGCGTCTACTGCTTGACGAGTCACGCCGCCGGTGGCACCATCTTGAACACCTTACTGAAGCATGTAGAGGCCGCGGGCTCCGGCATCCACAAAAGCGGCAAGCCCGAGCCCACGAACATCAATGCCTACATCGCTGAACACCATGCTCTCTGCATTCACCTCCGAAACCTCCAGCGGGTGGCCATCAAAGAGGGTCGCATGCCTCCAATCAGGCCCAAGGCCCCCAAGTCCAAGAAACTAGGCAGCAAGAAGTGGCGGAAGCACCAGAGGGAGATGGCGGAGGCACGGGCCCTTGCAGGATGTGCCTGCAGCTGCGGCGGCTGCCCCTGCTGCTAAGCAGCTTCTTTCTAGCTATATCCTTATTTTGGCAGAATGCATCGAACCTCGTTAAGCAACCTAATTTCTATCACTATATCCTATTTAGCTGCACACAACTATATCTACATTTGTTTTGTTTTCTGAAAGAATGTATTCTGCCTGGTGTGATTTGCTGCTTTAGATTTGCTACCTGATCGGAGCCAAAAAGAGGTCCAAAAGGAAACGAATTATCGAAGAGAGAATCTTCTCTAGATTTGCTACCAATTTGGGCAAATATAAACATATCTATTTAGCGAGAGAGGAAAAGGGTACTATTTCAAACTGCTAGTTAACGAGCTACCATCTTGACGTCTCCCTCTACAAGAAGGAACACGATGCCGTCTATGGAAAAAGTCGTCGAGCAGTCATGTCACGTTTAATCAAGTCTGAAAAGCCTACTACTGCTACTACTACGCCACAACACATGCGCCATCGAGTGCACGGTTGTCGATGGACAGCTGCAATTTATTGCCACTTGATTTTAATAAGACACATCCCATTTTTTATGCAGCGGCTTTCAATCTCACTTCCAACTAGGGCCCACCGTAAGAAGCTTGCACGCGCTAGCCGGAGGCCGAACAGCTGAGCTCGATGAGACCTAACGTCTCTGGTTCATCGAGTCACTCGTAGTGATCAACATATCCCTCTAGCGAATCTAGCACAACCCCACAAATCTCGCCGTACAGCCACCTACCCCCCTCTACATTTCTACTTTTAACTATCGCCAATTTTAGGGCCGTGTCAAACTTTGTACATAGAAATTGTGTGTGCACCCTTTGCACACGGCTCAATACAGAACTGCCATGCATGGCCCAGAAAAAAATGTGACGTACCGTGCGCGTGTCGCGGTCCACGGTGCAATAGACTGCGCGGCGTGTTGCACGGTGGTGCAACGAAACGTGCCTTGCTTCTATCCACCTTAACTGTTGAGCTCACTGACCCCACGCAACCCTCTCCACTTCCCCACCAGCATCCGCAAACTCCCGAGAATACCCCGTCCGTGCCGGTGATGGCTGAGGAGGATAAGGTGGCCATCGTTGCCTCCATGGCTGCCGGCGAGGAGCCCCCCATCTCCTCGCCGGTCCCCCTCTACACGATGAAAGCAGCCGTTGTCCCTGTCAAGGCCCTAGTGGAGGCATCGATGGCAGGCATCGTTCCCGTCCAGGCCCCCGTCCCAGCTACCGACGGAGCCGCCGAAGAGGAGCCCTCCGCCGGCGAGGAGGCCCCCGCCGGTCACAAGCAGATCACGCACTTCTTGGGAACCTACGATCTAGATAAGTACATCGCTCCGCTGAACCCCTACGACACCGGCATCGACGACCTATGGTCGGAGGTAACTTGGGTTTGCTCCCCTCCCCTGGTTCTTCTACCGTTTGTTAGAAATAATGGGCTAATCTATTTAAAATTTAGCTGGTATTGTCATGTTTAATATTCTAGAATTAATCATGGAAATTGTGCCTAATTATCCAACACCGTTCCCATCATTGGATGCTAGATCTTGGTTTATTAGGATTCGTTTGTTCGCATTTCGATTTCTCGATCTTCTTACACCATCTACTCCCCCATTTTCCCTTTCTTCCAATAGGTTTCCGGCAGCGACGTCTGCAGCGATGACGAGTCCATTCACACCAAGGCTCGTCAGGTGTTGAGGAGGCTGCGGGCGGGCAAGTACGACGGCTTCCTCAGGGACCCCTACAGGTTCCCCTTCCTCAAGGGGGGCGTCTACTGCTTGACGAGTCACGCCGCCGGTGGCACCGTCTTGAACACCTTACTGAAGCATGTAGAGGCCACGGGCTCCGGCATCCACAAAAGCGGCAAGCCCGAGCCCGCGAACATCAACGCCTACATCGCTAAACACCGTGCTCTCTGCATTCACCTCCGAAACCTCCAGCAGGTGGCCATCAAAGAGGGTCGCATGCCTCCAATCAGTCCCAAGGCCCCCAAGTCCAAGAAAATGGGCAGCAAGAAGTGGCGGAAGCACCAGAGGGAGATGGCGGAGGCGTGGGCGCTTGCAGGATGTGCCTGCAGCTACGGCGGCTGCCCCTGCTGCTAAGCAGCTTCTTTCTAGCTATATCCTTATTTTGGCGGAATGCATCGAACCTCGTTAAGCAACCTAATTTCTATCGCTATATCCTATTTAGCTGCGCACAACTATATCTACATTTGTTTTGTTTTCTGAAAGAATGTATTCTCCCTGGTGTGATTTGCTGCTTTAGATTTGCTACCTGATCGGAGGCAAAAAGAGGTCCAAAAATAAATGAATTATCGAAGAGAGAATCTTCTCTAGATTTGCTACCAATTTGGGCAAATATGAACATATCTGTTTAGCGAGAGAGGAAAATGGTACTCTTTCAAACTGCCAGTTAACGAGCTACCATCTTGACGTCTCCCTCTACAAGAAGGAACACGATGCCGTCTATGGAACTCGAGCGGTCATGTCACGTTTAATCAAGTCTGAAAAGCCTACTACTGCTACTACTACTACGCCACAATACATGCGCCATCGAGTGCACGGTCATCGATGGACAGCTGCAATTTATTGCCACTTGATTTTCATAAGACACATCCCATTTTTTGCGTAGCGGCTTTCAATCTCACTTCCAACTGGGGCCCACCGTAAGAAGCTTGCACGCGCTAGCCGGAGGCCGAATAGCTGAGCTCGACGAGACCTAACGTCTCCGGTTCATCG
Source organism: Avena eriantha (assembly GCA_910589775.1). Classification (NCBI taxonomy): domain Eukaryota; kingdom Viridiplantae; phylum Streptophyta; class Magnoliopsida; order Poales; family Poaceae; genus Avena; species Avena eriantha. The sequence continues at coordinate 195,211,338 of OU342742.1, read as the reverse complement.
AGTCACTCGTAGTCATCAAAATATCCCTCTAGCGAATCTAGCACAACCCGACAAATCTCGCCGTACAGCCACCTACCCCCTCTACATTTCTACTTTTAACTATCGCCAATTTTACGGCCATGTCATACTTTGTACATAGAAATTGTGTGTGCGTCCTTTGCATGCGGCTCAATACAGAACTGCCATGCATGGCCCAGAAAAAACATGACGTACCGTGCGCGTCGCGCGGTGCACGGTGCCGTAGACTGCGCGGCGTGTTGCACGGTGGTGCAACGAAATGTGCCTTGCTTCTATCCACCTTAACTGTTGAGCTCACTGACCCCACGCAGCCCTCTCGACTGCCCCACCAGCATCCTCAAACTCCCGAGAATACCCGTCCGTGTCGGCGATGGCCGAGGAGGATAAGGTGGCCATCGTTGCCTCTGTGGCCGCTGGCGAGGAGGCCCCATCTCCTCGCCGGTCCCCCTCTACGCGTTGTAAGTAGCCGCTGTCCCTGGCAAGGCCCAGTGGAGGCATCGATGGCAGCCAACGTTCCCGTCCAGGCCCCCATCCCAGCTACCGACGGAGCCGCCGAGGAGGAGCCCCCCGCCGGTCACAAGCATATCACGCACTTCTTGGGCACCTACGATCCAGATAAGTACATCACTATTGCTGAACCCCTACGACACCGGCATCGACGACCTATGGTCGGAGGTAACTTGGGTTTGCTCCCCTCCCCTGGTTCTTCTACCGTTTGTTAGAAATAATGGGCTAATCTATTTAAAATTTAGCTAGTATTGTCATGTTTAATATTCTGGAATTAATCATGGAAATTGTGCCTAATTATCCAACACCGTTCCCATCGTTGGATGCTAGATCTTGGTTTATTAGGATTCGCTTGTTCGCATTTCGATTGCTCGATCTTCTTACACCATCTACTCCCCCATTTTCCCTTGCTTACAATAGGTTTCCGGCAGCGACGTCTGCAGCGATGACGAGTCTATTCACACCAAAGCTCGTCAGATGCTGAGGAGGCTGTGGGCCGGCAAGTACGACGGCTTCCTCAGGGACCCCTACAGCTGCCCCTTCCGCAAGAGGGGCATCTACTTCTTGACGAGTCGCACCGCCGATGGCAACGTCTTGAACACCTTACTGAAGCATGTAGAGGCCGCGGGCTCCAGCATCCACAAAAGCGGCAAGCCCGAGCCCGCAAACATCAACGCCTACATCGTTGAACACCGTGCTCTCTGCATTCACCTCCAAAACCTCCAGCGGGTGGCCATCAAAGAGGGTCACATGCCTCCAATCAGGCCCAAGGCCCCCATGTCCAAGAAACTGGGCAACAAGAAGTGGCGGAAGCACCAGAGGGAGATGGCGGAGGCGCGGACGCTTGCAGGATGTGCCTGCAGCTACGGCGGCTGCCCTGCTGTTAAGCCGCTTCTTTCGAGCTATATCCTATTTCTGGCTAAATGCATCGAACCACGTTAAGAAACCTACTTTCTATCGCTATATCCTATTTAGCTGCGCACAACTATATCTACAGTTGTTTTGTTTTCTGAAAGAATGTATTCTGCCTGGTGTGATTTGCTGCTTTAGATTTGCTACCTGATCGGAGGCAAAAGGAGGTCCAAAAGGAAATGAATTATCAAAGAGAGAATCTTCTCTAGATTTGCTACCAATTTGGGCAAATATGAACATATCTGTTTAGCGAGAGAGGAAAAGGGTACTATTTCAAACTGCTAGTTAACGAGCTACCATCTTGACGTCTCCCTCTACAAGAAGGAACACGATGCCGTCTATGGAAAAAGTCGTCGAGCAGTCATGTCACTTTTAATCAAGCCTGAAAAGCCTACTACTGCTACTACTACGCCACAACACATGCGCCATCGAGTGCATGGTTGTCGATGGACAGCTGCAATTTATTGCCACTTGATTTTAATAAGACACATCCCATTTTTTATGCAGCACCTTTCAATCTCACTTCCAACTAGGGCCCACCGTAAGAAGCTTGCACGCGCTAGCCGGAGGCCGAACAGCTGAGCTCGATGAGACCTAACGTCTCTGGTTCATCGAGTCACTCGTAGTGATCAACACATCCCTCTAGCGAATCTAGCACAACCCCACAAATCTCGCCGTATAGCCACCTACCCCCCTCTACATTTCTACTTTTAACTATCGCCAATTTTAGGGCCGTGTCAAACTTTGTACATAGAAATTGTGTGTGCGCCCTTTGCATGCAGCTCAATACAGAACTGCCATGCATGGCCCGGGAAAAAAACGTGACGTATCGTGCGCGTGTCGTGGTGCACGGTGCAGTAGACTGCGCGGCGTGTTGCACGGTGGTGCAACGAAACGTGCCTTGCTTCTATCCACCTTAACTTTTGAGCTCACTGACCCCACGCAACCCTCTCCACTGCCCCACCAGCATCCACAAACTATCGAGAATACCCCGTCCACGCCGGCGATGGCCGAGGAGGCTAAGGTGGCCATCATCGCCTCCGTGGCCGCCGGCGAGGAGGCCCCCGTCTCCTGGCTATATCCTATTTCTGGCTGAATGCATAGAACCTCGTTAAGCAACCTACTTTCTATCGCTATATCCTATTTAGCTACGCAGAACTATATCTACATTTGTTTTGTTTTCTGAATGAATGTATTCTGCCTGGTGTGATTTGCTGCTCTAGATTTGCTACCTGATTGGAGGCAAAAAGAGGTCCAAAAGGGAACGAAATATCAAAGTGAGAATCTTCTCTAGATTTGCTACCAATTTGGGCAAAATGAAATATATATGTTTAGCGAGAGAGGAAAAGGGCACTCTTTCAAACTGCCAGTTAAGAAGCTACCATCTTGACAAGATACAAGACACATACATAAACATAACACAACGAGGGTTAAATTTATTTTACTAGTATCTCTTGATGCGCTAGACATCTTGGCAAGCTAACTGAGTTCCACAAAACAGAAACATAACACTAGCAAGTAAAATTTAATTCACTCCTCATCAGACCACTTGACGCGCTTGCCATCATTCCAGGTACTCCACGTCTGACGAACTGCTTTGTCCCAAATGGTATCTGACTTGGCTTTTCTATCTTCAGCGTCCTGCGGCACAATTAACGGTGCATCACAGGCCTGATTGTTGCCGCTAGAAGATGTCGCCTCTCTGTTTGCCGCTTCAGCTGCAACCTCTCTGTTAGCTGCTTCTTCAGCTGCAAGCTCTCTTTCAGCTGCTTCTGTAGCCTCCTTGTCAGCTGCTTCAGATGCAGCCAATTTGTTTGCATATTCAGCTTCAAACTCAGCTATTCCGCATTTTCTACAAAGGGCTCCCCTAAGCTCGTCTTCCCTCTTGCAAATAGGGCAAAACACGAGGTAACGTTGAAAAAAATGGATCTTCTTGTATAGCTGGTAGGTCAAGTAAGCATCTATGGCTGCATACTTCAGGTTTATATCAGACAACGGCTACTCGTCCCAGAAATCATGTCTATCCATAGGGAAATCTTCCTTCATTTTGTCGTACGACTCATCGAGGATTCTAGTTGCGAGTGATGCCATTTCATCCTTCTTCCTGCCCCCTAGGATCTTGACAAGACGCTGAATATCGATCCAGTTGTGCGCATGAATTATAATTTCCTCTTGATACAATTTCGAAAAATTAGTTGTTGTGTCGACAGTGCAGAAAACAATTCCCTTTTTTTCAAGGAACTGGCGCAACACCGGACATTTCCTGTCAGTCCTGAAAGTATGTAGTTTGTCATCACCAAAATTTGTAACTACAAATATTTTGTCAATGCAAGATCATCATCTCAATATAATTTTGAAAAGTTTAGTAAATGAAAGATCAAGACTCTCAACATTGTATTGTCATAATTTATTCGGTTTTGCTATTTCTCAGTCGACTGAACGAGTTGCACATTTCTTTTAACTATGGTTGCACTTTTCTTAGGTGATTGAGAATAAAGAAAATCTCAGTCGATTGAGACATGGGCAAACCCTAATTTATTTGGTCCTAAGTAAAATCCAGTAGTTGCAAGATGAGCAAGTAGATAAAGAACAAGAGGAGAAAACCCTAAAAGCGGTTAGCTACAGAGAGCAGATCTACAAACCGGGAGAGGTGGTAGACGAGGACGTGTTTCCGCATGGAAAGTTGAACGACGGCGACTTCACTCCCTTCATATGGGTGCTCCGGGGTGTACTCGAGGTCCAATTCCACAAACTTGTCCTCGTCTATCCCAAGCCAACCCTCGTACATCCTCAGGACACGCACCACTGTCTCCTTCTCGTTGGTGTAGACAATGTCTATCTTCTTGTTGTCATGGGTGGTGAAGCTTGTCTCTAGAGTGCGTAGATCTTCCATTGCGGCAAGGAGAAGACGGGAAGAAGATAGTAGATGACAAGAAGAAGAAGAAGAAGAAGAGTGGTTTCTGCGAGGCAGGGGAACGGTGGAACTGTCAATGCGCTTTTATGGTAGGGGTTACGATTGGGACGGAAGTCCAAGGAGAGACGTGTGGCGGTGGCCGTTCCAGTTTTTGAGTAAACAAAAAATAATTATAACGCCAATACATGGGCCCTGTTTTGTCACGTCAATACACTGGGTAGGGGGCGTTGTCATATCCACTTTGCCAACGCTACAAGCCTACGTGACAGCCACCCCGCCTAAGCGACGGGAGCGACCTAACAGCAAACTGACAGGGGGGCCCAACTTGACGCCCGTTAACCTGATTTTTTGTATTGAAACGTAAAGTTGAATTCGTGCTGAAAAAGACCCTCTGAGTATTTGGCACGCCAACTATTGTCATCGCGGATGGTATCAGGGAACTCGGGTACCGCGTTGCCTGGCCACCCCAACTTTCAGGCCGCAAAGTGATATTCTCCTGAAACTAAGCAATGAAGTGTGTGTTTTGAGGTTTGCGCATACTAGCGTTCATCGTGCTAAAGAATATCATTAGAATCTTTGTAGATGCTAAGAATGGAAAAGAAGATCCAAAGGTTATCAATGTTTGGATTTGCCGGTCTTGATCCAACGGGCAATGTTCGAAGTTATCCGTACACTATAAAGTGGTATGGTATGTTACTGTAAGAGATAAGACAAGATAAAGATAAGATAAGAAGTACTGCGAATGGGCAATCTTTTGAGTAACCTTCCCTCCCGATGTTTGGGAAGCAAGTGAAAATTTCGAAAACAAGAAAAGTTTGAATTTTTTTGCCGCTAAGGACCAAAGCGATTTCCTTCCTATGTACTCCTCATCCCTACTCCAAACCAATGCGGCTGCCGAACATGCCAGAGACATAGAGCCACCATACCAAGGCACACATGTGCAGCACCACGCTGTGGACGAGGGAGAGATCAGTCGGGCCGGTGCGCGAGGGGAAAGGGTAGGAGAGAGGGAGGCTGGATGGTGAGAGGAAGCGAAGGAGAGAGAAAACACACAATTTGTTTTGCGTGCATAGGTCCTGAAATTTACTAGTACTAGTATAGTGTAGTACACTACAAGGCCGCAGGAGTACCTCGTGTCAGAAACCCATCATAACTTTGCTCTGAGATGGAACCGCCTTCAACTTCTCTTCATTGCTGCCCTCTTCCCCTGCCAACGTTTTATTCTCTCAACATGTACAGCGCATGGACAAAGGTGACCATATGTCTAAGCAAAGAAATATACTACTCCTGTGTAAAAAAGCACATGGCCTACTACCCGTTCAAAAAAATGGCCTACTATGTGGCATCCGCTAAGGTTCACGTTATACATAGTGGGGAAAATAAAGTTATCTTTAAGCCTAAGGTGCACCTCAAGCTTGTGGGTTGCCCATAGAGAATAGAAATATCATTTCCCCTCTCTCCCTATTTCATGTGATCGTTTTCAAATGGTGTTCAAAATTTTCATGATGCAAAATCTTAGCTAGAAGTCGAACCACTCGTCAAAACTCTGTGGTTTATGATATATTAATTAACTACTCGATGGGTACCTCCGAAAGCGTTTTTCATAAAACTTTCGAAGCAACATACAATTTATTACATGTAGTTCAAGTTTGACCTAATTTCATTAAATTCAAGAGCAATCTATCGCACTTAGTTGTAGCTCAAGTTTGACCTAATTTCATTAAACTGTCAAGACGCAAAATCTTAGCAAGAAGATGAACCTGTCATCAGAACTCTCTTTTGGTTCCTGATAGTATATTAATTACCCACCCACCCACGCGCCCCCACCGATGGGTACCTCTAAGAGCTTTTCCGTAAAACTTTCAAAGCAACCTACAAAGTTTACTTGTAGTAGTTCAAATTTTACCTATTATATTTTTTCCGCTTTGCCTATTATAATTTTATATAGTGATGATATGCTAGATGTCTATTATCTGAGTCTCACGTGCAGGGCATGTGAAATTTACTAGTACTTGTAGTTTTAAATTTGACCTAATTTCGATAAATCGACATAAAGTCATTCTAATGGGCAGAGTTAGCTGGGAAGTTTGAAAACTCATAAAACATGGGAATCATTGGTAAAACATATTGGTCCAATATATATGTATGTAAACTTGGCTTGTGGCATTCATATCCAATATTCTTCGGACTTTTATTTAGGAAAAAGAACAACCTCGCTCGTATTCTTCACTCGGAAAATGTAGAATTGAATGTTCTTTCTTGATAGTTGGAAACTCACACCGACGACACTGAAGATGCACCAATGACCTACCTATGAAAATACATTTAATTCAAGAGCAATCTATGGAGTTTACTTGTAGTTAGCTCAAGTTTGACCTAATTTCGTTAAATTACCAATATGCAAAGTCTTAGCAAGAAGTTGAACCTATCGTCAAAACTCTCGCTGGTTTCTGGTATATTAATTTTGAACCCTCGATGGGTACGTCCAAAAGCTCTTTTGTAAATCCATCAAAGCAAAACCTACAATTTACTTGTAGTTTCAAATTTGACCTAATTCCGAGATATCGACATAAAGTTATTCAAATATGCAGGGTTAGCTATAGGAAGCTTCAAAATGCATAAAACATGGAAATCACAAGTACAACATGTTGTTTATCCACTATATATATAAACCCTATTCAGCACCCATGATGCAGAATAGTTATTTTGCACCCCACATATTTTTATGTTCTCACATATAGAAATTTTTGTTTTGTATACTAATAATTATGTTCATGTTCATCAGAAACATAAAAAAATCGACATAAAAATATGATTTATGAGTCATTATAGTTAAAAAACATAGAAAATACGCATTTTACGTTGTATTTTTATACGACAAGCAAACTAATTTTTTATGACATGTCTAAATTTTCTTATGTTCTTCTCAACTTCGGAGATCAGAAAAAATTTACGTGACGTAAAAATAATATACGGTTTGGAAGATAGAGGGTGGGTATAAAATAACTATTCTACACCCGAGGGGTCAAATAGCGCCACTCTCTCTCTATATATATATATCATTCCATATATATAGGTCTGTCAACTTGTCTTGTGGCATCCAAATCCAATATTCTTTGGACTTCTCTTTACAGAAAAGAACAACTAACCTCGTTCGTCTTCACTCGGAAAACGTAGAATTCAATGTTCTTTCCTGGTAGTTGGACACTCACACCCACGACACTGCTTACTACTAGAAAATGCACCCATATACCTCTGAAATGAAATTTAATTCAAGAGCTATCTATCGCGCTTACTTGTAGCTCAAGTTTAACCTAATTAATTTCGTTAAATTGTCAAGATGCAAAATCTTAGCAAGAAGTTGAACCTATCGTCAAAACTCTCATTGTTTTCCGATATATTAATTGTGACCCTCGATGGGTACCTCCAAAAGATTTTTCTTAAAACTTTCAAAGCAACCTACAATTTACTTGTAGTTTCAAATTTGACCTAATTTCAATAAATCGACATATAGTCATTCGGTCAAATGGGCAGAGTTAGCTAGGAAGTTTGAAAAATCATAAATAAAACATGGGAATCGTTGGTACAACATGTTGGTCCACTATATATGTCTGTAAACTTGGCGTGGCATTCACATCCAATATTCTCCGGACTTCTTATGGAAAAGAACAACCTCGCTCGTCTTCACTTGGAAAATGTAGAATTGAATGTTCTTTCCTGATAGTTGGAAACTCACATTGATGACATTGTTTACTACAACAAGATACACTGATCCACCTCTGAAAATACATTTAATTTCAAGAGAAAATTATCGTGCTTAATTACTTGTAGATCAGGTTTGACCTAATTTCGTTAAATTGTCAAGATGCAAAATCTTAGCAAGAAGTTGAACCTATCGTCAAAACTCTTGGTGTTTTATGATGTATTAATTGTGACCCGTCGATGGGTACTTCCAAAAGTTTTTTGTAAAACTACCAAAGAAACTACTTGAAGTTTCAAATTTGACCTAATTTTGATAAATCGACGTAAAGTCATTCGGTCAAATGGGTAGAGTTAGCTAGGAAGTTTGAAAACTCATAAAACATGGGAATTGTTGGCACAACATGTTGGTCAATTATATATGTCGGTAAACATGGCTTCTGGCATGCAGATCCAATATTCTTCCGACATTACTTTACAGAAAAGAACAACCTCGCTTGTCATCACTCGAAAAATTGACAATTGAATGTTCTTTCGTAATAGTTGGAAAATCACACCGACGACATTATTTACTACAGGAAAATACACCCATGTTCCTCTGAAAAGTCATATATTTCAAGAGCAATCTATTGCGCTTACTTTCTAGCTCAAGTTTGACCCAATTTCATTAAATAGTGTCATGAGGCAAAATCTTGGCATAAAGTCAAACCAGTTGTCAAAACTCTCGGTTGTTTCTCATATATTGATTGTGAACCCCCGATGGGTACCTCCAAAAGCTTTTTCGTGTAACTTTCAGAGCAACCTACAAAACTTGTAGTATATAGCTCAATTTTGACCTAATTTTGATTAATCGACATATAAAGTCATTCAAGTGGGCAGAGCGATAAGCTATAGGAAGTTTTAGAACTCATAAAACATGGAAATCATAAGTACAATATGTTGGTCCACTATATATGTGTGAAAACTTGGCTTGTGGCATTTAGATCCTTATTCTTCGGACTTCCTTTATAGGAGATAATAATCTCGATATCATTGGAAAAATTGATAATGTTCTTTCCCGATAGTTGGAAACTCACACTGACAGCATTGTTTACTATAAGATGCACCCATCTATCCTAGAAAAGAAATTTAATTCAAGAGAAATCTATCGCGCTTACTTGCTTGTAGCTCAAGTTTGACCTAATTTCGTTAAATAGTCAGGATGCAAAATCTTAGCAAAAAGTTGAAACTATCGTCAAAACTCTCAGTGCTTTGTGACATATTGATTGTGACCCCTCGATGGGTGCCCCCCAAAAGCTTTTTCGTAGAACTTCCAAAGCAACCTACAATTTACTTGTAGTTTCAAATTTGACCTAATTTCGATAAATCGACATAAAGTCATTCAAATGGGCAGAGTTAGCTAGGAAGTCATTCAAATATCGACCAACATTTAATTTAAGAGCAATCTTTCATGCTTACTTGTAGCTCAAGTTTGACCTAATTTTGTTAAACTGTCAAGATGCAAAATCTTAGCATGGAGTTGAACGAGTCGTCAAAACTCTCAGTGGTTTATGATATATTAATTGTCCCCTAAATAGGTACCTCCAGAAGAGTTTTCATAAAACTTTCAAAGCAACATACAATTTAATTGTAGTTCAAATTTGACCTAAATTCGATAAATAATTGGCATAGAGTCATTCAAGTTGGCGGAGTTAGCTTGGAAGTTTGAAAGCTCATAAACCATGGGTATCGTCAGCACAACATGTTGGTCCACTCTTTATGTCTGAAAACCTATCTTGTGGTATTCAGATCCATATTCTTCACAGTTTCTGTACGTAAAAGAACAATCTCATCATCACTCGAAAAATTGAGAATTAAATGTTCTTTCGTGATAGTTGGAAACTAACACCGACGACATTGTTTACTACATCACCCATCTACCTCTAAAAATACATTTAATTCAATAGCAATCAATTTCCCTTACTTGTGTAGCAAATGTTTGACCTAATTTCGTTAAATCGACAAAAGGTCACTAAAGTGTGCAAAGTTAACTGGGAAGCTTGAAACATCCTATTTCTTAAAACTTTGGAATTATAAGAAACCATGTTCCACTTTGTCTGATAATCAGGGCAGTATAATTATTTTTTAATTGTGGTAGGTCTCGTAGAAGCAAGGTGCTTTATTAGTTAACACGCGGTCGGTGGAAGTACAAGTTACATCAAGGACTTCATAAAATGAAAATTACATCCAAGTCCATACATTTAGCACAAGATCCCTGAAACTAAGCAATGAAGTGTCATTTGAGGTTTGCGTGTATACTAGATATTGTAGAGCCAAAATTTGTTCTGAAACAATCTAAATTCTAGATTTTACTACTAGTACATATAGTAAATAAGAATCCATGAAACAGAGTGATCGTACTCTCTATTGGAGTAGTAACTTGGATTGGTTTTTCACATATCTAAGTAATACTACTAATTATAATTTCTCAAAAAAAGTACCACTAATAAATGCAGTATTGGTTTGTCTGATTTGTTGTAAGATGTAGTACTACTACTATTACTAGTACTCCCTCTCTCTGGGATTATTAAAGCCATTTAAATTTGATAAGACCAAAATAGTTAATTACAGGTTGGTGTCGAAGACATGAATGCAGTCCTCGGTCTCTCTCCTGCAGCACTGTACACCCTGCAATAGGCCGCATGCTTTTCGTCTCTCTCCAGGAGTAGATCTTCTTGCCTCTCACTCACCTGGATATTCTTGCCTCGGTCTCTCCCTCTGTCTGTATTGTACTGTCTGGTATAGTACAATGTGACACCTGCTTTATTACTCACCTGTGAACTTTCTGCGGCCTTTTTGTTTTGACGAAGCATGTACAGCGCGTGGACACTGTCTAAGAAAAAAGTGGCCAAGTGCAGCTACCGCTGGTGCGCCCATGCCTAGCGTATTCCTGTACAATCGTACCAGTACAGTACGAAACTCAATCAGTATACTCTTCAGTATACCCACGCAACACGGGTTTCTGGCCAGCGGACACTACGTCGGCGAGCCGATCTTCCCTCCGTAACCACTCCCACAAGTTGATATACCGCGTCGGCGGATTCAACCGTGAGCTGGCTGCTATGGATGCCATCCAGTCTGAGGCGATGATTGAGTGCCCCTACGATAGCTGCTTTAGCTTGGCCGCCTTCGACAAGCTCGACAAGCACAAGATCGCGTGCTCACATGACCTGTGATCCTGCATTGATTCTACATGTGATTTCATTGCCTCGCTAGTAGGGCTCCTTCCCCACATGAAGGAGGCCCACGAGGTCATAGTAACCATGGCCATCTACGGCAGCGCCATCTTTTGCCTCATCCCGACTCCACCACCAACAAGCACGAGGGAATTCACGCGCTTCCTCTGCGGGGATGACGGTGCCATGTTCGGCCTGACCATCAGCGCGCTCGGCCCGGCCACCGTCATGTCCTTGGTGTGCATCAGGCAGGACAAGTGGTTGTGGCCGTGGTACATGGTGAAACTGTGTGCGCCTGGCCCACCGGGGTCGGCGGACTTGTCGATGGTCAAGAGCCTTAATGCGGTAATCGAGCAGACGAGCAGCTCGTCACCGGCCAACCTCCCATCTGAAAAGCTCAGGACGTACCTCGGGGTGCCGCCGCGGTTCCCGATGAAGGTTGGACAGTCCACCCATGTATCTTTCTAGACTTGCATCGACAGAAAAAATGATCTTAAACTACGGCTGATGATCAAGACTGTAATGGTGTATTAGCAGATAAATAGTACTACTAGTAGTACTATTTTATTACTCCTGTTTACTAGTAGTATTCGCATGTAGGTTCTCTTTTTGTACTAGGAAGGATGCATTTTGGATGTAAACTAAGTTTGTTGCTAATGTTATTATGGAGTATTTAGGGGTTTAGTATGACTTTTATGTGATTGTTCGCTTCTACGACATGGACCAGAGATAAACACACTAACCGTTCTTACGGAGCTTCGATTTTAGTCATCTAACTCAGTGATTACGGAATTTTATGCCCAAACTTGTCAATTCAACTTGATTTAAGTCTTGAACCAAGATTGTGGTCGAAATTGTGCTGGTGTGGACGACGCATCGACGTGGGTCCAGCATGCAGGATAGGCTGCCCTAGAATTTAGCATAAATATCTAGAAAATAATATGGACATCTACGACATCAACTCAATGTTATCAAAATCATCACGAACCATGTTTTCATATTATATGCATTTGACATTATGTAAGTTAGTATGTTTGTACATATAGTTGATCAAACTTTATAAATATTGACTTCGACAAAACCTAGTATGCTTTCTAATTTGGAAATGAGGGAGTATCTAAGTACTAAAATGCGTCTAAATATATGTGTATCTAGACAAAGTTAAGTCAGTAACTACTATTTTAGGATGAAGGGAGTAATTATTTATGAGTAATCTATTTTTCACAATTTGTTTACTGCTAAGGCACGTGCCCACGACTAGAGCATGGACCAATGCATAATAATCACGCGACCATGCGGTAGCGATCTACTCCATACTGGATTACCCTACGTGCGGAGGCGCACTAGTGGAGCACATGCTCGTGTCGTTCCTAAGTACGTAGTAGTACTACTAGTATACGGAAATAGGAGTACAAAAATAGATAGATCTTGTTGCTCATTGTACTATTTTTTCCCTGTAAGGCAACCTGGACGTGACTACTACAGTACTATATTGGCACAACTTATGCTTTGGCGTTACAAGATGAATGTGGAACTCTCTATGTCCGTTCAAAAAAAAACTCTCTGTGTAACATTAGTGTACTAGTACTTCTTCTACTCCCTAGTTTTTCGAACGCGTAGTAAAGTAGTGTAGTAAGTCTGTTTGGTCAAGCTGCATGCAACGAGCATTGGTTTGATAGGACAATTCAGGTTTTTAGATATCCAAATATCTACTCCAGCTCGATGGCTCAAGACACAAAGCAGCTAGTACTCCTCTATCCTCCGGCTGTCGCCCAGATCAAAATGAAAAGCAAAAGATTGTATATCTTGGAAATTGCCATGGCCATTTATTACCAACAGAGCTTTATTTTGTTTCCTTCAAGACACCTGCAAAGACTGATACTGTATTGTACTGTACTAGTACTACTTGTAAATAACGTGCTATGGTTGGGCCCTACAACTAGTACTAGACATAGACTTTAGTAGCTACTCTCGTCACAGTGAATTGTCCAAGAGATCGAGTTCCTTTTCTCTCCAAGAGGTGGATTTCCTTTTTTTCTCCAAGAGTTGGAGTTCCTTTTTTTCCTGAGAGAGGAAACCTTTTTTATTCTTTCTTTGATTCAAAGAAAATTCAAAGTTTTTGTGAAGGATCTTGTCCCTTAGGAAATAATCCTACACTGTTTTGTTTGATTCATAGGATTCCAATATGTAGGAATTATGTCCCGTTTGGAATGCAGGATAGGAAAAATATAGGAATAGGAAAAATACGGGAATTGAGATTCCTTCAAAGTATTCCTTTGCTTTCCCTATGATTCAAACACATACTTGATCCAAATTCCTACAGTGTCCTCTTCTTATGTTTTGAGAATCCTGCAAATCAAAAGAGCCCTGAGAGATGGCCTTTTTTTTTTGTCTTTGATCATTTTTTTGTTTGAACATAGGTTCATAGAGCTTCCTTGGAACACGAGGAGGGTGGAAACTGCACAAACCTCCAACAACCGGATTCAAAATTTCAGGGAACTCCAGATAATTAGGATAGTCTAGTTGTAAGAAACTACTGTACTACAATTACTTTTGGGTACAAATACTGCACATAACACAAAATTCTCGATTAGCCCTCTTAGCATTATTTTTTATATACCCGGGGCTCAACACTTGGAGCTCTTTGCAACTACGTCTCTAATTGTTGGAGGTTTGTGCAACTAGCCTCAAGTGGAGCCCCACCCCCACTCGCCCACCTTCTGCAGTACTACTAGTAGTAGAGTACTAGTACTATGCACCATCAACCTTTGTCTTCTCCATCGCACCCCGGCTGCTGATACATTGCAAATGTATCTATAATTTTTGATATTCCATGCTTGGTTTTATCCACTTTCTTGTGTTTTGTCCATACTTTGGAGTACTTTTCATATGATTTCTTGGACTAACCTATTAACAAGAGCCATAGTGCCAGCTGCCTGTTTTCTGCTGTTTTTGGTTCCAGGAAAGTCAGAAAACGAATATTCTCGGAATTGGATGGGACAAAAGCCAAAGTGCCTATTTTTCCGGAAGTCATCAGATGCCAGAATACGAGACGGAGAAGGGCTAGGGGCCGGCAACACCACCTGGCCGTGCGGCTAGGCCTGGCCCGCGCCAGGGGGTGGTCTGGTCGACCCCAACACCCCCTCGGCATCTCATTCCACCTATAAGATGCCCTCGGGACGAAAACCCTAAGTACCCGCTCAAAAATCCACGAAAGAGTCTATAGCCGCTGTCATCTCCATCCCTAGATCGGGAGGGATCGGAAGCTCTTCCCGGCACCCTGCTGGAGAGGGGAATTCAGCCTAGAGGCCTTCTTCATCACCATACAAGCCTCCGGTGTGATGCGTGAGTAGTTCATCCTTGGACTACGGATACATGTAGTAGCAAGATGGCTGGTTCTCCTCCTTTGTGTTTTCATGTCTAGATCTTGTGAGCTCCGTTCATGATCAATATCATCTATTTGTAATTCTGCATGTTGTGTTTGGGGGGATCCGATGGATATTGAGATGCTATTTCAGATTGATTATTGATTCTATCATGTCTTTGTTATTTGTGATCTTGCATGCTTTCCGTTGTTAGTAGCTATCTTGGCCAAGTAGATGCTAGCAACTCCAAGAGTTAGTATTTATGCTCGATAGTGGTTTCATGCCTCTGGTAATCTGGGGAAGTGATAGAAATCTCTAAGGTACTAGATGTGTTGTTACTACTAGGGAGAAAACAACAATTCTTTGTTCATAGAACAATCATATTGTTTACATTACACGCAATTCGTAAAGCAATAATCTGTTGCTTGCAACTTAATACTGGAGGGGGTTTAGATGATAACTTGAAGGTGGATTATTAGTCATAGATGCAGTTGGATGGCGGTCTATGTATAATGTTGTAATGCCCAATCAAGTTCCAAAGGAGTCAAGATGATTAGTATATGCATGTATTGCTTTCTCGATGTTTGTCAATTGCCCCGTTGTAATTGGTTCACCCAGCATGTTATCTATCAAGGAGAGACACCTCTAGTGAACTTAGGATCCCGGTCCTTTTATTTTACATACAATCTATGAACTGTTTACTGCTTTGTGTTTACTTTCTGCAAACTATTACTTCCTTCCATTCAATACGTTTAATCCTTTGTTTTCAGCAAAACACGGTGAGATTGACAACCTCATCGCAAGTTGGGGACAGAGTTCTATGGTTGTGTTGTGCAGGTCTCCACGTTGCTACTAGCACCGGTAGTGCGCCCTGCCAAGGCTCAGCTAGCAACACCTTTGGGGTGTTTCCTTGCTCCTACTGGTTTGATTAAACCTTGGTTTCATAACTGAGGGAAACTTGCTGCTGTGCTCATCATACCTTCCTCTTGGGGTTCCCAACGAGCTCTACATCAATACTGAGCCATCAGCTCCCAGCTCATGCCAACGATCTTCCCTCCCCCACCCCACCCACCCCAAAGAAATCCCCCAAAACACCATCCGCAGCCTCCTTCCATGGTGAGATCGAGCAAGGTCTGTAAAGATCCTGAGTAGTTTCAGAAGGTGTTCACCGAAGGCCCTCTTCAAGTACTCATCAACCATTGCGACGCCACCACCGCCACAAGCGTCGTCGGTTCGTCCAAACATATTCTTCAATCATCAAAAGAGAGCGGAACTACGCCTTCTTCTCGTCCGTTTGGCATCCCATGTGTTCTTCATTCTCACCCAACGGTGAGACCGTGGGAATCCAAAGATTGCTTCGAAGAGGTGGGTAGCCCGTGCAAGCTGACGCTGCTGGACAGGTTCTCCTCCAATGCTGTGATGCCAAATGGTTTTGATGAGCAGCGAGCATGCGGCAATGGAGATTGGATCGTCATAGTTGGGCCCGATTTCATGTGGGACCTTGTCAACGTGTACACTCGTCGCAAGATTGTTATTCTGCAAGTGTCGGGGTTTGAACCGACCGAAGGTTCTGCACTTACATTTTAGGATGATGCTCATGAAGGTTGACATACTAAACTGCAGAAAATGGTCATTTGCCAAGTTCCGACATCTGCTGGGGGATACAAAGATTTCTCTCTAGTCGCCATTTTCGAATTCAAGATTGCTGTCATCAACGGGAATGATAGTCATGGATGGTCAGTTTGCGTGAACGAGTTCCAGGGTTACTTCAGATACTGCGATGCTATTATCCAACACGATCGTGTGTTCGCCGTGACCGAGAACGGCTGTGCTTATGCATGGATGTCTCTGGAACTTGGTAAATTCTCCTCCCTACGTATTTTATTAGCTTTGTTCCTAAATCGATGCAAGCTATTTTTTTGAACTTTCATTGGTTAGTAGGAATTCCATTAAAATTTTAGTTTCTTTGATTCGAAGGAATTCCCTAGGAATTTCAGAGGAATGCAATCTTTAGGAGGTTTTCTTACATATAAGTAGTTTGTTTCATATGATTGAGTTCTGCTGATAGTATTGCTTCGTCTCCTAGTACATCCCATGGAAACTATGGTATCTACTACGTAGTAGTAAGTATTATGTGAGACCCAGATATTATTCCTGAATCAATATAAGTTATTTTTTCTGAAGTTTCTTTGGTTAGTAGGAATTTCATAGGAATTTTAGCCTTTGATTCTTACGAATTCCCTAGGAATTTCAGAGGAATGCAATATTTACTAAGTTTTCTTACATATAAGTAATTTGATTCATAGGATTGAGTTCTGCTGATAGTATTGCCTTGTCTCCTAGTACTACTACATCCATGGAAAATATGGTATCTACTGGTAGTATTTACATGAGACTCAGATACTAGACATATGACATATCATAACTATATAGAATTATACTACTAGGTAAAGCTCAAAAAATTAGAAATTTGATTGACATCTATAAAGTATGGGCGCATATTTAGTTCTTGTATTTTCTATCATGTAGAAGTCGATGTTTATTAGGTACTAGTACTTGTAAATTTTGTTAACATGGTCTTGAGAAATGAAGGAGACGATTCTAGAATGATGGAGAAGTGTGTTTTGAGGATTGTGCATAGCGTTCATTGTGCTAAAGACTATCAATAGAATCTTCAAGTAGATGCTAGAATGGAAAAGAAGATCCAACTGCTGGCAATGTTGGGATTCACAAGTCCTGATCCAACAGTGAATATTCAAAGTTAGTCATACACTAAATAGTGGTAATATAAGATAATATAAGATAAGATAAGATATTAAACCTCGTAGAAATAATCCTTGTTGGTTTTCCTTTGGTATATAAGACACCACAATCTTGTAGGATCCAACCTTGATTTTTTCCCTATGAACTTTACATTCAAGATCTTATAGGATTATTTCTTATTTCATTTGATCCCATGAATCAAACCGTGTCGCTAGGAGAATTTCCATAGCATATCCCCATTTCGAAAAGAATTAGAATTTCCATAGCATCTCCCTAGGTTGGCATTTTAACAATCAAACATCTTAAGTATAATCAAGATTTTTGAAAATAGTACTGTATATCAACTGCTACAATGTCAGATCAATATCAATATTATTTCCATGTTACATTTCCTTTCCCTTTGAAGGTCCTATCCTTCTCCTGTCGCCACGCGATGTGCTGTACCTATCACATGGGTTTGTTGAGGACGATGAGGAGAATGATCCTGGTAGGTGGTGGTTAGCAACATCTGCCGGTGGTTCAAGACTTCTTCTGGTCTATACATATGGTGTCTCAGGAAATGCAATTGCTGATGATACTAGTGTTGTTCACTATGGTCGCACCATTCACACCTATCCTTCTGGGTTTGAGTGCATGGTGTTCTCGATGGACACAAGCCAGTTAACTAGAGCTAACCGATGGAAAAGGGTTACTAACCTTGGATCATATTCTCTTTTCCTTGGCATGAACTATTCGATTATCATTGCAGTAGGCGATGGAAATGATCCGCCAGGACATCTGACGAGAAGGAACTGTGTTTACACATCACACCAAGAAATTGGCTACGAGTACATGCCGTGTCCTAAAATTTGCCATTTCAGTCTGAATGGTGACGTAGCTGTTGGTTTCCACACCAACACTCGCTGGACATGGTCGGAGACTCCATTTTGGTTCATCCCAAGCTTCTCAAACTCCTTGGAGGGGAACGAGCCTGCTCAAGGATAGCTCATTTGGTCTCGGCCTTCTATTGAACTCTTTCTTTTGGGTGGTCTTTAGCTGATGTACAAGTACCCAGCATTTAGTTTCGCACCCTGTCCGACTTGTAAAATACTCCGTATGACAAAAAACCCCTTTTGTACACTTGGTAGTTTCTCAAGTATGTATATTTCACCAAGCTTGTAAAAGAACCTTATTAGAAGTACAGTTGTACTCTACTACTACTATTCCGTACATAATTTTTTCTAGAATGTTGTATAATAGTAGTAATGCTAGTATTACTCCTTGCAAGTCCGTAGTTTTGTTTCTTTTTCACTGCAGGTTGGGTCCTGTAAGCCTAAGTTGGACGTGTTGGTAAGTACTTCGCTCAGAAACTGCACGTGGATCATCCGTCATCTCTGTCCCGCGGTAGCAATGGCGGTTTGTGAAATACTAGAACACTCGTACCTATTCCCTCCATTTCATAATACAAGATGTTTTAGCTTATGTGAAACGAGTGTATCTAGATTCACTCCGAACTTACATGATAGAGTTGATGATGCGGTTAAATTTTTATTGTCGATTGCGCAGCATTGTCATGTGTAGAGTAGTTCTTATCCCAGGTATGCATCCTTTTTTTTGTAGACTAGGATTCCATAGAAGCTTGTTTTCTGGGCTAGATCCCATAACTAAGAACAGTGGGGATCCGTTCGAAGTTGGTAGTTCGACATCACAAACTTTTGAACATTTGCATATATTTATCAATGAACATCATGTAATCAATATTACAACTTGCTGCAAAAGGAGATAGGGGAAGGAGCGAAAAAGAGGATTCTCGATGAAATAGGTTCCAATCCTATGACTTTTGCTATCCCATATGACAAGGTAAATCAATAGAACGACATATGTTCTTGTCGTTGTGCATAGATGATTTCACTGTAATCTCTGTTTATCTTGTAACCGCAGAAGCACAAAGTTGAAGAAGATTCTCAGTCTCCTGATGACGGAGTAGAAAATGGATGTCAGATTGCTACACCTAATATGCCTCCTTGTTTACCTTCTATGGGGAATGATGTAGTTGCAGCTGTAGATGGTACTGATGAGCCTGCACCTGCCATCATCATGCCAGATGATGGAGGTGGTGGATTGGTTTTACCATCCATGTAGACTTGTGCGGCTAGAGCTGGCAGTGAATAGCCTTCAGAGGACATTGTGGTACTCGATAGTTCGCCTATTGTGGAGACTCATGCTACCGGTGCTGGCGCTGCTGTTGGTGCTGCTGATCCCGCTCCCCAAATTATCATGCCACCTGAAGGAGGCGGCGATTTGGGTTTACAATCTGTAGAAACTGTAGCACCTGAAGGTGGTGAACTGTGATGCAGAGCTTTATTTCTTATGATTTGTATGCTTTTCTCTAGAACCTGTATTATGGAGCTACCTTATGCATTTCTTACACTTTTGCCCATTGAACTGTAGTGTGGAACTGGAACTACTCCTAGTATGTAATCATAATATTCGGGTGCTTGAGTATTATCGATGATAAACCAATGCTAGCTGAGCTGCACGAGAATTGGCCTCTGCCACTTGCAGTCATGGTTCCTGGCTCATCTTCTTTTCACAAGCAAAGTGAAAATATGGTTCTCTTCCTTTTCTTGCAATGCCATTATGCTTGTGTTGTTGATCTGGCAATTTTACGTTGATTTTGTCACCCAATCCGCATTTATGTCTCTACATACAAACATATTTGTTCACATGACTTGAAAAGAAAACAGTATCTTCTTTGCATCAACTAACACAAGGAGACATGCAAATATTTATTTATTTTTGAAACAAGGCAAACAATATGCTATTTTCATTGATAGAGAGGGACATGCAATTCATAAATCATCACCTCCAGCATCTTGTTCTACAAAAGGTGTTATTACCAGATCCACAACCTTCTTTTCCTTGGGACAACAATGTCAAGTGCATGATTTCGAATCTAAACACAATCCAGTGCAGGTTCATCAGGACAACCTCCAGCTGCGTCAGTCTCCACAGAAGGTACATCAGCCTTATGGCAGACACCGTTGGAAATGCAAGATGAAGCTTTTGGTATACTCCTATCAGGACCACAGATAAGGGCCAGAAATTCAAGCTCTGAAATCTAGCGTTACAAAATAGACAAGAGGTTACCCCATCTGGATAATTCATAGACAATTCACAGTGCAATTTTAGCGTCTTTTTATTGGTGGAACGAAATTTGCTGGTACTTTTATTTCTGCCAAGAACCTACAAAACATAGCCAAGTCGAACATCTAAATATATCTAACTTTTCTAAAGTCTTATATGTGAATATATCTTTGCATAACACTCACTTATCAAACTGTCTACGGATATCTTCCCACTCCTTGGAAATGCGAAGTCGATGTTCTATAGGGTACATCCATCTATACTGTACTGTACCTCTAAGTACTTCCTCGTCAGGTACAGCAACAGCCAAATGCTCCATCGTATCAAAGAAGGATGGGGAATATATCAGGTCAAAAGCTTGCACTGGATCTCTGCCAAGTCCTTTTTAACATGTTTTTGAACTCTTCTGTCCAGAGCGTTACTATAGATTTACCTAAAGAACATACCTACCCAAATTTGCAAGAACCTTGTAAATCTAGATGGTCACAAGCTTTAACTATTTCTAGGAGAGTTGGAGAACAAACCAAAGCCAAGAAGAATGTCTAGTGCCTGAATCTAGCAAGCGAAGCATGGGGATCACCCAGCTGACCGCCGGTCGGTGTGTCTCGTGAAGAACGGCGCGACCAATGGTGGTAGGCGGACACTATTGAAAGAAAGGCGTCGAGAAGTTTTTTTAAGGCGTGGAGAAGTTTGCGGACTGGTTCTAATACGGTGCATCTCCCATAAGAACGGCGCAAAATTTGAAGAGACAGTGGCTGGTCGCTCGA
Source organism: Avena eriantha (assembly GCA_910589775.1). Classification (NCBI taxonomy): domain Eukaryota; kingdom Viridiplantae; phylum Streptophyta; class Magnoliopsida; order Poales; family Poaceae; genus Avena; species Avena eriantha. The sequence goes on along the minus strand of OU342742.1, from coordinate 195,190,052 downwards.
TTGAGGGCAGGCTTAGAAAAGTTTGGGGTCTCAGTGGAAAGTTTTGGCGGGAGCGAGGTGTTTGTACACAATTTTTATAGAAATATCTGTGAATATTTTATCGGATTTGCCAGTTCTCAAGAGTCACCTCTCTCGCCATTGCATTTACCTCGCGATTGGTACAACGTGAGGTTTACACATTTATTGCAACACCTTGTAACTGGGAATTTAATGAGTTGCAACTACTAGGTTAAAACTGAGTATTAGCACAATTAGTAGGGTGACGTCAGCTCCTTAACATAACAACCTGGGATCTAGGCGCTCATATTTTATACCTTTTTTCCCTTGTTGACAGCTTTGTTTCGAATCCGGCCGAGCCCCAGCACGTACCTTGGGATTTTAACTATCGAGCCCAAGAAATTAATCCATCCGGCCTCATTATAGCCTAAGACCTTCTAACTCGGCCATGTTTTGGGTCATTCGGCCACGCAAATAGCTCAGTTAGATTGGGCGAGAGCCCATGAAAAATAGCCCATCAATCCCTGCTTGGCCCATTTTTCTTCCATTCAGCCTTTTTTGGGCACCGTCCACCCACCCCTAAAAAAACTCCGCCTATCCATGTTTTTAAGTACTACCTACTACATTATTTATACTTAACATTTTTTAGTTGAGCTGCTAGCAATCACGTGTAGCAGATGGACACGCAATGTTTTAAGAAGAAAAATAAATAAGGTATATACGATGTTAGTATACATTTTTTTTACGTTTTATAAAAGGATAACAATTTTCTTATGTAGTGGCAAGGCATGAAGTTTATCTATAGCAATATTTTTGTACTGAGAGGCTGACACGGCCGACCCACCTGCCTGCAGCTAGCACCCATCAACCTTACCATATAAGAGATCAAGTTTAACGAGCGCGTTTAAAAAGTACTTGTACGACAATCTTGACCAGAAAAAAGAAGACCAAGATCGACACGTTTCTTATCGAGAGAGGCTGAAACGTGGGCCCCAGTAGCAAGACCATACATGCCTGCCACATGGAACAACGTTACCAAGGTCAAACCGGCGGAGCGACCAAAAAAATTCCAACATACACACATTTCCTCTACATAGGCGGCTGACATGTGGAACCAGCAGGGAGACATTATACGGGTATCGAGCAATGTTGCCAAGTTCCAAACAGGGAGGCGTGAAAGAAAAAAAAATCTAGCATGCACACGTTTCCTATACAGAGGAGGCTGACATGTCCGGCCCACCTGCCTGTATAAACAGCTGAAGCAGCGAGCAACGCTATCAAGTTCGGAACACAAAGGTGTGGCAGAGGGTAAAAAATCCATCATACACACGTTTCTTTTAATGAGAGGATGACATGTGGGTCCCAGCATCGTGATTAAACAGTAGATGCATCGAATAGCTCTATCAAGTTCGGAATAGGGTAGCGCGAGCTAAGGAAAAAATCCATCATACACACATTTCTTCTAATGAGAGGATTACATGTGGGGCTCAGGAGGTTGGTTAGATGGTAGATGCATCGAGCAGCGCTATCAACTTCAGAACAGGGTAGCGCGAGCGAAGGAAAAAAATTCCATCATACTCACAATCCTTCTAATGAGAGGCTGACATGTGGGACCTAGCAGCCTGACTAAATGGCAGACGCCTCGAGCAACGTTATCGAGTTTAAATCAGGGAGGCGCGACCGAAAAGTATGGTCCGCTAGAGACACTGACGTCCGGGACCCACACACCTCAAAAGACTTTAGCAAGTCAACATCGCACGAGGAAACAAAAATCTTGCTTCTGCCACGTGCCAGCCGAGCTTCCTCCATGTTTTTAGCAGATCCGTCGTAGTAGAGGGCAGTGAAACTGGAATTTTTTTCCATCAGCCATGATAGAGCCGAGAATTTCGTCACGGAAGACGTGCCTTCAACGACGACCGTCGGGCCAAGTCATTGCGGAAAGAAACTTTTCTTGTAGTGTGACTTCCTCTTCGTATTTCCCTCTAGCCGAAACCCTAGACCGGCCAGAGCCACCTGTCCCCGCCATCTCCGGCCTCTTTTCATCCACCCGAGCATGCAGGAAGCTCCACCTCACCGCCCTCTACTTCCCCTCCAACGGAATCAAGGAGGGGCGCCCTTAATCGCCTCCACTAGTATCGTCTTCCCCGACCCCGACGAAGCTCTCCGCCGCCTTCACCATCAATTCCGGCATTCCCATTCTTCACCGAGGCCACCACTGCAAAAAAAGTGAACTCAAGGTGCTCAGGCACCACTCCACGCCTCCCCTCTCCCTCTGCCTTGTCCCCGTGTCGGTCACCATCGTCGTCCACCGCTATTCCTTTCCGTGTCACCGTCTCCGGTGACCAACTCCAGGTGGTGCCGCCCCTATATCGTTTGCTTCGCTCTGCTCATTTTAACAAGCCTAGCCACGCGTGCTGGAGTGGCCCAGATCACTGGAGATAACCACCGTCTGCCGCCCCTCGCCGGCTAGTCCAACGTGGCCCCGCGTGTGCTTGATGTGGGTGCTAACCAAGCCCCGCCAGCGTGGCATACTCACCTGGCCACAGGGCCCAGTCGTCAGTGACTGGGGCTAGAACCAGCCCCAGTGAGGAATAGCCTCCACCTCATGGTGACGTCAGCCCTGTGTCATAATGACACAATAAAGGTTTTTAATTGTTTAATAATTTCAGAAATGGTTTAAATCTTATAAATTCAATAACTAATTAATTAAACGTCAGAAAAATATGGATACTATATCAAAATGTTCACAAAACAAGATCTAAACTTTAGCATCAATATCATGCATCGTTCAAAAACTTTCAAGACAAGTTTAATTAGAGAACTAAATGAACCCCCGAGGTGATTCCGGGGTCTCTCCTATTTTAGGGTATGAACCCCTCGGATCCCGCTTAAATTGCCAAGCATGATTTAGGGTTTCATTTCAATATAAATTAACTTGTCATATTATCATCCTTACTTGAGCATTGCATCGATGCCTTGTGTTGATTGTTGTTCCCCCTTTCTTTCCGGTGTTTGCTTCTTCCCGGAAGAATACGATATCGAGATCAAAATTGAAGACCGAGATCAACACGATCGAAGATCGACAAACAATACTTGACCAACTGTAATCAATTCAAGTACAAGGCTTCCGAATATCTATATATGGGTATCAACAAACAAGGCAAGCATAGCCCCACCATTATACAATCCTATGATTTCGAAAGCATTTCAATTCTTGCCATGATGCATACGATTCTACTGTGGTCTTTTATCGATAGATAGAGTATCCTATCTATTTCATTACTCTCTTAAGCTTATATTACCTAATCTACGGCTCCTAGCATAACTAGGTTTGGCTTGTGTGCACTGCTAGAGCTTATATCTGTGTATTGCTTAGCCATGCTTAGCTGTTAGTCCTGGTTCATCCAGATGATGTATCCGATGCAGAGAATCTAGTATGACAGGAGATCGAGGTATACTGATGAGGTAAGATCAGTGGTAAAGGTTAAACATGCTAAGGCTTGTATGGGAGGCCACGGTGGGATGTGCTTTTTGTAGTCCCATGCTCGCCATTACTACGAACCGAGTTCTTGCCTTTGGAACCGAGATGAGCATACAGCCACACGGGGCCTAGAAAACCTCATGAGTAACTAACTTGCCTAGTAGATTCCATGAGTCACATAGTTCAGGCGTTCCATTCGACATATGCATAGCAAACGTTTTAAAAGATTTGGCGGGTGAAGGTGCATCATAACAGGTAGGTAAGCATGGACGGGGTTGCTTGGGGGAGATAGCGCCCCTAATAAACCAACCTCGCCTCACATCTCTATGGACCGGCTTCGGGATTTGACCCGTTACGGCGGAACCCTCCTTAGGGCGTGACTCATGGTCTCGGCGAATGTAAGGTAAAGGTTGTGTCCAACCATCCTCTGCTGGCCTTCCAAATAAGAGGGCTATTATTAGTGGCATTAAGAGTCGGTTGGTACGAGTGGGTAAAGTTGTACACCCTTGCAGGGTTAAATCTTTTAGAAAAGACGTGTTCACAGTTATGAACGCTTGGTTACCGAATTCTAAGATCATAGAGAACTTTAACCTAATCGTATAACTTGGCAGTTCAACGTGTGCTTAAGGATGCTTCCTCAGGGTACGAGGGGGTGATCCTAGTTGTGAGATGAGGATTACTTTGGTGGATATCAAGATGATGATCTATTCTTTGGAGATTTCGCTCTCTTGTCCCCTTTAAAAATACTCTGAGTAGACGAGCTTCCACTCCCTCTTGTTTTATAAACAAAACTGGCTTTATGCAAAATAACCCCAACAACCATAAGTCTTGCGGAGTACACCCTGTACTCACCCTTTCTTTGTTGATGCTTTTGTAGAAGAGTAAGTGCTCCCTTGAAGACGTGTTCCGTACAACATCGACATCGACGAGTAGCTTGGGGTTCCCGGCCGGCAGCCTAGGATCTATGGGCTCGAACGTCATCGTTATGCTTCATGCCTCTTAGGCCATTTGTTAAGTTTGCTATACTTAATAGCATATTTTGCCTTCCGTTGTTTGATGTTTGTGGTTAGTGACCTCTGCTTGTACTATTTTGGTTCTTTGCTCAGTTATGAGCTTGCTGTAATTATTTTTCTGTCGCAAGGTTACTGTTGTGTTACCGATTTCTTAATGGATATCCTCGAGCTCTAGGTTAAGCTTATCTCAGGCCAAGGTCTGGATTTGTTTAACCCTGATCACGGGGGTGTCACAGATTATAAGGAGTGTGAGCTATAAAATTAACATCATTAACATCGGTAGCGATATCATTAACATGGGTATCTTCCTTACCCTTTACTATGTCGAGTAACTCGTCTACCTTAGATGTATACTCTTCATTGTTTACCTCGGTGATTGAACTCCCTCTTTTCGAGGTTCTTTCTACATGCCATTGGCAGTGTTGTTTTGCATATCATCAAGTAATTTTTTTTGCAACACTCACTTGCTTTTCCATGATTGTTCCTCCTACTACAGTATCTAGCATAGACTTAGACACTGGGTAAGGCTATTATAAAATAAATGTAGGGATTTCTATTTTTGTGCCCCTGGTTCGTTAGTTGTACTCAGTTTCCCCAGCCGCTTAGTTTTTGCTCACTTTTGCCCTCCGTCCATTCCAAAACTCTCACATGCGCTCGGACGGGGGGATCCCGTCAGGTCAAAGGCTTGACCGTTACATGCTGACCGGTGAGACCCGCGTTGGGGCGGGTCGTGTGTTGAGAGTTACGTTACGTCGCCTCGACCGTTACATGCTAATATGTAGGGCCAGGATACACAGCGGACCAGCCATCCTTCTCTCGCTGATTATGGGGGACGTGGTGTGGGACCATGTGGAGCGCGTTTGGTGGTTACGTGTGCCCTATCGCCTAAATTGGAAGTTTTCTTTTTTGTTACTTTTATGATTGGCCTTTTTAAGAGCGCTTTTCCCCCTCTCTCTCGCTAAAAGTTGTGTTTTTTGCCCAAAAAGGTAGCAAATCTATAGCAGCTTCTCTATTCATTCATTGTTCCTTTTGCCCTCGTTTTGCCCAATCTGGTAGCAAATCTAGAGTAGCAAATCTAACCAGCACCATAAATAAATTCAGTAAAAAGAGCAGATGTAGATAAATTAGCTAATATAGTTTATATAGTACGGTACTTAACGAGGTTCGACAATTAGGATGCTCAGCACCAGTAGCGGACAAGTTCAACGGAGGCAAGACAAAAGAAGCTGCTTTATAGCAGCATCAACAGATCAGTGGCCCCTCATGGCCTCTGCCAGGAGGGCCTCCGCCTCCTCCCTTTGGTGCCTCCTCCATTTCTTGTTGCCTAGTCCCTTGACCTTGGGCGCCTTGGGCTTGATCGGGGGCATGCGACCCTCATCGGTAGCCACCTTCTAGAGGTTGCGGAGGTGAAGACCGAGCGCCTGGTGCTTGGCTATGAAGCTGTGGACGTTAACGGACTCGCCGCAGGTCCTCACGTCCTCGGTATGCTTCATAAGGGAGTTGAAGTCCGTGGCGCGGAGCCTCCTGGTGGGGCAGAAGGGGCACCTGTACACGTCGCCAACGAAGAAGTTGTTGTACTGGCCGGAATTCAGAATCCTTAGCACATGACGAGTCTTGGTGTCCTTGGACTCGTCGTTGTTGTGGACGTCGCTGCTATCCTCCTTTTGGAAAAAATAGTAGAGTGCAATAAGGACATGATTGACATACTTTGACTATCGGGATTGATTATTTGGATAAGTTAACCGATTGAGATTTCCTGATTATTCCCCAAATCTCAAACCAAATCGAATACTGATCCCAACTACGAACAGGGGATTCAAATATGAATAGGGGGATTCATCGAAATACGAGATCTAACACAAGAGGATTACCTACCGTAAAAATACGAACAGTCGAGCCCTAATAACATACGATCTAGCATCCAACAATGGGAACGGGGGAAGAACAAGGGAATGGGAGAAACCATGGTTACCTCCGACCATGGGTCAGCGATGCTGGTGTCATAGGGGTTCTCCGGCCTTATATAATCAACCTCCTCGTAGGGGTCCCAATTGAGCAGGATCTGCCCGAGACGCATCGACGTGGGTCCAGCGTGCAGGATAGGCTGCCCTAGAATTTAGCCTAAATATCTAGAAAATAATATGGACATCTACGACATCAACTCAATGTTATCAAAATCATCACGAACCATGTTTTCATATTATATGCATTTGGCATTATGTAAGTTAGTATGTTTGTACATATAGTTGATCAAACTTTATAAATATTTACTTCGACAAAACCTAGTATGCTTTCTAATTTGGAAATGAGGGAGTATCTAAGTACTAAAATGCGTCTAAATATATGTGTATCTAGACAAAGTTAAGTTAGTAACTACTATTTTAGGATGAAGGGAGTAATTATTTATGAGTAATCTATTTTTCACAATTTGTTTACTGCTAAGGCACGTGCCCACGACTAGAGCATGGACCAATGCATAATAATCACGCGACCATGCGGTAGCGATCTACTCCATACTGGATTACCCTACGTGCGGAGGCGCACTAGTGGAGCACATGCTCGTGTCGTTCCTAAGTACGTAGTAGTAATACTAGTATACGGAAATAGGAGTACAAAAATAGATAGATCTTGTTGCTCATTGTACTATTTTTTCCCTGTAAGGCAACCTGGACGTGACTACTACAGTACTATATTGGCACAACTTATGCTTTGGCGTTACAAGATGAATGTGGAACTCTCTATGTCCGTTCAAAAAAAAACTCTCTGTGTAACATTAGTGTACTAGTACTTCTTCTACTCCCTAGTTTTTCGAACGCGTAGTAAAGTAGTGTAGTAAGTCTGTTTGGTCAAGCTGCATGCAACGAGCATTGGTTTGATAGGACAATTCAGGTTTTTAGATATCCAAATATCTACTCCAGCTCGATGGCTCAAGACACAAAGCAGCTAGTACTCCTCTATCCTCCGGCTGTCGCCCAGATCAAAATGAAAAGCAAAAGATTGTATATCTTGGAAATTGCCATGGCCATTTATTACCAACAGAGCTTTATTTTGTTTCCTTCAAGACACCTGCAAAGACTGATACTGTATTGTACTGTACTAGTACTACTTGTAAATAACGTGCTATGGTTGGGCCCTACAACTAGTACTAGACATAGACTTTAGTAGCTACTCTCGTCACAGTGAATTGTCCAAGAGATCGAGTTCCTTTTCTCTCCAAGAGGTGGATTTCCTTTTTTTCTCCAAGAGTTGGAGTTCCTTTTTTTCCTGAGAGAGGAAACCTTTTTTATTCTTTCTTTGATTCAAAGAAAATTCAAAGTTTTTGTGAAGGATCTTGTCCCTTAGGAAATAATCCTACACTGTTTTGTTTGATTCATAGGATTCCAATATGTAGGAATTATGTCCCGTTTGGAATGCAGGATAGGAAAAATATAGGAATAGGAAAAATACGGGAATTGAGATTCCTTCAAAGTATTCCTTTGCTTTCCCTATGATTCAAACACATACTTGATCCAAATTCCTACAGTGTCATCTTCTTATGTTTTGAGAATCCTGCAAATCAAAAGAGCCCTGAGAGATGGCCTTTCTTTTTTTTTGTTTTGAGAATCCTGCAAATCAAAAAATCCTGCAAAACATAGGTTCATAGAGCTTCCTTGGAACACGAGGAGGGTGGAAACTGCACAAACCTCCAACAACCGGATTCAAAATTTCAGGGAACTCCAGATAATCAGGATAGTCTAGTTGTAAGAAACTACTGTACTACAATTACTTTTGGGTACAAATACTGCACATAACACAAAATTCTCGATTAGCCCTCTTAGCACTATTTCTTATATACCCGGGGCTCAACACTTGGAGCTCTTTGCAACTACGGCTCTAATTGTTGGAGGTTTGTGCAACTAGCCTCAAGTGGAGCCCCACCCCCACTCGCCCACCTTCTGCAGTACTACTAGTAGTAGAGTACTAGTACTATGCACCATCAACCTTTGTCTTCTCCATCACACCCCGGCTCCTGATACATTGAAAATGTATCTATAATTTTGATGTTCCATGCTTGGTTTTATCCACTTTCTTGTGTTTTGTCCATACTTTGGAGTACTTTTCATATGATTTCTCGGACTAACCTATTAACAAGAGCCATAGTGCCAGTTGCCTGTTTTCTGCTGTTTTTGGTTCCAGGAAAGTCAGAAAATGAATATTCTCGGAATTGAATGGGACAAAAGCCAAAGTGCCTATTTTTCCGGAAGTCATCAGATGCCAGAATACGAGACGGAGAAGGGCTGGGGGCCGGCCACACCACCTGGCTGTGCGGCTAGGCCTGGCCCACGCCAGGGGGTGGTCTGGCCGACCCCAACACCCCCTCGGCATCTCCTTCCGCCTATAAGATGCCCTCGGGACGAAAACCCTAAGTACCCGATCAAAAATCGACGAAAGAGTCTATAGCCGCGGTCATCTCCATCGCTAGATCGGGAGGGATCTGAAGCTCTTCCCGGCACCCTGCCCGAGAGGGGAATTCAGCCTAGAGGCCTTCTTCATCACCATACATTCCTCCGGTGTGATGCGCGAGTAGTAGCTAGATGGCTGGTTCTCATCCTTTGTGCTTTCATGTCTAGATCTTGTGATCTCTGTTCATGATCAAGATCATCTATTTGTAATTCTGCATGTTGTGTTTGCGGGGATCTGATGGATATTGAGATGCTATTTTAGATTGATTGTTGATTCTATCATGTCTTTGTTATTTGTGATCTTGCATGCTTTCCGTTGTTAGTAGCTATCTTGGCCAAGTAGATGCTAGCAACTCCAAGAGTTAGTATTTATGCTCGATAGTGGTTTCATGTCTCTGGTAATCTGGGGAAGTGACAGAAATCTCTAAGGTACTAGATGTGCTATTGCTACTAGGGAGAAAACAACAATCCTTTGTTCATAGAACAATCGTATTGTTTACATTACGCGCAATTCGTAAAGCAATATTCTGTTGCTTGCAACTTAATATTGGAGGGGGTTCGGATGATAACCTGAAGGTGGATTATTAGTCATAGATGCAGTTGGATGGTGGTCTATGTATAATGTTGTAATGCCCAATCAAGTTCCAAAGGAGTCAAGATGATTAGTATATGCATGTATTGCTTTCTCGATGTTTGTCAATTGCCCCGCTGTAATTTGTTCACCCAACATGTTATCTATCAAGGAGAGCCACCTCTAGTGAACTATGGATCCCGGTCCTTTTCTTTTACATACAATCTACAAACTATTTACTGCTTTGTGTTTACTTTCTAGAAACTATTACTTCCTTCCATTCGATACGTTTAATCCTTTGTTTTCAGCAAAACACGGTGAGATTGACAACCTCATCGCAAGTTGGGGACAGAGTTCTGTGGTTGTGTTGTGCAGGTCTCCATGTTGCTACTAGCACCGGTAGTGCGCCCTGCCAAGGCTCAGCTAGCAACACCTTTGTGGTGTTTCCTTGCTCCTACTAGTTCGATTAAACCTTGGTTTTATAACTGAGGGAAACTTGTTTTGTGCTCATCATACCTTCCTCTTGGGGTTCCCATCGAGCTCAACATCAATACTGAGCCATCAAGCACTTTTTTGGCGCCGTTGCTGGGGAGTCAAGGACATCTTCACAAGGGGAGTACCTCATAAAAATCTCTTTACTTTGTTATTTTTGTTTTGCTTAGTTTACTTTTGTTTTTTTTGCTTGTTTCTTTATTCAAAAACACAAAAAAATTAGTTTTACAAGTTTGCTTTCTTTATTGAAAACACACAAAAATTAGTTCCTATCTTAAGTTGCTACTATGTCTAGCCTTGCTCTAGTCACTATGTCACCCAAGGAAATGATTTTCACTTTTAAACAAGGAATTGAGGAAAGCTTCAAGGAAGCTTGGTCTAGAATCTCTGATATACATGAAAAAACTGAGCCTAAAATAACTCAAAGCTTGTTCCTTAGCAGTTTCTACCTTGGCATTGCTCTTTACTATAGATATGCGTTAGATGCTATTGTGGGAGGAGATTTCCTCCAATGTAATGAGTATGATGCTATAAATGCTATAAATAAATTAACCCTCACTTACAACTTGCCTAGCCAAACTAATATTTCTTTCGCAAGAATATTTGCTAGACTGAACACTCTTGAGACTAGCACTACCAGGTTAAAAGATTGCTATAATATGCTTAGGGAGCATCACAATTATGTCCCAATAAATTCTGAACCATCAAAGTGGCTCCCTACAGTAAAGATTGAGATAAACACTGAAACTTTTCAAGCTCGCTATGATATCATGTCTGAATTTTGTCTTATTTCCAAATATATTTATGAATCTTTGAATCTTTGGGGGCTTACTGAAGGAGGAAAAGAGATATCTCTTGATAACAATGCTACCATATTACCTATTGGAATAGCTGAAGGAGTGTTTACAAAGATCCTTGGGAAAATGATTTCTACTGATTATCTTGTTATTGAATGTGCAGGAAAAGGACAAATTACACTTCGAAGGTCCCTATTAGAACTCCTTGGAGCAATAATTGATGTGGGAAAGGGGACCGTGCACCTTTCTTCTCCACCAAACAATCACATTTTCCCCAAGGTTAAGAATAAAAGTAAGAGAGGTAAGGGCAAGAAATTTGGTCTTAATGCTTCTTCATTTGATAACACTTGATTCTTTCTTGCTTCTTATGCCTAACTTAAAGGCGTTAAAGAAAAGTACTTATTGGGAGATAACCCAAAAGTTTTAGATGAGTCTTGGAAGTTATTACTTCAGTAATAACCGCTCCTTATCCTTTTTATTTGCTTTTTGTGCCAAAAAGTAACCTCTAATGAGAGAGAAGTAATGATTGGGAAAGTTGGTGTCCCGAAACAGATTTCTGCGCTTCACCGTAAAAATTCGTGTAAAATCTATGAACGTATTTTTGAGGCGTGAATTTTTGTGCTTCTGCCCCAGGTTGTTATATAACTTTCTTTAGTTAAACACTTTTTGATTTGAGCAACATAAGGTCTTCGAAAAAATTCGTATTTACCTGCAGGTCTGTTTTGACAAATTTCTGCCATTTTCTGCATTTGCTTCTTGTTGGTTCCTTTTTGAGTTCTTTTGAGGAATTGAGATTTTTGAGGGAAGTGATACAGTAGCTAGTGTTCTAATGGGAGTTTATTTGGTGTTAGAATTGAACCTTAAGACTTATTTATCTGGAGTGCACTAATGTTGCTAATAAAGATTGTGTGAAGTTTTGTATGAAGGAAAAAATTTCAGGTGTATGGAAGGAATGAGTAATGAGATGAAGGATGGACTAAAGCTCAAGCTTGGGGATGCCACGCGTTTCACCCCAATAAATATCCAAGAACTACAAGTGTCAAAGCTTGGGGATGCCCAAGGCATCCCCCTCTTCATCAATAAAAATCCTAGGTTTCTTCCAAACGCTTCATTTTTATTGTTTCATGCACAATTGTGTTGTTCTTGGAGCGTCTTCTTTTTTGTTTTTGTTTTGGTTTTCCATTTGCTTAGTTTGCTGAATAAATTGGTTGGACCCCCTCTTTCATACATTGGTTTTCAAATAGTTTGGTTTGGTTTGGAAAAGAGTAGGAAAGTTCATGCTTATGTGGTAAAAAGAGCTCGTTTTTGACTGTGGCCTATGCTTTGTCATGCCATGCTTGATATTGTTTTGGATTTATGCTTAGTATTCTTTTCTATAGCATGACTTGTTATAAACAATTAATATTGCTTAATGTGCCTTGGATGAATCATGCGTTGTTTTAGCATATTAAAGCATAGTATAGTGGTATTCTCCTTTAATGCTTTATTTGGGTTGACTTGGCGCATGCTCACACGATGTTATGACTATCTCAAGTCACCATAAGCCTTTACGATGCTTTTGTTTTCAACTTGTAGTATCACTTTATGCTTTGATCAATGATGTTTTGTCGCTCTGCATGATGATGGCCATTATTGCTCTCTTAGTTTGTCGCTCCCAGTCTTTTGCTAGCCTCCATAACCAAGTATGAGTTCCACTCATGCATCAAAATCCCTAAACCAAGTTATTCTAAAGAGTCCACCATACCTACCGACTAGCTTATGCTATTCCAAGCATATTCATGCTTTTGTTTACCTTCCAAATTAAACTTGTTATGAGAAAACTAGTGATTAAAGCTCTCACGAACTTGATGGCACACTTTACTTTTTTGCATCTAATAAACTTGAACCATTGGGTCCTTCTTTGTTGTGTATATGCTTGCGCTTTATAAGTTGAAATTAGCAGAACCATGTATCATGGGGAACACTTTCAACATTGCACTTGTACTTTGTACCCCGTTGATATCATGTTCTTTTGCTTGTGGATCCCGGCGGTGTGAAATAAAAGTGGAACTTGTAAGATCATGAAGTTTGTATGTGTGTTAGAGAAACGCCTGGGCCGCTAGCCTAAGCCATTCCTAATCATGGTGGAAACTTGCAGCATCACCATAATTAGCACTCTATGAAGCATCCTCAATAAAAACCTATGCAAATAGCAAATAGAAAGATCGCTGAGATGCTCATTGTCTGCTTGCCTTGTCATTTTGATTATGGGATAGCTCCTGTATCATGTGCAAGGCGTACCCCATTGGTGGTTCTTTATGATACACATGTACTTACAATGACAAGAGCTTACTCGTGACTAAAGTTGAGTAGCATGAGGTTCGGTCTTCGTAAGTAAGGGGCATGAGATTTCGATTTATAACTTGTCAAGCATATCCACTTAGTTGTGTCACTTTAGCCTTAATCACCTTCAAAATGCTTATGATAGGGGCAATGAGAGCTGAAAGCTATAAGTACCATAATTTTTGGAAGCTCTTTATGAGACTTGAATCCCTACTTCCTTTTATAAAGGCCTTTCTTCCACCATTATATTGAGTCTCCACCTTCTACCTTTATGCACCTACTTTGAGAGCATAGTGACCATTCTTAGTTCTATGTGCATTGTCCCAATACAAGTTGATTGATGCATAACTTGATATTGCTTGTTTTAAACTATTTGTATCTAGTCACTCTTATGAACTTTGAAGGTGTCTTATGCACTTATATTTGCTACACTATGAGGGACAAGCTGAATACTATTATGCTATGTTTTCTTTATGTGAAACAAACAAACATCTTGCAAAGCATTGTTATTCATGAATCTTTTTTTTGTGCCTTTTCATGTTGCATCATAGTTTCTTTGTCTTATTGCTAGAACTTTGGCTTTCATGTTATGATTGAAGTACTATGATCCTAGCTTTGAATGTTTTACAAATACTTTGATCAAGTCTTTGATGGTGCATGTCACCTCAAAAATGATTCTTTCTTTTTATCACTTACCTACTCGAGGACGAGCAGGAGTTAAGCTTGGGGATGTTGATACATTGCAAATGTATCTATAATTTTTGATGCTCCATGCTTGGTTTTATCCACTTTCTTGTGTTTTGTCGATACTTTGGAGTACTTTTCATATGATTTCTTGGACTAACCTATTAACAAGAGCCACAATGCCAGCTGCCTGTTTTCTGCTGTTTTTGGTTCCAGGAAAGTCAGAAAATGAATATTCTCAGAATTGGACGGGACAAAAGGCAAAGTGCCTATTTTTCCGGAAGTCATCAGATGCCAGAATACGAGACGGAGAAGGGCTGGGGGCCGGCCACACCACCTGGCCGCGTGGCCAGGCCTGGCTCACGCCAGGGGGTGGTCTGGCCGACCCCAACACCCCCTCCGCCTCTCCTTCCGCCTATAAGATGCCCTCGGGACGAAAACCCTAAGTACCCAATCAAAAATCCACGAAAGAGTCTGTAGCCGCCGTCATCTCCATCCCTAGATCGGGAGGGATCTGAAGCTCTTCCCGGCACCCTGCCAGAGAGGGAATTCACCCTGGAGGCCTTCTTCATCACCATTCAAGCCTCCGGTGTGATGCGTGAGTAGTTAATCCTTGGACTACGGATCCATGTAATAGCTAGATGGCTGGTTCTCCTCCTTTGTGCTTTCATGTCTAGATCTTCTGAGCTCCGTTCATGATCAAGATCATCTATTTGTAACTCTACATGTTGTGTTTGGGGGGATCCGATGGATATTGAGATGCTATTTCAGATTGATTATTGATTCTATCATGTCTTTGTTATTTGTGATCTTGCATGCTTTCCGTTGTTAGTAGCTATCTTGGCCAAGTAGATGCTAGCAACTCCAAGAGTTAGTATTTATGCTCGATAGTGGTTTCATGCCTCTAGTAATCTGGGGAAGTGACAGAAATCTCTAAGGTACTAGATGTGCTGTTACTACTAGGGAGAAAACAACAATCCTTTGTTCATAGAACAATCATATTGTTTACATTACACGCAATTTGTAAAGCAATAATCTGTTGCTTGCAACTTAATACTGGAGGGGGTTTAGATGATAACTTGAAGGTGGATTATTAGTCATAGATGTAGTTGGATGGCGGTCTATGTATAATGTTGTAATTCCCAATCAAGTTCCAAAGGAGTCAAGATGATTAGTATATGCATGTATTGCTTTCTCAATGTTTGTCAATTGCCCCGTTGTAATTGGTTCACCCAGCATGTTATCTATCAAGGAGAGACACCTCTAGTGAACTATGGATCCCGGTCCTTTTATTTCACATACAATCTACAAACTGTTTACTGCTTTGTGTTTACTTTCTGCAAACTATTACTTCCTTCCATTCAATACGTTTAATCCTTTGTTTTCAGCAAAACACGGTGAGATTGACAACCTCATCGCAAGTTGGGGGCAGAGTTCTATGGTTGTGTTGTGCAGGTCTCCACGTTGCTACTAGCACCGGTAGTGCGCCCTGCCAAGGCTCAGCTAGCAACACCTTTGGGGTGTTTCCTTGCTCCTACTGGTTTGATTAAACCTTGGTTTCATAACTGAGGGAAACTTGCTGCTGTGCTCATCATACCTTCCTCTTGGGGTTCCCAACGAGCTCTACATCAATACTGAGCCATCAGCTGCTACCTCACGCCAACGATCTTCCCTCCCCCACCCCACCCACCCCAAAGAAATCCCCCAAAACACCATCCGCAGCCTCCTTCCATGGTGAGATCGAGCAAGGTCTGTAAAGATCCTGAGTAGTTTCAGAAGGTGTTCACCGAAGGCCCTCTTCAAGTACTCATCAACCATTGCGACGCCACCACCGCCACAAGCGTCGTCGGTTCGTCCAAACATATTCTTCAATCAGCAAAAGAGAGCGGAACTACGCCTTCTTCTCATCCGTTTGGCATCCCATGTGTTCTTCATTCTCACCCAACGGTGAGACCGTGGGAATCCAAAGATTGCTTCGAAGTGGTGGGCAGCCCGTGCAAGCTGACGCTGCTGGACAGGTTCTCCTCCAATGCTGTGATGCCAAATGGTTTTGATGAGCAGCGAGCATGCGGCAATGGAGATTGGATCGTCATAGTTGGGCCCGATTTCATGTGGGACCTTGTCAACATGTACACTCGTCGCAAGATTGTTATTCCACAAGTGTCGGGGTTTGAACCGACCGAATGTTCTGCACTTACATTTTAGGATGATGCTCATGAAGGTTGACATACTAAACTGCAGAAAATGGTCATTTGCCAAGTTCCGACAACTGCTCGGGGATACAAAGATTTCTCTCTAGTCGCCATTTTCGAATTCAAGATTGCTGTCATCAACGAGAATGATAGTCATGGATGGTCAGTTTGTGTGAACGAGTTCCAGGGTTACTTCAGATACTGCGATGCTATTATCCAACACGATCGTGTGTTCGCCGTGACCGAGAACGGCTGTGTTTATGCATGGAAGTCTCTGGAACTTGGTAAATTCTCCTCCCTACGTATTTTATTAGCTTTGTTCCTGAATCGATGCAAGCTATTTTTTTGAACTTTCATTGGTTAGTAGGAATTCCATTAAAATTTTAGTTTCTTTGATTTGAAGGAATTCCCTAGGAATTTCAGAGGAATGCAATCTTTAGGAGGTTTTCTTACATATAAGTAGTTTGTTTCATATGATTGAGTTCTGCTGATAGTATTGCTTCGTCTCCTAGTACATCCCATGGAAACTATGGTATCTACTACGTAGTAGTAAGTACTTATGTGAGACCCAGATATTATTCCTGAATCAATGTAAGTTATTTTTTCTGAAGTTTCTTTGGTTAGTAGGAATTTCATAGGAATTTTAGCCTTTGATTCTTACGAATTCCCTAGGAATTTCAGAGGAATGCAATATTTACTTAGTTTTCTTATATATAAGTAATTTGATTCATAGGATTGAGTTCTGCTGATAGTATTGCCTTGTCTCCTAGTACTACTACATCCATGGAAAATATGGTATCTACTAGTAGTATTTACATGAGACTCAGATACTAGACATATGACATATCATAACTATATAGAATTATACTACTAGGTAAAGCTCAAAAAATTAGAAATTTGATTGACATCTATAAAGTATGGGCGCATATTTAGTTCTTGTATTTTCTATCATGTAGAAGTCGATGTTTATTAGGTACTAGTACTTGTAAATTTTGTTAACATGGTCTTGAGAAATGAAGGAGAAGATTCTAGAATGATGGAGAAGTGTGTTTTGAGGATTGTGCATAGCGTTCATTGTGCTAAAGACTATCAATAGAATCTTCAAGTAGATGCTAGAATGGAAAAGAAGATCCAACTGCTGGCAATGTTGGGATTCACAAGTCCTGATCCAATAGTGAATATTCAAAGTTAGTCATACACTACATAGTGGTAATATAAGATAATGTAATATAAGATAAGATATTAAATCTGGTAGAAATAATCCTTGTTGGTTTTCCTTTGGTATATAAGACACCACAATCTTGTAGAATCCAACCTTGATTTTTTCCCTATGAACTTTACATTCAAGATCCTATAGGATTATTTCCTATTTCATTTGATCCCATGAATCAAACCGTGTCTCTAGGAGAATTTCCATAGCATATCCCCATTTCGAAAAGAATTAGAATTTCCATAGCATCTCACTAGGTTGGCATTTTTAGCAATCAAACATCTTAAGTATAATCAAGATTTTTGAAAATAGTACTGTATATCAACTGCTACAATGTCAGATCAATATCAATATTATTTCCATGTTACATTTCCTTTCCCTTTGAAGGTCCTATCCTTCTCCTGTCGCCACGCGATGTGCTATACCTATCACATGGGTTTGTTGAGGAAGATGAGGAGAATGATCCTGGTAGGTGGTGATTAGCAAGATCTGCCGGTGGTTCAAGACTTCTTCTGGTCTATACATATGGTGTCTCAGGAAATGCAATTGATGATGATACTAGTGTTGTTCACTATGGTCGCACCATTCACACCTATCCTTCTGGGTTTGAGTGCATGGTGTTCTCGATGGACACAAGCCAGTTAACTGGAGCTAACCGATGGAAAAGGGTTACTAACCTTGGATCATATTTTCTTTTCCTTGGCATGAACTATTCGATTATCATTGCAGTAGGCGATGGAAATGATCCGCCAGGACATCTGACGAGAAGGAACTGTGTTTACACATCACACCAAGAAATTGGCTACGAGTACATGCCGTGTCCTAAAATTTGCCGTTTCAGTTTGAATGGTGACGCAGCTATCGGTTTCCACATCAACACTCGCTGGACATGGTCGGAGACTCCATTTTGGTTCATCCCAAGCTTCTCAAACTCCTTGGAGTGGAACGAGCCTGCTCAAGGATAGCTCATTTGGTCTCGACCTTCTATTGAACTCTTTCTTTTGGCTGGTTTTTAGCTGATGTACAAGTACTCAGCATTTAGTTTCGCACCCTGCCGACTTGTAAAATACTCCATATGACCACAAGCACACTGAAAATATGGTTCTGTTCCTTTTCTTGCAATGCCATTATGCTTGTGTTGTTGATCTCGCAATTTTACGTTGATTTTGTCACCCAATCCGCATTTATGTCTCTACATACAAACATATTTGTTCACATGACTTGAAAAGAAAACAGTATCTTCTTTGCATTAACTAACACAAGGAGACATGCAAATATTTATTTATTTTTGAAACAAGGCAAACGATATGCCATTTTCATTGATAGAGAGGGACATGCAATTCATAAATCATCACCTCCAGCATCTTGTTCTACAAAAGGTGTTATTACCAGATCCACAAACTTCTTTTCCTTGGGACAACAATGTCAAGTGCACGATTTTGAATCTAAACACAATCCAGTGTAGGTTCATCAGGACAACCTCCAGCTACGTCAGTCTCCACAGAAGGTACATCAGCCTTATGGCAGACACCGTTGGAAATGCAAGATGAAGCTTTTGGTATACTCCTATCAGGACCACAGATAAGGTCCAGAAATTCAAGCTCCGAAATCTAGTGTTACAAAATAGACAAGAGGTTACCCCATCTGGATAATTCATAGACAATTCACAGTGCAATTTTAGCGTCTTTTTATTGGTGGAACGAAATTTGCTGGTACTTTTATTTCTGCCAAGAACCTACAAAACATAGCCAAGTCAAACATCTGAATATATCTAACTTTTCTAAAGTCTTATATGTGAATATATCTTTGCATAACACTCACTTATCAAACTGTCTACGGATATCTTCCCACTCCTTGGAAATGCGAAGTCGATGTTCTATAGGGTACATCCATCTATATTGTACTGTACCTCTAAGTACTTCCTCGTCAGGTACAGCAACAGCCAAATGCTCCATCGTATCAAAGAAGGATGGGGAATATATCAGGTCAAAAGCTTGCACTGGATCTCTGCCATGTCCTTTTTAACATGTTTTTGAACTCTTCTGTCCAGAGCGTTACTATAGATTTACCTAAAGAACATACCTACCCAAATCTGCAAGCACCTTGTAAATCTAGATGGTCACAAGCTTTAACTATTTCTAGGAGAGTTGGAGAACAAACCAAAGCCAAGAAGAATGTCCAGTGCCTGAATCTAGCAAGCGAAGCGTGGGGATCACACAGCTGACCGCCAGTCGATGTGTCTCGTGAAGAACGGCGCGGCCAATGGTGGTAGGCGGACACTATTGATAGAAAGGCGTCGAGAAGTTTTTTAAGGCGTGGAGAAGTTTGCGGACTGGTTCTAATACGGTGCATCTCCCATAAGAACGGCGCAAAATTTGAAGAGACAGTGGCTGGTCGCTCGATTGAGGGCAGGCTTAGGAATGTTTGGGGTCTCAGCGGAAAGTTTTGGCGGGCGCGAGGTGTTTGTACACAATTTTCATAAAAATATCTGTGAATATTTTATCGGATTTGCCAGTTCTCAAGAGTCACCTCTCTCGCCATTGCATTTACCTCGCGATTGGTGCAACGTGAGGTTTACACATTTATTGCAACACCTTGTAACTGGGAATTTAATGAGTTGCAACTACTAGGTTAAAACTCAGTATTAGCACAATTAGTAGGGTGATGTCAGCTCCTTAACATAACAACCTGGGATCTAGGCGCTCATATTTTATACCTTTTTTCCCTTGTCGACAGCTTTGTTTCGAATCCGGCCGAGCCCCAGCACGTACCTTGGGATTTTAACTATCGATCCCAAGAAATTAACCCATCCGGCCTCATTATAGCCTAAGACCTTCTAACTCGGCCATGTTTTGGGTCATTCGGCCGCGCAAATAGCTCAGTTAGATTGGGCGAGAGCCCATGAAAAATAGCCCATTAATCCCTGCTTGGCTCATTTTTCTTCAATTCAGCCTTTTTTGGGCACCGTCCACCCACCCCTAAAAAAACTCCGCCTATCCATGTTTTTAAGTACTACCTACTACATTATTTATACTTAACATTTTTTAGTTGAGCTGCTAGTAATTATGTGTAACAGATGGACAAGCAATTTTTTAAGAAGAAAAATAAATAAGGTATATACGATGTTAGTATACATTTTTTTACGTTTTATAAAAGGATAACAATTTTCTTATGTAGTGGCAAGGCATGAAGTTTATCTGTAGCAATATTTTTGTACTGAGAGGCTGACATGGCCGACCCACCTGCCTGCAGCTAGCACCCATCAACCTTACCATACAAGAGATCAAGTTTAACGAGCGTGTTTAAAAAGTACTTGTACAACAGTCTTGACCAGAAAAAAGAAGACCAAGATCGACACGTTTCTTATCGAGAGAGGCTGAAACGTGGGCCCCAGTAGCAAGACCATACACGCCTGCCACATGGAACAATGTTACCAAGGTCAAACCGGCGGTCGCGACCAAAATAATTCCAACATACACACATTTCCTCTACATAGGCGGCTGACATGTGGACCCAGCAAGGAGACATTATACGGGTATCGAGCAATGTTGCCAAGTTCCAAACGGGGAGGCGCGAAAGAAAAAAAAGTCTAGCATGCACACGTTTCCTGCACAGAGGAGGCTGACATGTCGGGCCCACCAGCCTGTATAAACGGCTGAAGCAGCGAGCAACGCTATCAAGTTCGAAACACAAAGGCGTGACAGAGGGTAAAAAATCCATCATACACACATTTCTTCTAATGAGAGGATGACATGTGGGGCCCAGCATCGTGATTAAACAGTAGATGCATCGAATAGCTCTATCAAGTTCGGAATAGGGTAGCGCGAGCGAAGGAAAAAATCCATCATACACACATTTCTTGTAATGAGAGGATTACATGTGGGGCTCAGGAGGTTGGTTAGACGGTAGATGCATCGAGCAGCGCTATCAACTTCAGAACAGGGTAGCGCGAGCGAAGGAAAAAAATTCCATCATACTCACAATCCTTCTAATGAGAGGCTGACATGTGGGACCTAGCAGCCTGACTAAATGGCAGACGCCTCGAGCAACATTATCGAGTTCAAATCAGGGAGGCGCGACCGAAAAGTATGGTCCGCTAGAGACACTGACGTCCGGGACCCACACGTCTCAAAAGACTTCGGCAAGTCAACATCGCACGAGGAAACAAAAATCTTGCTTCTGCCACGCGCCAGCCGAGCTTCCTCCATGTTTTTAGCAGATCTGTCATAGTAGAGGGCCGCGAAACTGGAATTTTTTTCCATCAGCCACGATAGAGCCAAGAATTTCGTCGCGGAAGACGTGCCTTCAACGACGACCGTCGGGCCAAGACATTGCGGAAGGAAACTTTTCTTGTAGTGTGACTTCCTCTTCGTATTTCCCTCTGGCCGAAACCCTAGACCGGCCAGAGCCGCCTGCCCCCGCCATCTCCGGCCTCTCCTCGTCCACCCGAGCATGCAGGAAGCTCCACGTCACCGCCCTCTAGTTCCCCTCCAACGGAATCAAGGAGGGGAGCCCTTAATAACCTCCACTCTTATCATCTTCCCCGACCCCGACGAAGCTTTCCGCCGCCTTCACCATCAATTCCGGCATCCCCATTCTTCACCGAGGCCACCACTGCAACCACAGTGAGCTAAAGGTGCTCAGGCACCACTCTGTGCCTCCCCTCTCCCTCTGCCTTGTCCCCGTGTTGGTCACCGTCGTCGTCCGCCGCTATTCCTTGCCGTGTCACCATCTCCGGTGACCAACTCCAGGTGGTGCCGCCCCTATATCGTTTGCCTCGCTCTGCTCATTTTAACAAGCCTAGCCACACATGCTGGAGTGGCCTAGATCACTAGAGATAACCACCGTCTGACGCCCCTTGCCGGCTAGTCCAATGTGGCCCTGCGTGTGCCTGATGTGGGTGCTAACCAAGCCCCGCCAGCGTGGCATACTGACCTGGCCACAGGGCCCAGCCGTCAGTGATTGGGGCTAGAACCATCCCCAGTGAGGAATAGCCTCCACCTCGTGGTGACGTCAGCCCTGTGTCATAATGACACAGTAAAGGTTTTTAATTGTTTAATAATTTCAGAAATGGTTTAAATCTTATAAATTCAATAACTAATTAATTATAAGTCAGAAAAATATGGATACTATATCAAAATGTTCACAAAAACAAGATCTACACTTTAGCATCAATATCATGCATTGTTCAAAAAAATTCAAGACAAGTTTAATTAGAGAACTAAATGAACCCCCGAGGTGATTCCGGGGTCTCTCCTATTTTAGGGTTTGAACCCCTCGGATCCCGCTTAAATTGCCAAGCATGATTTAGGGTTTCATTTCAATATAAATTAACTTGTCATATTATCATCCTTACTTGAGCATTGCATCGATGCCATGTGTTGATTGTTGTTCCCCCTTTCTTTCTAGTGTTTGCTTCTTCCCGGAAGAATACGATATCGAGATCAAAATTGAAGACCAAGATCAACACGATCGAAGATCGACGAACAATACTTGACCAACTGTAATCAATTCAAGTACAAGGCTTCCGAATATCTATATATGGGTATGAACAAACAAGGCAAGCATAGCCCCACCATTATACAATCCTATGATTTCGAAAGCATTTCAATTCTTGCCATGATGCATACAATTCTACTGTGGTCTTTTATCGATAGATAGAGTATCCTATCTATTGCATTACTCTCTTAAGCTTATATTACCTAATCCACGGCTCCTAGCATAACTAGGTTTGGCTTGTGTGCACTGCTAGAGCTTATATCTGTGTCTTGCTTAGCCATGCTTAGCTGTTAGTCCTGGTTCATCCAGATGATGTATCCAATGCAGAGAATCTAGTATGACAGGAGATCGAGGTATACTGATGAGGTAATATGAGTGGTAAAGGGTAAACATGCTAAGGCTTGTATGGGAGGCCACGGTGGGATGTGGTTTTTGTAGTCCCATGCTCACCACTACTACGAACCGAGTTCTTGCCTTTGGAACCGACATGAGCATACAGCCACACGGGGCCTGGAAAACCTCATGAGTAACTAACTTGCCTAGTAGATTCCATGAGTCACATAGTTTAGGCGTTCCATTCGACATATGCATAGCAAACGTTTTAAAAGATTTGGCGTGTGAATGTGCATCATAACAGGTAGGTAAGCATGGACGAGGTTGCTTGGGGGAGATAGCGCCCCTGATAAACCAACCTCGCCTCACATCTCTAGGGACCGGCTTCGGGATTTGACCTGTTACAGCGGAACCCTCCTTAGGGCGTGACTCATGGTCTCGGCGAATGTAAGGTAAAGGTTGTGTCCAACCATCCTCTACTGGCCTTCCAAGTAAGAGGGCTATTATTAGTGGCATTAAGAGTCGGTTGGTACGAGTGGGTAAAGTTGTACACCCTTGCAGGGTTAAATATTTTAGAAAAGATGTGTTCACGGTTATGAATGCTTGGTGACTGAATTCTAAGATCATAGAGAACTTTAACCTAATCGTAAAACTTGACAGTTCAACGTGTGCTTAAGGATGCTTCCTCAGGGTACGAGGGGATGATCCTAGTTGTGAGATGAGGATTACTTTGGTGGATATCAAGATGATGATCAATTCTTCGGAGATGTCGCTCTCTTATACCCTTTTAAATATTCTGATTAGACGAGCTTCCTCTCCCTCTTTTTTATAAACAAAACTGGCTTTATGCACAATAACCCCACCAGCCATAAGTCTTGCGGAGTACACCCTGTACTCACCCTTGCTTTGTCGATACTTTTGTAGAAGAGTAAGTACTCCCTTGAATACGTGTTCTGTACAACATCGACACCGACGAGTAGCTTGGGGTTCCTGGCCGGCAGCCTGGGATCTATGGGCTGGGACAATATCGTTATGCTTCAGGCCTCTTAGGCCATTTGTTAAGTATGCTATACTTAATAACATAATTTGCCTTCCGTTGTTTGATATTTGTGGCTAGTGACCTCTGCTTGTACTATTTTGGTTCTTTTCTCAGTTATGAGCTTGCTGTAATTATTTTTGTGTCGCAAGGTTACTATTGTGTTACCGATTTCTCAATGGATACCCTCGAGATCTAGGTTAAGCTTATGTCAGGCCAAGGTCTAGGATTTGTTTAACCCTGATCCTGGGGGTATCACAGTTCTTGGTATCAGAGCACTACCGACCGTAGGAAAACCTTGCTATAGGTCGATGTTGTGTCTAGTGCTTGTGAAAACTATTTTTGAGGTAAAAAGTATTTGTGAAAACTCTAGTATGCTTCTTTTGCTCCTTATCTGGTATCACTCTAATTGTGAGTCCTCTTATCTTGTTTTGACTTTGGAAAAGGTTTGATATCTCTTCTAGTCTTTCAAAACTTGGGCGCCTTCTTGGCATGTCGTTTCTCGGCCAGTTGACCTAGTGTAGAGTTCTCTAGAGTTGCGTGTGTTGTGTTCTTTGTGTTCCATTTGCTCCGTTTGTCTGAGAGATTCCTTTGCATCATGATCTCTCTACCTTATGGGCCCACACCATTATGTTGATGGATCCATAGTGTTCTATTCTAGGCTTTGAGTTTTCCTTTTGCCTCGTGTGCCTCCTCTTTATTTGTTTGGGTACTTTAGAGGTCATTTATTCTCTTGGAAGCTACCTTGTGATTACTACCTTGCAGTGTATGCTATGTCACTCAATTAATAGTTACTTCTTTCTCGGGTTTTAACTCTTGGACTTGAACCGAAGATCCCGGATTGTGTTGGATTCTGGTGTTATGAATCTTTCACATGAAGCTGAACTTTAACCCAAGATCCATTCCTTTGACCCCTGTCGTAAATGTTCACACATTACTCAGGATGGCTGGTACTACAATTCTAGCCTTCAAGCTTGTGGATATTGTCGCGATTAAATCTCGACAATTAAGGACTTCCCCTACCACTAGCTATGGCGGATTTTTTTTGTCGAACCAAATAGATCACGACAAGAGTACTCCTCGGGAGTCTCGCATCTATATTCATGACTCTGCCACACCTTACCTATTCTTTGCATTGGTTTTCAGAAGATTGATAAACTATGTGTCTATATCTTGGGATTGTATCCTGAGCATGTTCCTTTCCCCCTTGTTGTTTCCGACCTTTGTTTATTAGTTGGTAGCCAAGTAGTAATTTGCATTGCTTGCTTCTGATGCAAGATACTCTTGTGTCCCATCAAGACAAACCATTTTGGGATGTCAGGACAAACAAACTCCAGTACCTTGTCATATCTAGGACTAGGTCAAAGTGTTTTAATCCGCAGATCAAGATGCATTATGAGCTTCTATCTGTTCTACCTTAGAGTGTCACACCCTTGTATATTAAGAGGTCATGTTAAGTTTCATCATCCCCTTAATGAAGTGATGCTCTTACATATTTTACCACCCTTCCTCCGAGCCCTTGTGCTCATGAATGATGAGTGTGCGTAATAATGTGGCCATCTGAGATTCTTAGCAATCATTATTGCTTTGAAATCCAAGGATGTTTATGTCATTCTTAGCGTGCTGGTTAATCCTATCACTAAGCAAAGTATGATTGTGCTACCAAGTCCGCTAGTCTGGTACACTCTCCTCGGTCAAAGAGTTAGGCTTGATCTGAAGCTCTGAGACTATGTCTCTTGCCTTACCAAGCAAGTTTCTCTCGAACTAAGTGACATATCGGTGGTTCGTGATATTCTAGATGTCTTTCTAGAGGTATTGCCATGTTGCCACATGACCGTGGTGTCCTGTTCTTGAGCAAGCTAGTTTGCTGAACTGCTTCTTCCTCCAAGGATCTGTACTAGATATTCCTGAACTAGTTGGTTGAGCTTAAACAACAACTTGGAGAGTTGTAAGACAAAGTTCTACCCGACTTAGTTCCTTCTTAAAGGATGTTTAGTGTTGTTCGTGCTGAACAAAGATAGTGTTTCCTTCGTGGAAATGTTATCGTCCCCACCTTTGATTTGATTTGGGTTATCGTCAAATCAAACTCAGTTCCGAGGACTATCTTGATGATGCTGCTCCTTGTGATGTTTCACTTGAGTACATCTTCATGTTCTTTGGTCTGACCAATACTCTACCTTGTTCAAGTAACATATGAGTTCTTCATATTGGAATATCTTGATAAGTTTGTTGTTGAGCCCATCGACAATATCCTTATCTTCTCCATACTAAAACAGGCTCATATGAAACATTTGGCATTAATGTTGGAAAACTTTTGAGAACCTCCTTCGTGTTATCTCGAAGTATGTGTTCTGGATGTTAGAAGTAACCTTCTCCGATTCACGAGCAAATGGTCAAAGATGTCACCGTGGATTCAAGTAGAGTTATCTATGTTTCCTTGTGGACACTTGTGTTTCATTGCAAGTACTTGATGTATAAGTAGTTGTCTTTTGACAAGTTGTTAATACATGGATCTAGCAATTCAGCTCAGTCTATTGGAGCTTAACACTGTAGTCCATGTCTTGAGAATCTAGTAACTTTACCTTTAGGGTAAATGTTGCAAACTATCTATTCGGACATGCTGAGTCTGAAGTATCATTCCACTTAACTGAATCTGAATCTCAAGCAGATATATGGTTGGTGTTCCTCGATCTTTTGACATAGGTTTCTATGTAAGTCTGACATGATTGATGTAATGGTTGACACAACTAGTCAGAAAGCCTATTGTCAAATTATCTTGAATCAGCAAATAACAACCACTCTTCATAAGGCTTACTCTATGATTTATTATATTAGTTGTGCTCATGGTTTCCTTTGTCTCCGAAGTCTGGCCTTTACTTGATGTTTCGTCACTCGAACATCAAGGAGAACATTTAAAGTAGTGTTACTAAATGGCTCTCGGTCGATCCTCCAGACCCTTTATGTTCGCAAGCTTCTTGTTGTGCCAAGTAATTGAAGTCTGAGAATGAAGTTTCTTTTTCCTCGTGTCATTAGGAATCTTCTTACCTATTCATCTGGTGGTGTAAAGTGGTATCACGATCTTTTTACAAAGATTTTGGTAGTCCTGGATGAATAAAGGTTTTCCTTCGTTTTCTCAATCATGTTCAAGAGTGACAATGATTTTGGTAATCAGAAATTCCTCTTATTACGTGTTCCTTGTGACTCTTACGAGTCCTCGCCACAAAACATCTTTCGGTCTAGACCTTCTGTTGAATGAAGAGTGATCCTTCTGTATCAAAAGTAGTTCAACTGCTTGGTTATTTGTATTCTATATACCTGGAAGCTCTACTTAAGCCATCGAGTAGAGTTTCGTATCTCGAAGTCTGTGATCTCTTTCTTTTGTAAGCTTTCCCTTTCAGAAGCTTAAAACTCTTTTGAAACTCCATGGTCTCAATCCTTCTGAAGACCAGCTATCTAACAACTTGAAACCTTCTCCTCTTGTTTCCTCCGTTACCTTGATGTGTTTCATGTTTGTCATCTCAGATTGTTTATGAACACTCCTTCCATGAGTTGACCATGAGATAATATGTGTGTTGTTAGTGTGTTTCCCTCTTATCCTTAGAAGTGACCCTGTTTCTCTTCCTTCTTCCTACCTGCCGAATCTCGGGTCGAGATTCTCATAAGGAGGATAGAGCTGTAACAACCCAGATTTACTTAAATAGTATTTAGGGTTTGTTTGTGCATTCATGAGCATCATTCTTTAAAAATGAATGCCAGAAAGAAAATAAAACCCTCAACCCTATTTTACCTCTTCCTCTCAAATACATTCAAAATAGTTTGAATTTTGAAAACTACAAAGTATGGAGCCCAAATTGATAAAAGGGCCTCTACAATATTTTCATGTTTTACAAACCCTCTAGTATTTTTGGAATATTTAAAATAGAGAGAAATTTGAAATTACAAAAGGGAAATAGAAAACAGAATGGAAAAAGGTTTTACAAATTAAAAAATAGAGCAACAGCCGTAGCAGGCCAACCCATTCTCTCCTCTCCTCTATCTGCCGCCCACCTGTGCAGCAGCGTAGGCCGTAGCAGCCCACCTCGGCCCAGTAACCCTTGGCTCCCTTTCTTCTTTCTTCCTCCTCCGCCAGAAGGACGAGCGAAGCAGCTCGGTGTCCCGCCACCGTCCATCGATATCCCGCTGCATTGTGATGCCCGCCGCCGCATTTGTAGCTGAGGATAAGAACCGCGAAGACGTCCTCTATCTCCCCATCCCCATTTCCTCCTCTGGTCTCTCTCCTGACCTTCCTATTCGGATTTACCTCTGGCCGAAACCCTAGCCCAGCCAAAGCCGCCCGTCCCCGCCATCTCCGGCCTGCTCTCGTCCACCCGAGTGTGCAGGAAGCTCCGCCTCACCGCCCTCTACTTCCCCGCCAACGGAATCGACGAGGGGTGCCCTTCATAGCAGCCGCCGGTGTCGTCTTCCCCGACCTCGATGAAGCTCTCCGCTGCCTTCGCCATCGATTCTGGCCTCCCCGCTCTTCATAGACGCGACCACTGCAACCACGGTGAGCTCAGGGTGCTCAAGCACCAGTCCGCACCTCCCCTCTCCCTCTACCTTGTCCCCGCGTCGGTCACCGTCGCCGTCGGCCGCTGCTCCTCGTCGTGTCACTATCTACGGTGACCAACTCTGGGTGGCGCCGCCCCTATATCATTCGCCTCACTCCGCTCGTTCTAACAAGCCCAGCTGCGCGTGCTAGAGTGGCCCAGATCACCGGAGACGACCACCGTCTGCCGCCCCTCGTTGGTGAGTCCGACGTGGCCCCGCGTGTGCCTGACGTGGGCGCTGACCAAGCCCTGCCAGCGTGGCGTACTGACCTGGCCACAGGGCCCAACCGTTAGTGACTGGGGCTAGACCCAGCCACAGTGAGGAATAGCCTCCACCTCGTGGTGACGTCATCCCTGTGTCATAATGACGTAGTAAAGGTTTTTAATTGTTTAATAATTTCAGAAATGATTTAAATTTTATAAATCCAATAAATAATTAATTATAAGTCATAAAAATATGTATAATATATCAAAATGTTCAAGAAAACAAGATCTACACTTTAGCATCAATATCGTGCAATGTTCAACAACTTTCAAGAAAAGTTTAATTAGAGAACTAAACGAACACCCGTAGGTGATTCCGAGGTCTCTCCTGTTTTAGGGTTTGAACCCCTCGGATCCCGCTTAAATTGCCAAGCATGATTTAGGGTTTCATTTCAATATAAATTAACTTGTCATATCATCATACATACTTGAGCATTGCTTCTATGCCATGTGTTGATTGTTGTTCCTCCTTTCTTTCCGGTGTTTGCTTCTTCCCGGTAGAATACGATATCGAGATCAAGATTGAAGACCAAGATCAACACCATCGAAGATCGACGAACAATACTTGACCAACTTTAATCAAGTCAAGTACAAGGCTTCCGAAGATCTATATCCGGGTATCAACAAACAAGGCAATCATAGCCCCACCATTATACAATCCTATGATTTCAAAAGCATTTCAATTCTTTCCATGATACATACGATTCTACTATGGTATTTTATCGATAGATAGAGTATCCTATCTATTGCATTACTCCCTTGAGCTTATATTACCTAATCCACTTCTCTTAGCATAACTAGGTTTGGCTTGTGTGCACTTCTAGAGCTTATATCTGTGTCTTGCTTAGCCATGCTTAGCTGTTAGTCCTAGTTCATCCTGATGATGTATCCGATGCAGAGAATCTAGTATGACAGGAGATTGAGGTATACTGGTGAGGTAAGATCAGTGGTAAAGGTTAAACATGCTAAGGCTTGTATGGGAGGCCATGGTGGGATGTGGTTTTTGTAGTCCCATGCTCGCCACCACTAGGAACCGAGTTCTTGACTTTGGAACCGAGATGAGCGTATAGCCACACGGGGCCTAGAAAACCTCACGAGTAACTAACTTGCCTAGTAGATTCCATGAGTCACATAGTTCGGGCGTTCCATTCGACATATGCATAGAAAACGTTTTGAAAGATTTGGCGGGTGAAGGTGCATCATAACAGGTAGGTAAGCGTGGACGGGGTTGCTTGGGGTAGATAGCGCCCCTGATAAACCAACCTCGCCTCACATTTCTAGGGTCCGGCTTCGGGATTTGACCCGTTATAGCGGAACCCTCCTTAGGGCGTGACTCATGGTCTCAGCGAAAGCAAGGTAAAGGTCGTGTCCAACCACCCTCTGCCGGCCTTCCAAGGAAGAGGGCTATTACTAGTGGCATTAAGAGTCGTTTGGTATGTGTGGTAAAGTTGTACACCCCTGCATGGTAAAATCTTTTCGAAACATAGTGTTCACAGTTATGAACGCTTGGTTACCGAATTCTAAGATCATAGAGAACTTTAACCTAATCGTATAACTTGGCAGTTCAATGTGTGCTTAAGGATGCTTCCTCAGGGTACGAGGGGGTGATCCTAGTTGTGAGATGAGGATTACTTTGGTGGATATCAATATGATGATCAATTCTTTGGAGAATTCGCTCTCTTGTCCCCTTTTAAAATACTCTGAGTAGACGAGCTTCCTCTCCCTCTTGTTTTATAAACAAAACTAGCTTTATGCAAAATAACCCCACCAGCCATAAGTCTTGCGGAGTACACCCTGTACCCACCCTTGCTTTGTTGATGCTTTTGTAGAAGAGTAAGTGCTCCCTTGAAGACGTGTTCCGTACAACATCGACACCGACGAGTAGCTTGGGGTTCCCGGCCGGCAGCCTAGGATCTATGGGCTCGAACGTCATCGTTATGCTTCATGCCTCTTAGGCCATTTGTTAAGTTTGCTATACTTAATAGCATATTTTGCCTTCTGTTGTTTGATGTTTGTGGTTAGTGACCTCTGCTTGTACTATTTTGGTTCTTTGCTCAGTTATGAGCTTGCTGTAATTATTTTTGTGTCGCAAGGTTACTGTTGTGTTACCGATTTCTTAATGGATATCCTCGAGCTCTAGGTTAAGCTTATGTCAGGCCAAGGTCTGGGATTTGTTTAACCCTGATCCCAGGGGTGTCATAGATTATAAGGAGTGTGAGCTATAAAATTAACATCATTAACATCGGTAGCGATATCATTAACTTGGGTATCTTCCTTACCCTTTACTATGTCGAGTAACTCGTCTACCTTAGATGTATACTCTTTATTGTTTACCTCGGTGATTGAACTCCCTCTTTTCGAGGTTCTTTCTACATGCCATTGGAAGTGTTGTTTTGCATATCATCAAGTAATTTTTTTGCAACACTCACTTGCTTTTCCATGATTGTTCCTCCTACTACAGTATCTAGCATAGACTTAGACACTGGGTAAGGTTATTATAAAATAAATGTAGGGATTTCTATTTTTGTGCCCCTGGTTCGTTAGTTGTACTCAGTTTCCCCAGCCACTTAGTTTTTCCTCACTTTTGCCCTCCGTCCATTCCGAAACCCTCACATGCGCTCGAACGGGGGGATCCCGTCAGGTCAAAGGCTTGACCGTTACATGCTGACCGGTGAGACCGCGTTGGGGCGGGTCGTGTGTTGAGAGTTACGTTATGTCGCCTCGACTGTTACATGCTGATAGGTGGGGCCAGGATACACAGCGGACCAGCCATCCTTCTCTCGCTGATTATGGCGGACGTGGTGTGGGACCATGTGGGGCGCGTTTGGTGGTTACGTGTGCCCTGTCGCCTAAATTGGAAAGTTTTCTTTTTTGTTACTTTTATGATTGGCCTTTTTAAGAGCGCCTTTTCCCCTCTCTCTCGCTAACAGTTTTGTTTTTTTCCCAACAAGGTAGCAAATCTAGAGCAGCTTCTCTCTTCATTCATTGTTCCTTTTGCCCTCGTTTTGCCCAATCTGCTAGCAAATTTAGAGTAGCAAATCTAACCAGCACCATAAATAAATTCAGTAAAAAGAGCAGATGTAGATAAATTAGCTAATATAGGTTATATAGTATGGTACTTAACGAGGTTCGACAATTAGGATGCTCAGCAACAGTAGCGGACAAGTTCAACGAAGGCAAGACAAAAGAAGCTGCTTTATAGCAGCATCAACGAGGTTCGGCCCCTCATGGCGTCTGCCAGGAGGGCCTCCGCCTCCTCCCTTTGGTGCCTCCTCCATTTCTTGTTGCCTAGTCCCTTGACCTTGGGCGCCTTGGACTTGATCAGGGGCATGCGACCCTCATCGATAGCCACCTTCTAGAGGTTGCGGAGGTGAAGACCGAGCGCCTGGTGCTTGGCTATGAAGCTGTGGACGTTAACGGACTCGCCGCAGGTCTTCACGTCCTCGACATGCTTCACAAGGGAGTTGAAGTCCGTGGCGCGGAGCCTCCTGGTGGGGCAGAAGGGGCACCTGTACACGTCGCTGACGAAGAAGTTGTTGTACTGGCCGGAATTCAGAATACTTAGCACATGACGAGTCTTTGTGTCCATGGACTCATCGTTGTTGTGGACGTCGCTGCTATCCTCCTGTTGGAAAAAATAGTAGAGTGCAACAAGGACATGATTGACATACTTTGACTATCAGGATTGATTATTTGCATAAGTTAACCGATTGAGATCTCCTGATTATTCCCCAAATCTCAAACCAAATCGAATATTGATCCCAACTACGAACAGGGGATTCAAATATGAATAGGGGGATTCATTGAAATACGAGATCTAACACAAGAGGATTACCTACCGTAAAAATACGAACAGTCGAGCCCTAATAACATACGATCTAGCATCCAACAATGGGAACGGGGGAAGAACAAGGGAATGGGAGAAAACCATGGTTACCTCCGACCATGGGTCAGCGATGCTGGTGTCATAGGGGTTCTCCGGCCTTATATAATCAACCTCCTCGTAGGGGTCCCAACTGAGTGGGATCTGCCCGAGACCGGCGAGGCCCTCTGTGACACCCCCGGGATCAGGGTTAAACAAATCCAGACCTTAGCCTGACATAAGCTTAACCTAGAGCTCAAGGATATCTAGTGAGAAATCGTCAACACAACAGTAACCCTGTGACACAAAAAATTAATACAGCAAGCTCATAGCTGAGCAAAGAACCAAAATTGTCGTGGTGGTGTCACGGCAGATGCCATGGATAGGCTAAAGGTGGAGACTAAATGCACTAGGGGAATCCAGGGAGGGATAATGAGGTGATTCCTCACACAGAAGATTTATATATGATTCACTTCCAAGGTTACAAGTGCTCCTAGAGCTGAATTGGCGAGAGGAGGAAGAAGGAACTCTCTTACTCTCACCCACAGTAGAGCCGTACAAGACCTACCAGAGATCAACCCTTAGAACCTAAATGAATCAGAATAGCGGAACCCCTTCTATAGAGGCCCTAGCCCTCCTTATATAGGGGGGCTAGGTCTCTACTTAGGGCATACATTGAGGCATATTCCAGGGAATATGCCTCCTCCCAAAATAGTAAGCCGACCGGGTTGCTTTTCCCTCGCGTCACCCATGCAGAGGCTACGTGAGCCTCTGCGGCGCCTGCGTCAGCCGACACGAGCGTCGTCACCTCTTGTCGGCCACGCCTCGGTGGTCCTGCCCCTGTTTGCTTCGCTCATGCAGTGCGTACCGCGGTTGCTTTTGACTAGCGAGATTCCTTCCTTCTCCTAGAAGCTAGATATGACCCGGATCATAGTTGACCCGGCCACACCCTTTCCTGCATACAAGTTAAATTCTCCTATCCGACGTACTGCTTAAGTCAGTCGAGGCTCCGTTACGTGGACATCCCCTGGTCCGGGTTACTCCGAGACTCGGCCTGCCTTGAGGTGACCCGGCCAGCGTCCGCTTTGGCCTTGCCGAACCTCGGCTAACTCGGCCTTTTATCCCCTGGCGTGACCCTACCCAGGGGTATCCCCCCAACATTAGTCCCCAAAGCTGGTGTGGTCTTAGGTGCCTTGGCCGCTAAGGCCACATCAGGTTCAATTTCACTGAGCTTTGGATGTTATATCCGAGTTACCTCCTTATCTTGGATTGTATGGATTTACGTTCCCTTGGCACATTCGAAGTTTTCACTTGCTGGTCGGGTTACCACCTTATTTCGGACCTCATGGTTTTACTTTCCCTTGGCACATTCCAAGATTTCACTTGCTTGCCGGATTACCACAGTCTCATCCGGGTCTTCTTTCCTTCTCTCGTATGCTAACCCACGTGGAGGATAATCATTAGGTTGCCTCATTTTAAGGGCCAACCACAATAAACGCCGCAGTAATTTCAGTTATCACTGCGCGCGGGTCACGTCACGCCTACCTCCTCGTTTACCGCATCAATGCATCACGTCATGGGATCAGCTACACCCTGTGGCCTTCCGTGTGGCTCGCTGCTGATTGGTTGACGCGGGACAGACACGGCCACACCGTGTGGCGTACCCACATGACTCGATCCCACTTCCCCCACGAGGGAGTGGTTAAATAGGGGAGGGGCGCACCCCTTAGGTCTTTTCCCCCTTCCGCGCCCCTCTGCCTCTAGCTCTTCTTCTTCATCATCTTCCCCGCGACAACGCCGCCGCCACTGCTTCCCCACGCCTCTGCATCGCCGCCACCGCTACATACCTCCTCCGCCACGGGTCCTTGTCAATCTAGGCTGTTGCCCCCCACTGCCGCTAGCGCTAGTGAGGGCAGCGAACACAAGATGACAGAAGAGGAGCTCGTCGTCGCCGAGCAAGAGATGGAGGAAGACTCCGCCACGGCGGACCGTGGTGCGTGGGCTGGGTCCTGGGTTTGCCAAGACGACCTGGACTGGCTCTACCGCACCAGACGGATCCCCGCCGGCGTCACCACGCGCCTCGCCTCCGCCGAACTCGCCCCTCACCCAATCCGGGTGAGTACGTTGTGTTCTTGTCCCACTTCCAACGGGGGTTCGGTTTGCCAGTCAGCGACTTCTTCCATGACTGGTTAAGAACCTATGAACTCCAGCCGCACCACCTTCCTGCCAACGCAATTACTTCTCTTTCCGCTTTCGCCTCCACGATCGAAGGCTATGCCGGACTATGGCCCACAAAGGAGCTATGGATCCGGTTTTTCGGCCTTCGTCGCAATGTTATTCCGAACATTCAACTTGATCCGGAGGACAAGCAGCTCACTCAGTTCGGAGCTGCGTCCATCTCACCCCGGAGGCTATCCATCTTCCCCCCGAGTCACCGGGCTAGACTCCTGCAAAGGATGGGCCTGGACTTTCTTTTATGTCCGGAACGAGGGCACTGAAGACTTGATCCGGCTACTCCCCTATGCTCCGGGTCCTCCTAACCTGGAGTTGTGGGACGTTGTCCCCAAGAAGCCCACTGCCTTGGCTAACTTGGTCAACAAAAGGTTCGCGGAGCTGAAGGAGCTCGGGTTGCGCAACGAGGATGCCATGATCACATTCGTCTGCAACCGGATCTGCCCCCTCCAGAAGCGCACTCACAAGGTGACATGGGTATACCCTGCAGGTACTCGAGCTTGGTATATACGGTATAAATACGTATAGGCCCACGGTGTCGCCAAGGCCCAGACGAAAGGACTCGACGAACCTGCGGACTCTTGATTGCTTGAGAGACAAGAAGAAGCTAAAGATAGAAAGTTTGAAGGGAAGAACCCTTACTTCTAACCGAATCGACCTGCTACCTGAGACCTAGCCTATCTATATAAAGGCTAGGAGGGGGCGGCGAGGAGGACACGCGCAACCGTAGTTTCCACAACTCTCGCCAGATTGCATCTGGCACCATTGTAACTTTCGACTCCTTCAATAATTCCACGAGCAGACAAGCAAGAGTAGGGACCTCTACGAGGCCTGAACCTGGGTAAATCCTGTGTCCCCTGTGTGCTTGTTTGCTAGCCGATAGATGTCTCCAGCACTCCCTCCTTCTCCAAAACCCAAGTCCATAACAATGGGCATTGATGAGTTAAACCCTCGTCAATTGGCGCCGTCTGTGGGAATTGGGAGTGCTGATGTTGCGGCTTCTTCGGCCCCATCAACCGCGATCTACAACTCCGCAACAGCGGAGATTTTCCAGCTCTTTGGCGCCTTCGAGTTCACCGTCCACACACCGACCACCCGCCCGGCTTTCGAGTCCGTGGGAGACGGAATCAACTTGGTGATTGGGAGCTTCCGCTTCCAAGTTGGTCAGATGGGCACGCTTCGCATGCCTGATCAACCGAAAACATCGAAGATTGCCCCGGCATCATGGTTCCCCCCATCGATCGGCACCCTCAGCGAGCTCAATACTCCGGTGGCAGTCGGGAACACGATGAGCGACAGCAGTCGCGACTCCGATCTGAGCGATCTGGCCATAGAAGATGGAACCTGCGGTTCCAAATCTGAAAGTTGCGGAAGCAACAGCTTCCCCAATCACTTCATGTGCGCCGTCATCAACACAGGCGACACCTCCGCCAATCGCGGCGTCGTGAACACCGGCAACGGCACCGATCCGCCCAACGTCGGCAACGGTGGCAACGGCGGTAACGGCGCCAATGGTGGAGCAGTCGAATCTCCTAGCATAATCAATGAGCAAACCGACGAACGCGTCGTAATCAGGCTCAACGAGCAAGAGTGGGAGCGTTGCCGCAAAGCCCTACGAGGTGCACCTCTGCCCTTTGGGTCCCCACAAGAATTACTAATGGGCTACCACTGGCTCCTGAAAGAGGAATTCAAGCGCCAAAAAGAAGCGATGGCGCAGCTGGAGGCGCGTAAAAGGGCGGTGGACGAATCGAGCCTTCGTCGTGCTGGGCTCTCCTCCTATGGAGGATCCTCATCACGAGGAAACGAGTACGTCGCCAAGAAGAGGCAGTCGCGAATGGCTCACCTCACCGAACAAGAGCGCATAGACGCCGCGAAAGTCCTCGACTTCAGCTCTATGACAGTCGACACGAGAGGCAACGTGGTCCCCAGAACGCGGTAGGCCGCGGTCACGGCAGCCACCATGTACCTCCTCAACAACCTGCCACCGGCTGGAGATCCCCCAACCGCCATGCACCGATCTACGATCGCGGGTTTGGGGATCATCGAGGCCGCCCTCGACAAGCAGCCAGTACCAGACCCCAAAAAGGGCAAAACGCTACTCCTCGCCCTCGTCTAGCGATGACAGTCACGACCTGTCTCGACGCCGTCGTTCGCGATGACACGATCGTGACTACGACGCGCGCAACAACGTAAGATCGACAAATCAAGAGCACGACATGCCCGATCGACTGACTTAGAGGAGGAAGACGGGGAGCTCTGCGGCGCCAGATGCTTCAGCAAATCCATTAGGCAGAAACAAATGCATAAGGGGTTTAAACTTCCGTCGGAAAACCCGAAGTTCGATGGCCTACAAGACCCTAAAATATGGCTAGAGGACTACATCTCCTCCGTCAGACTCCACGGAGGCAGTCGAAGTACTGCCATGCAATGTTTGTAGCTACAGCTGCAGGGCGCCGCCCGAGCATGGCTCAATAGCCTCCCACGCGGATCCATTCGCAGCTGGGATGAGCTGGTCTATAGCTTCGTTTGCAACTTTAAGGGCACGTACAAACGGCCCGCATCAATCGAAGAACTGAGATGCTGCCAGCAAAAATCTAGCGAATCACTGCGCTCATACATCCGAAGGTGGTCCATCATCAAGAATTCCGCGGAAAACATCTCAGAGGACCGCGCGATTGATGCATTCAACGGTGGCGTTCGCCGCTTAGAGCTCAGGGAGGAGCTGGGCCGCTCAAAGCCCCATACTATCAACCACCTAATGGAGATCGCGAATCGATGGGCTGATGGAGAAGATTCAGTGAAGAACCGCGCTCACTCTGACGAGGAGGCAGAGCTCGAACGCAGACGCGACCGCCGAGGCAAACGCCGCATGCGCATCTACGACGATCGTGACGACGTTAATATGGTCGCAGCCGGCTACGCCGAGAGACGCGACGACAACAGCAACAGCGGATACCGTGACTCTGGGAAGAACATGCAAGTGTGGCAATGCCGCACTCGCGACGAGGCAACCGCGACCTCCATCGAGGAGAAACTGTCTGGACCATGCACGGTACACTTCTACATCGACAAGCATGACGGAAAGAGAAAGTCCAGCCACCTCCTCAAAGACTGCCGCGAGTTCCTCAAGCTACACGAGGGATTGGTTCGGATGAACCGCAACGCAGTCGAAAGAGGCTACGGGGCCGCTCCAGGCGCCGTGGCACATGGCGCACCGCCACCACCACCAGGGCCACCCCGAACGGAGCTGCACCAGACTAGCACCACGGAGGGGAACTGTACCCACGGGCCATGGGTACCATGATGATCCAAAAGGGGCGGCCCTCCAAAAGGGTACAGAAAGCTATCACTCGCCAAGTCAACTTGGCCACGCACTCACCACCATCCACCACTGAGTACCTCAGTGGCAGTGAGTCGTGCATCACCTTTGATAAACGCGACCACCCGCCTCAAGTACCTCGCCCAGGTCATTGCCCCCTCGTACTCGAGGCGCAAATTGGAGGTTTCGACATGAGTCGCGTCTTCATGGATGGCGGAAGCGGCATCAACCTCATATTCGCGAGTACCCTACGAGCAATGAGGATTCCTCTAACTTTCTTGGAGGCATCGGACACAACGTTCCATGGCATCATCCCAGGGAAAGGCATATACCCCTGGGAAAAATCAACCTCGACGTCATATTCGGCACACCGAAGAACTTTAGGCGCGAGCGCATTCACTTTGAGGTCGTCGACTGGCCCTCACAATACCACTGCATCCTCGGACGCGTTGTGTTCGCTAGGTTCATGGCGGTACCCCTCTACGCCTACCCGCAGATGAAAATGCCAGGTCCCAACGGCGTCATCACGATCAACGGAAGCTTTGAGCGATCCGACAGTTGCGACAGGGAATTCAACAGAATCTCCCAGTCCTTTGGCATGCAGGAGGAGCTCGCGCGATTGAAGGAAACGACAGACAATAGTATATCTCCCCTGAGCAGGCCAAGCTCACCTGATCTCTCCTTCGACTCATCCGTGCACACAAAGAAGGTGTAGGTCCATCCGACAGATCCTGCCAAAACGGCCCTCATCGCCAACAACTTGAGTCCTGCATAGGAACTCGTGCTCGTCGAATTCCTCCGTTAGCACTGGGAAATTTTCGCCTGGTGTCCTGCGGACATGCCAGGAGTTCCTAGGGAATTCGCCGAGCACGCACTCAACGTCAACCCCAACGCAAGGCCAGTCAAACAAACAATCAGGCGACTATCTGAGCCACGAGCGCAGGTAGTTGGCATGGAGATCAACAGACTCCTCGAGGCCAAATTCATACGCGAGATCAAGGAAAGCACTTGGCTCGCCAATACAGTGCTGGTGCCAAAAAAGGACACAGATATCCTACGGATGTGCGTGGACTTCACTTCTCTAAACAAGCACTGCCCAAAGGATCACTTCCCGCTACCACGGATCGATCAAATCATCGACTCCACCGCTGGATGCGAACGACTCTGCTTCCTCAATGCCTACTCAGGCTATAACCAAATTCGAATGAAGAAGGAAGACCAAGAGAAGACCGCGTTTACAACGCCCTTCGGTGTGTTCTGCTACAACACAATGCCCTTCGAGCTAAAAAACGCGGGAGCCACCTACCAGCGGTGCATGCAGGCTTGCCTCAAGAAGCAATTGGGTCGCAACATCCAAGTCTATGTCGACCACATAGTAATCAAAACCAAGGAGGAAGCCTCTCTAATCGACGTCTTGCGCGAAACATTCACCAACCTCGATCATTACCGGATTAAGCTCAATCCGGACAAATGCGCCTTTGGCGTACCATCTGGACAGCTGCTCGGGTATCTCATCTCCGCGAGAAGGATTGAGGCAAACCCGAAAAAGATAAAGGCCATACTGGCCATGGAGAAGCCAAAGAACATAAGAGGCATCTAGCAACTAGCCGGACGAATCGCGGCCCTCAGTCGATTTATCAGTCGAATGGGGGAAAAGGCACTGCCCTTCTATCAGCTCCTCCGCAAAACTGACAAATTCGAGTGGACCACGGAAGCGCAAGAAGCATTCGAAGACCTCAAGCGCCTGTTATCCATCTCGCCAGTACTAGTGACTCCACGAGAAAGGGAGCCACTACTGCTATACATCTTCGCTACCAACCAAGTGGTTAGTACAGTGCTTGTCGTCGAGCAGGCCGAGGAAAACAAGGTCCATGGCGTACAACGCCCGGTATACTACCTCAGCGAAGTCCTCACGCCAAAAAACAGCGGTACCCGCACTACCAGAAGCTGGCGTACGGCGTCTTCATGATCGCCCGACGACTGCACCATTACTTCCAAGAACACCCAATCGTGGTAGTCAACGACGCCCCATTGGGACATATCCTCAATAACCCCGACGCCACGGGACGAGTCGCGCTTTGGGGAATCGAACTGTCTCCACGAGACATCACATACGAAAAGCGCGACGCAATCAAGTCGTAGGTTCTCCCTGACTTTCTCGTGCATTGGATGGAAAACCAACTCCTGGACAAGCCAGATATGTCCTACCTCTGTACAATGCACTTCGATGGATCCAAGCGGAAAGACGGAGCAGGAGCAGGTGTCATATTGACGTCACCTCAAGGAGACAAGCTGAAATACATCCTGCGAATGCAATTTACGGCCTCAAACAACGAGGCTGAATACGAGGCCCTGTTGCACGGGATGAGGATCGCAAAAGCCTGCGGCGCAAAGAGGCTCATCATATATGGCGGCTCCAAGCTGGTCGTCAACCAAACAATGCACGAGTGCGACGCAGTCAATGACAATATGATCGCATACCGCAACCTCTACGATACACTCGAGGGAGACTTCGATGGTTGCGAGTTGCGACATGTAGGTCGCGAAAGCAACGAGGAGGCGGACGCACTCGCCAACATAGGCTCTACCTGCGCCCCCATACCACCTGGGGTATTTCTCGAGCGCATCTGCGAACGCTCTATCAAGCCAAAGGCCGCAGAGAAGAAACCAAGCACAGCAATGGACTCGGGGGCTACGCCACCCAATGAGCCAATGGCACTCGATGACTTGGAGCTGGACACAGGACTCGAAGGGCCAATGAGCGTCATGATGATAGAACAATCTTGGACGCAGCCGTACATTACATATCTCCTCAGCAAGCGCCTACCGAATGACCCGACGGACGCACGGCACATCGCACGACGCTCCAAGGCATTCGCCGTTATCAACGGCGAACTGTATAAACGCAGTATCACAGGCGTGTTACAGCGATGCATCTCCCTGGCCGATGGAAAAGCAGTCCTCCTCGACATACATGAAGGAACCTGCGGACACCACGCCGGCAGTCGCGCCCTCGTTGCCAAAGCTCTACGAGCTGGATTTTACAGGCCCACGGCCATGCGCAATGCCAAGGACATAGTCCAAAAGTGCAACGCTTGTAAGCGATTCGCGGACAAACCACACGCACCAGGCGCAGAATTGCGGCCTATTCCATTGGCCTGGCCCTTCGCACAGTGGGGTCTTGACATGATTGGCAAACTTCCAAGGTCCTCGCAAGGAGGATACGTCTACCTCTTGGTCGCAGTCGACAAATTCACCAAGTGGATCGAGGCCATGCTAGTAACAAGGCAATCCGTACTCTGGAGCCTACGTACAACTCCAAACAGCGCCACAGGCTACACGCCAATCTTTATGGTGCATGGGGCAGAAGCGGTATTACCCACCAAAGTAAGGTACAAGGCGCCGTGCATAGTCGCTTACAGCGAACAAGAGTCATCTCTTGCACTCGAAGACTCCGTCGACCTCCTCGACGAGGCGAGAGAAATCGCCGCAGAAATATCCACGATCTACCAGCAGAACCTGCGCAACTACCACAGTAGAAGGCTTCGCCCCAGATCCTTCGTCGAAGGTGACCTGGTCCTGCGACTGAAGCAGTAGGGGCATCTCAAGCTCGAGTCCCCCTGGGAAGGACCATACTTGGTTACAAAAGTAATCCCAGGTGGCGCCTATCACCTTCAAGACCTAGAAACAGGAGTCGCATACTCCAACCCTTGGAACGTCGCACAACTACGACGCTTCTACCCCTAGCTGTTTTTACTTTTACATCGCAAATAAGGCTTCTCAGCCAAGGCTACTTAGCCACACACTGTACCTCGTATTGTTCTCCAAATAAATAAAAGCTAAGTGCCCCAAAACTCTGTGTTTTTTCTTTTCACTTCTGTTACTATTGTACTCGGGGGCTGCGCCACCCTACACACATTTGTTCTTCAAACTAATAAACGCGACACCCTGAGTAGCTGACACATCAATTAAACCCCTTAAAATTCAACCCAGCTGCAACGCACCTGGCAGGTTGATAAAAGGGATGGCCAGGCTAACTATAAGGACTCGCATAGTGCAACGCACCTTACACTTACAAAAAGCTATTTGTACGCGTTCAACAATAAATTACATACAATTATATAAATGAACTTTACAACACAAATACACTTATGTGCAGGATACAAATTCAGTTATTGCTGCAACAGAAGAACATTGGTTTGCTCCTCGAAGAAGTCGACAATCTCCTCTGCTGGGCGCTCCACCGCTTGATAGTGCGGCACCATATTCCAAGAAGATCCGGCTGGTAGCGCTGGCAGACCGGAAGCTACGACGGTGACATCCACGTCAGGCCTGTGCAATCGCACCATCGAGAGGGCAGCCTTGGCACCAGTCACCAACTGTTGCCTCACGCACTCGCGAACCGCGGACATATCTTGAAATTTGTCCAGGAGAGCCAACAGGCTTGACGGCGTGTCATCCAACGGGAACATCGTCCGATAGATATTATTCAAACATGACTGCGACTTCTATAGGAAGAGCAGCACTCGCGAAGCGTGATCCTGCAGGGTCACCAATGCAGTCGCACGATCATGATCCACCCAGAAGTATCCACTCTCTTGGAGTTGCTCCTGGGTGAGACCATGAAGGCGGATAGCAATCCTATCCCTCTCCTCCTGCGGACGGTGTGCGCTAACAACTACACGAAGCAGCACCAACAGTATGAGTACAACGTACCACTGTGACTATCTACAAAGGAAAAGATGAGGATGAGCAAACTAACACTTAAACTGGTCGCCCAGTTGCGTCACCTCGCCAAGCAGATACTGCTCGCGGGCGGCGGCTTTTTCCGCCTTTGATTTCCACACATCTGCGTTACCGCGGATCAGGGGCAACTCACGCTCCAGCTGCTTCACGCGGTCACGAAGTCGCGACAGCAAAGACAACTCCTCTACCCTGGAGCGCAGCGGTGCCACTGTCTCATCATGAGATGATGGATCCTGGTCTCCCCCTACGGGACCACTCGATGTGCCCTACCACAGATCAAGACAGAAGCAAATAAGGCGACCAAACTAACACAAAGGCAGGGATAGCAGATGCATTCAGGATAAAGCATAAAAAATATTCACAAGCACACTCGCCAGCAGGCATGTTCTTAGAGCAAAAGGACAATGCGTTATCTACTACAGAAAGCTAACTACAGAGCAACTGGCTTCTTCGACTTCGACGCCTTCGGGGGATTCATCAAATCCATGGTAGTATCAGACGCCACTGATTTTTGACCTGCCCCTGAAGCTGAAGCTTTCGCCGCCTTCTTCGCGCGTTGGAGCTCCTCCGAATACTTGGTAACGGTATTAATCAAAGAATGACCGTATTTGGCACAGGCAGTCGCAAAGGGGGCGAAAACTACGTGCTGACCATCCGCGCCAATAGGCATTGTCTTCGACACCGCAGAGGGATCTATCTCGACTCCGTGGGCCTGCACCATGGCGAGTGACGTCGTTGCACCAGCCGCCCGGAGGGAGTTCTTATAGGTAGAAGGCACACCCCCGGCGAGTGACTCCACCAGCTCGTCCATTTTATCGACCTGCTCCGCCTTTGGCATCAACTCCTCTCGGAGGCGACTAAGGGCGACCTTGGCCTTGGACAATGTATTCTGGACGACGGCGCTTCGGTCTTCGACCGCGAATACTGCGCCAGCCAGAACGTCATCACGACGAAGGGCCTGCGGGTCAAAACTCAAGTCGCCAGCATCTACACCAAAAAACATGGATCAGATTTCTGGTACCAACGGCAAAACTCTAGAAGCAGAGAAAAGCATCAATCAAAAATCCACCATGAAAGGTACCTGAGAGGGCCTTGGCGACTGAGAATAGCTGCTCCTCGAACAACTTCTCCCTCGCCGCAAAAGAGGCGCGCATATCCTCTTCTCGCTTTCGGGCATCATCACGAGCCGCGATTGCCTCATCGCGCCCCTTGACAGCTGCGGCCAGTGTCTTCTTCAAGGATGCGACATTGCGTAGTAGGGCGTTATGCTCAGCTACATGGCAGTCAAAATAATTGGCTATCAGTCAAACACACCAGAACAGAAAAAAGACGAAAGAAACAAGCGTGGAAGCACTCACTTTCGACCACGCGGTGACGCGTCTCCAGCATCGCATGCTGACGACCCATCGCCATCACCTGCTCTGCCACTCGCGCGGCCTCTTTTACAAGGAGCTATTGCACCAATCAAGGAATCAGATAAGGGCAACAGAAGGCGTTGACTGCTAAAGTACAAAAGAAGGAAAGATATACTCACATGGTCCTCTTGCGACTCCGAAGAAGTCAGTTGAGCTGTCATCCGAGCAACTATTCGATGCTCCCCTCCGTGAGGAGAACTCGAAGAATTGTGCCCGGAGTGGGCCGCCGCCGGAGGAGAAGGAGCGCGCTCGACCTCTACCTTGGCCCTTGAGGTCGCGACTCCCGATTCCTTCAAAAATTCAACGTCGCTAGAAGATGACGAAGCCTCTTGACTGCAAGACCAAATTCACATTGAGAAAAGGGCAAAACTCCAGGGCAAAGCCAACAAAAAGAAAACAGAGAAGAAAGAACGAA
This sequence comes from Avena eriantha, assembly GCA_910589775.1. Classification (NCBI taxonomy): domain Eukaryota; kingdom Viridiplantae; phylum Streptophyta; class Magnoliopsida; order Poales; family Poaceae; genus Avena; species Avena eriantha. Next base: position 195,145,144 of record OU342742.1, on the reverse strand, counting down.
CTCATAAACTTACCAGTCAAAGTTGTCAAGATCAAACTTGGCCTCCACCGACTCCGGCGAAGACTCCTTGGGCAATCACATCTTCTTGCGAGAAGTTGGTGCTACAGCCCTCACAGGAACGGTGGGAATTGGTGACTCCGTGCCAGCAACTGTGCCCTCTGGAGTTGAAGGAGTCGATGCATCAGAGTCCTCGCTGCGCAGACGCTTGCGAGTATCTGGGCTCTCCGACTCGGGGGCTTCCTCTTCCACGTCAGAAGGGACAGTCGACTCAGACTCGTCCTCTTCAAAAGCTTCGCGAGGAATAATGCCCTCAGGAAGAGGAGGCATGCAAGGCGAGACCTCCCAATCCTGCATACAAAAAGCAAAAAGGAGAAGGTAAGCAACAGAAAAGCAATCGTGAATATAAGCTACTGCGTAGTACGACTGTACCTCGGGAGGAGGATTCGAAGCATCGAAGGGAGGAACGACTGGCTCATTCGGAAGCACATCCTTGAAGGTGTACTTCGTGACCAGTCGCACCCTCTTATCTACCTCACTCGCGGACATGCCATCGGCAGACACGCGAGTGGCATCATCAGCACCACCCCATTGAAACATGGGATGGACTCTAGCTTGGAGAGGCTGGACGCGATGACGTAGCCAAGTCCTGATAAGGGCGCAGCCTCCCTCTTCTGTGCCCATGCGACTCTCGAGGTCGCAGCCGCGTTGATATAGCACGTCCGTCTCCGCGAGTTCGGACGGCATGATCACGTTCTTCCAAGAACGCATCTTCTTGCAGGGAGTCGCGGGATCAAAAGGAGCGAGTCCAAAGTGCTCGTCCTTGGCCTTCAGGTCGCCAACATAAAACCATCTGTCCCTCCATCCCTGGACGGACTTGGCGAGCTTGATGTCGAAGTAGGTGGCGGATGGGTCGACAAGGATTCCACAACCACCTACGTCATAAACTAAAGAGCCAGATGCGGACTGACGCTTTAGCTTGAACAAACGATTGAAAAGGCCAAAGTGCAGCTCGATTCTGAGCCAGCACTTGCAGAGAGTGATAATACAAGAGATGTGAAGAATCGAATTCGGGGACAGCTGATGGAGCTAGAGCCCGTAAAAACAGAGGAGACCCCTAAGAAAGGGGTGGATAGGCAAAGAAAGGCCGCGAATGATGAAAGCAAGAAACATCACTCGAAAACCAGCGGGAGGCACAAGAATGGCCTCACCACTAGGGACACGCGCGTCGGCGACTGCGGCAGAAATAACTCCGTCTTGGTGAAGAAGACGAAGATCGGACGCCTTGATGATTGAGGGGCGCCAGGCACCATTGGTCACGCGGGTGCCCGCGACCTTCTTCTTCCCGCCGGCGGCGGCACTGGTGCCCACAGCAGCGGCGCCACCCTTCTTCGCCGCAGCAGCAGTGGCGGCGGATTCAGCGGCAACGCCTCCTTTCTTCTTTCCCATTGCGCGGCGGCGATGAGAACGCAGAAAGTAAATTGGGAACGAGTGGAGATGGTCCAGAACTGAGGAAAAGATGAGCGCAGGAGAAAAGCAGAGGAGCAGCAGCAATGGCGATGGCAGCGAGGAAGAAAAGGGCGCAGATGGAAATTTACCGCCGTAGCATCGCTACTTAACCCCTAAGGGAGGCAATCCAACGGCTCACAAAAACCCTATTGGACGCGTGGCACATATCGTTCTCGACACGTGGAGAAGAGGAAGCGCGAACCGTCCCTCCACTGCGCGGAACTCGAGGAGGCACAGTTAATAATAAGATTACGCACGCCCAGTCAACTCAAAGTTAGAAAGTGGGACCCACCGCTCGTCACGTCCCGTCAAAGCCGCTCACGCGGGTAACTGAGGTCATGCAAGCGTCAGCACTGACGTCATCAAAGGCTACTTAGCGGAAAACTTCGACTACTTTAGTCCTTGCTGGAGTTGGCCTGCGGTGTCCAAACGAACTTATCCGACTTTTTCGTGAGTTGGTAGAGAGGCAATGTCTTTTCTCCCAACCGACATACAAACCGACTCAACGATGCCAGGCAACCAGTGAACTTCTGTACATCGTTAAGACACTTCGGCAGTTCCATTCGTTCAATGGCTCGGATTTTAGTTGGATTAACTTCGATACCTCGGCTGGAGACAAGAAATTCGAGTAACTTTCTAGCCGGGACACCGAAGGTACATTTTTTCGGGTTAAGCTTCATCCGGAACCTTCTTAGGTTCGCGAATGTCTGCCTGTATAAATCCTGCAGCCAGTAACCGAGCTATCTCATCTCCAATGACCTTTCTCCTATCCTCGGCGAAGCGGCGGAGAGGTTGCTTCACCGGCTTTGCTACGGGTCTCACGTTTAAAGAGTGCTCGGCCAACTCCCTCAGAACACCTTGCAAGTCCTGTGTGGCCAAGCAAAAATATCCCGATTCTCACGGAAGAAGTTGACGAGCGCGCTTTCCTATTTGCCACCTAACCCAGCACCAATTGTTACGGTGCGCTCTGGGAACATATCATCAATAGGAACTTTCTTGGTATCTTTTGTGGCTTGGAATGAGACACTTCCATGCGGGTTACTCAGCGCCGGCATATACTGCTACGCAGACTGAGCCAATGCCGCCACCTCTTGGATTTTCCTTTTCTCTTGCGCCATCACGAGTGACTCGGCCAGGTTAGACCCGGCCGACGCACACTCAATGGAACGTCGGAAATCCCCAGCAGCGGTAATCACTCCATTTGGCCCGGGCAACTTCATCTTCAAGTAACTGATGTGACAACTTGCCATGAACATGTTCAGTGCTGGCCTTCCGAGTAACGCGTGATACGCACTTTCCAAGTTCACCACTTCGAATTCCAAATTTTCAGTTCGGCAGTTATCTCTCGTGCCGAACAATACGTCAACCCGGACCTTGCCTATGGGCTCACAAGAAATGTCGGGCACAATTCCATGGAAAGTTGTCCTTGTAGCTTGGAGCATGTTCTCCGAGATACCCAATTTATGCATTGTGTGCACATACATGATGTTAATGCTACTGCCATTGTCAATCAGTACCTTTGAGAACCTTACATTGATGCTAGGCCCAATGAATGTCGGATCCAGCACCAACGCATACGAACCAGGACTTGGCATAAGCTTGGGATGATCTTTAATGCTCCAGGTGATTTCTTGGTCCGACCAAGGCATATACCTCGTCACCACAGGAATTACTGCATTCACCTCCATATGTCGGTGCTGCAAACTTTTTCTATCTGTTTCCTCAGTGGTGAACACACAGTAACTCTGATGATGCTCTCTGTACTCATTCCTCCCCTCATTTCCGGGGTACCTCTGATCCGGCCGATGTTGGTTTCCACTTGATGCACTACATCCCTTCTCTCATGGTTATCATACCTCGGCGGAGGGGGAGGCAACATTAGCTGTTGCGTGTTCGCTCCGGAGAGCAATTGCTGCCGGGGTAACTCCTGCCGAGGTTGATCATTCCGGGGTGCCTGAGCATTCCCCGAACCACCTTGCTCTATTTTGCGCATCCACTCACACTGCCTTGTTGTATGACCTGCTGGGTTACTCGGATTTGGCGTGTGAAATTTACACGGCTGATCCAACATTGACTCATAAGTATACCTCGGACGGTCCTTCTTTTCTTGCCATTGTTTCTTTTGCTCTGGCGTCCAAGTTTTCTTGCCATCATTTCTCGGAGTCCATTGCCCTCCAGTTTTCTGACGTTGATTGCCCCCCTGCTTCGGGCTGATCTTGATTCACAGCTGCAACTTGTTGCGAACTGTACCGTTGATCCGGTCTGTCATCTCTTCTTTTACCTCTGTAATCATTTCTCCGGGATGATCCTGCTCCATCTCTCTGGTAGTATTCATCATTTGACTCGTTTGACACGAGCCTAGGTTGAGTCGGATCACCCAGAGCATACGAATCAGCGATCCGGATCATCTCTGCTAGTGTAGTTGGGATTTTCCTTTGCAACTTTTGCCACAGCTCGCTTGCATATCTGCACCCTTGCGCAAACCACGCTATGGCCTGTGATTCTATCACGCCCTCACATGAGTTTCTCACGGTACACCACCAGGTTAAGAACTCCCGGTCCGTCTCGTTTGGTTTTGGCTTACACATAGCTAGGGTCTGTGGCCTATTTGGCCTCTGATATGTACTTGAGAAAATGCTGATGAACATCTCCTCAAAATCTATCCAGCAGCTAATACTTCCGGGTGGCAAATTGTTCAACCACACCCACGATGGCCGCTCAAACATCTGGGGTACATATCTCATAGCCCATCTCAAGTTGCCTGTAGCAATTTTCACTGCTGTAGCATAGTTTATCAACCAATCCTCTGGCTTTGTACTACCGTCATACGTCTTAGTACCTCTGGGTAACTGGAAGTTAGGCACCGGAGGCTCCTTCATGATCTGGGGCCCAAAACACGTAGGACCCGGAGGACCTTGACACTCAATTTGTTCCGACCTATACAGTAGATCCAGTTTTAGCCTGGCATCATCCGGCATCAAATCTGTACTTCCCAATCTCGACCCTATCACATGATAGTCCTGCCTTGGGTATCCCGCATTCACCATTTCCGAATCTCCATCATTGTACCGGTCTTGCTCTCATGGAGCACCTCTCTGTTGCATACCTCGGTCGGCACTTTGCTCTTGCCTTGGTATATTCCGCTGCTGCGGTTGTCCTACTTCTGCCGAGTTTCGCTGTCCGGCATTGCCGTTCACAGCGTTTCCTTGACCGGCATTGCCTTGGTCGCGATTACCTCGGCCAGATTCACCTCGGCTCACACTTCGTCGATCATCATTTCTTTGTACTTCTTTTCCTTTCCATGCCCTCGTCGGGTCATACGGGACGATCTGTTTGTTTCTCCTAGCCGAGGTTACTACCTCTTCTCTCCTAGGGCCGCCATGAGGAGACGATGCGGCTCCAATGGATTTCTCCAGGTTACCCACCGCCGAATGAACAATCTTGGAGGCCCCAGCCCTCTCCGGGTTTGCCCTGAGCAGTTCCTCATTTTGTCTGTTCGCGATCCGAACCAACTCATTGACCCTTTCTTGCTGCCTCTGACGGGCTTCACCCGTAAGGCCCTATAGCTCGGATGCAGCTGCATCTGCTGCTCTAAGGTTTTTAGCCAGGGTATTGTAACTCGACAGCCCCACGGACAAACAGTTTTCTGACTCCTCAATCCTGGTATCACCCTCTTTGTTCATTTCACTCATGAGATTTCTCCCCTTTACTTTTACAGCATCAACTTTGTTTGCCTTTGCGTACTCACGCAGCGTCATGTTCAAGGACTGCTGAGCCGCAGCTATCTTTTTCGCACCTTCTAGAATTTTTTGCCTAGTCTCCTCTAGCTTGGCCTGTGCCTGAGCCGGATCTACTACTGCTGCTACAGGGTTTGCCAAGCTATCCATCGCTTCCCGCAACACATTCTCCGGCCTCACTAGCGGAGGACCTCTACCTTTCCTTGGTGCCTTGGGTGTTACCTCTGGATCTGGTGCCAGATCCTTGCTTGTGCCAGCGCCAGGCGCAGTCATCATCACCTCAGCACAGTCCGGGGAGCGAGTGATACGCGCCCTGTGAGCCACGCTAAGGGGAGGCTCGCCCGCCTCGACGACGTGCCGCGGATGAACGCATGATACATCCACAGCGATGTAGACCTTGTGCGCGCCGAGCTTGACGAAGAGGCCGTTGCACGGAAGAGGACGTGTGCCGAAGCAGCCAGCATTGTCGCTGACGAAATCCAGCGCTCCAAAGCGCTGGACGAGCCCGGAGACGATGCGTTCGCTGGTGCCGATGAGGTTTCCTGTCCGGATCTTCACCCCTGCTAGAGCCGCTAGCCCCACGGTGGGCGCTAACTATCGTGGTGGTGTCACGGCAGATGCCATGGACAGGCTAAAGGTGGGGACTAAATGCACTAGGGGAATCTAGGGAGGGATAATGAGGTGATTCCTCACACAGACGATTTATATATGATTCACTTCCAAGGTTACAAGTGCTCCTAGCCTCCTCCCAAAATATTAAGCCGACCGGGTTACTTTTCCCTCGCGTCACCCATGCAGAGGCTACGTGAGCCTCTGCGGCGCCTGCGTCAGCCGACACGAGCGTCGTCACCTCTTGTCGGCCACGCCTCGGTGGTCCTGCCCCTGTTCGCTTCGCTCATGCAGTGCGTACCGCGGTTGCTTTTGACTAGCGAGATTTCTTCCTTCTCCTAGAAGCTAGATATGACCCGGATCATAGTTGACCCGGCCACACCCGTTCCTGCATACAAGTTAAATTCTCCTATCCGACTTACTGCTTAAGTCAGTCGAGGCTCCGTTACGTGGACATCCCCTGGTCCGGGTTACTCCGAGACTCGGCCTGCCTTGAGGTGACCCGGCCAGCGTCCGCTGTGGCCTTGCCGAACCTCGGCTAACTCGGCCTTTTATCCCCCGGCGTGACCCTACCCGGGGGTATCCCCCCAACAAAAATATTACAAGCAGAGGTCACTGACCACAAATATCAAACAACGGAAAGAAAATTATGCTATTAATTATAGCAAACTTACCAAATGGCCTAAGAGGCCTGAAGCATAACGATGACGTCCCAGCCCATAGATTCTAGGTTGCCGGCTGGGAACCCCAAGCTACTCGTCGATGTCGATGTCATACCAAACTCGTCTTCAAGGGAACACTTATTCTGCTACCAAAGTCTCAACAAAGCAAGGGTGAGTACAGGGTGTACTCCGCAAGACATATGGCTGGTGAGGTTATGCAACATCCCAATTTCAGCAATCCTGATTAGTTGTCCAGAATGCAAAAATCAGGGGGAACAAAAACCTTTTCTTGTGCTTTGGTGCAGTGCCTGCTTGTTGTTTGTTTGCACTTGTGCTTATGAAAGTGTATCTTAGGATACTCCTTACCTCACCCTCAGTTGACAAAAACTATTTAACCAAAACTATCCTGGCTCCTTTTACATATTCCCAAATGTTCTGGCATTTCAAAACATGAGCCAAGATGCTTATGAAACCAAAACTATTTCAGTAGCTTCTATTGACAAAACTATGGAGAAATACATAATAATCTCCTTATGTTTTCAAGACAAAACACTCAAGTAATCATATCTCTAGTCTTCCCAAAACTTCCTTGCAAAGCATTTGATTTCTACTTTTGGTAGAGATACCAAGGACTCTCACCTTATTCAAAACTCAACCCCTTCAAAATGCCCCAAACCTACCACAAGCTAAGCTTGATGGTAACCCTAGAGTAGTTGATTTGTTTAGAATATGAGTTGCCTTGATCTTCTGCCTGATGAGTTGTTTGATCTGCTGATGGACTTGTTTGCTTAGGATTAGTATGAGCTACTCTAGGAACTCATCACTAGGATCAAGATGTTTACAAATCATCAATCCCTAAGCAAGAATACCAAGCCAGATATGATCCCTAGCCACTAGGTGATCATCTAAAACCCTTAACTAGATCCATTCTGAGGATCTCCATTCTAGATGTGTCCATGTCCTTGAAGACCAATATCCAGCTTGGAACCTTTCCACTCAATCTACTCTTAAACATCATCCACTTTTTGATGCTCTGATACTTTGCAACTCCTCCAAGAACTTTCCCTCTCATACTCTAGTCAAAATCCTCAAAACTGCCAAATTTGACTAAGTCTAGAAACAGTTTCAACATCCCCTTTTTGAATGCCTCCATTTCTCAAACCTTGTGTATTTTTGGAAATGCACTTGGAACATCTTGCTAAACAACCTATGGACTACCAAGGACAACTTCTTTCCTTGGTTAGATCATCTTCCAACCTACTTGTTCTTGATGGTTTTGCAGATAAGAAAATAACATTTCCTGCAAAACTAGCCAGCATGCCTACTTTGGTAGAAGCTCACACCCTCATCCACCCTCCTATGGACCAACTATATGCATGGTTGATATCTACTCATTGATGTCTATAAGAACCTAACCACTTGCCCCAAGTGGATCTCTGTGCTACTCAAACCCACATGGTTTATAAGGCATCATGACTCTTTCTGCATGGCAGCCTTATTTTCAACAAAGTTAGCCATCACCTCGAGATCACCTCAAATGCTTTTTTATTCAAACTCCTCCTGCCATGATCATATATATGACTTGGTCTACCCATCCATCCAACCCTTGCATCAAGGTGAGCTTTGAGCTCCAAGATGCACGCATGTTTTGGTGGCATAAAAACAACATCACCCTAGATCATCAAACTCCTTGTTTTCCATATTATTCAAGTGGGAATTTCATTCCACAAGGTTGCAACTGCTTGCTACACCTTGTCTATCTCATCTACATTGATCCTCAAGCTTTATTATTTCTTTTTGCCCATTTTCTAAAATGGCTGAATTGGAATAATAAATGTTTTAAATACTTTTAATCCCCAATAAATCTTGGGAAAATTCCCCTAAGTGTGTATTCATCTCTGGGACCCTCCCACATCAAAACCCAACCTTGTCCAATGGAAATTTATCAAAAGGTCTTCTAAAATCCACTTCTACCCCTTTTGAGTAATTGGATTTAGGAGGACTAAAACTCTTCTGAAAAATCTCAAATAAATCCTAGGAGTCTACCTTTACCTCATCTACTCACCAGTACCATTTCCTCCTCTGGTCCAATGCAAGTTTGTGGACTTCCTTCACAACCATCAATTGGATCAAAATTGCCAATTAAGCAAATCCACTACTCCAACCATTTCCATATTCCATCAAAACTTGTTCAATACTTATCCTCAACAGCAAGACACTCCTCTGGTCGACCAGCACTGTAGCTCCACCCCAACAAAATCCCCATTTTACCCTTGTACTAGTAGTAAGAAAGAGAGAGAGACAACAAATCTTACAAGGATTTGCCACAATAAATTACCACAACAACCCTCCCACTCTCTCTGAGCTCTAGCACGAGAAAATACCAATCCTACCCCTCCCCACCGACCCCTGGACCAATCCCTAGCCAGCCTTCCCTCTCCACCATCCCAAATTGGTAAATTACCTCATCTAGCACCCCTCCCTAGTATATATGGCCAGAGGCCACCCCCGGCTCGTAGCTGCCCCTCATTTGCTCCCACACCCCTCCACTCACTCTCCCTAGCTCCACTCCCACTCCTCTACCCTGTGATGTCCGAAGGAAGGAGAAGGAGTAGCTTCGGCCCCCTTAAGAAAATCGAGCAAGGCCTCCCCTCCCCTCGGCATCTCCCTCTACATGTCTGCTACCGAGCTCCCCTACCTCTCCTCTACCTAACCCTATGCCTATTTTTGCTCAGGACCTACTCCTCCGTCCCTGCCAGCGAGCTTCGACGAGGTCACTCTCAGCCGACGTCGCGCGAGCTACTTCCAGTGGACCTCCTTCGCCATGCTGCCCATCGATCTTCTCGCCGTCATCGACTGCGTCGCCATGCACCCTCCGCGCCGCCTCCCGAGCCCTCTGGTGAGCTCCCGCCTTCCCCTCCTCCGCTCACTAGGGTTGCACCGCCGCGGGTTCTGTTCGGTCGAGGACGACGACGTCGCGCCGTCGATCCCTCTTTAATCGAATGGCACCGCCGTCGATACCCCTTCGTGCCCCCTCAGTCGCTGACCGGCGGCCCCTGCTAGTCAGGTTCGAATAGCTCCACTCCCGCATGTCTCCTGTGCGTCGTGGGCCGAATCCTCCCCTGCAGCCCAGTCCCTCCCCAGATCTAGCCCACTACACCCCTTTTTCCTTTTTCTTTTAGCAGATCCTTTAACTCCAGAAATTGCTCTCCAGTTTAAATCAATTCAAAACTGGAAACCAACTCATTTTGACCAGAGATAATTGTTACCATATTACTGTATGTTTTGTGCAAAATGCAGAACCTGAACCTTGCCAAAAATAATTTCTATTAATTATTGGCAACTAATCCACTAAAATGTACCCTGTGCACAAAATAATTTCCTCTGTGCTCGAGCCTTACTCTTTTAGGTTGAAACAAAGTCCTAATGAGAGGTATTTGACATACCTATCATCGAGCACAAGTCTTATGCCAAGGTGAACAATATGCTGCCTTTAGCTAAAATATCAAAAACAACTACGTTCTGTCTTAGATAAATTCCCCAGGTCTAACCAAGTGGTATTGACCTGATTCCAACTCCCAGGACCTCCTAGAAGCAGCTTCCATCAAACCCAAGCAGCTCAGAATTTACTGAGCTCTGGTTGATTATTAGTGATTTAACTACTTCTGTAATTGGTATTTTCACTAAATAAATCACTCCAGGAGTTTGGAAACTCCAAAAAGGATGAATCAAATTTCTACAGAAAGGTATTCCATATGCCTATCACATGTCCTTGGAACCAACTCAATAGCTTCTGTATATTTGATCTGGTGAAAAAGAGAAAAACCATACAAAACTACACTTGGGAATTTCCGGAGGGCATTCTGGTAATACTTTTGACCTGATTCCAACTCTAGATGGTTCAGTACATCAAACACTACCAACCATCCAAGGAAATAATTTTTAGAGCTCCATATAACTTATGGTGAATTATCTCCTCAAACTAGAGTTTAATCCACTTTAAAAAGCATAACTAAATCTAGGAATTTGATAATCAAGTGAAACCACTTGTGGGAGTTTTGTTTTGACAAGACCTAGCTGAGGATAGCATGGTTACTTTTTTTAGCCTACTGACCCCAAAACCCTAATCCAAATGCATTGTATCTAGCCTTGACCACTATCTTCCAAGAGAAAAACACTACAATGGCAATCTAGTAAATTCCACCAATAAAACCCAACTTCTCCAAAACCTCCCAAGTTCAGTAGTGTTCAATATGTTTGCTTGCTGTATGGTTTGATGCATGTATGCCTTGTATTGATTGTGGTATTATCTGCTTGCATGTATACCCGATGACGATGATAGTGTGAGTGTCTGACGACAAGAAGGAGAGGACTTCTGATTAATATATAATTGGGTATTCTTGGTCATCTGAAGAAGTCCAGGGACTTATTGCTGATCACAGGAAAGCCACCATTCCTAAACTCTGATATATGTCCTACTCTCGTTTACCTGTTTTATATCCTCTTTATAAATTGCATAATCTACCTGCATGTTTTGTTTTACAAATACTGCGATAGTAACTTGGCTCCTGCAAGTTATCACTTCGTGTCCTTCGAGGCACCACCCCGATGTACCTACCATTTTATCCCTTAGATCGAGAGTATGATGGTTAGCATCCTACCCCATTGGAAAACCCCGGTTTTTGAGAAAATAAACTGTTTTGGGATTTATCCCACTACAAATGTTTCAAAACTCTTTTGTAAAACCCTTGGAAGAAGGCATCGTTCCAAGCGGATGTTTTAGCAAAAGAAATGGCGATGATGAGAAGTGAGAATGTGATGGGATGTTCTACGCCTTTACTGGAACAATTTTTTATCCGCGCAACCACATTACCCCAGCTGTTGGGGCTTAACTCGTAGTTTGTCCGCATTAGCCGGGGCATCTTCTACCATGCTTATAGGGAGAGATCCCTTGAATTCCAGGAAGGCGCCACTAGATCACGGATTTGAAGCCTGTTGCTTGTTTCGGCAAGAGTGAGCCTGAACTAGCAGGAGGCCGGTGCAACAATTGGGTCTCCCGCGGACGGTATGACTTCGAGTACGGAAGGAAGTGGAGTCACCAGATTTAAGGTATACGCCAAGTTGCGTCTTGGGTATGCGTGTGTACGGAAGGCAGGACTATGGCGGGGAGCCACATACTCGTTGCCTGGGAGAACAAACCCAAAAACGAAGAGCATGTGTAACATCCCAAAACTTTAATCCAAGGCCATTAAGATCAAAATCATCAAATTTAGGGTTAACAAAAACTTTTCCAAATAAAATTATTAAGGTATTCATATGTGTGTGCATTTAAAATAGGAGTTGATTTAAATTGCCATGATTAAGTGATCCATTGCTTGTAAAATGATTCTTAGGTGAAATAAACATCATCTAGATCATTCCCAAACAATTCCCAAAGAAAAACAACTCAAAACAAATAAATGAAGTGAATGGTCATTTGTGCCATTTTAATCAGCATGCCTACTTTGGCTATTCCTAGAACTCAAAACCTAACAGAAACAATTGTGGATCTGTGCACCCCTTGCTAGTACACATAATGATGTACCAAGGACCACTTTGTGAGCTACCAAGAACATTCAAACACTAAATTTAATTGGCATTTGAAAATTGAATCCATTTCATATGGGAAGATCCCACTATTTCAAAAACCACTCAAACAAGGTCAATTTTTAAAACCCAAGCACCCACAGAGTCTCAAGCTTAATACTAGCACACCCACCAAAAATCTTTTCAAAATTCAAAAATAAAGTTCTTACGGCCATTTCATCAAACACATGGCAGGCATGAATTACACCTAGTAATTAGCTCACTATTTGCAACAGGGTTTTGCACCCATTCTTCCTCCAAACACTCCCTCTGTCCCCAAATGATCTAACCAAAGCCTTTGCACCCCATCCCCTACACCCTAGTGGCATTGCCATGCCATGCCAAGCACCAACTCGCCAACCAAACCGTGCCTCGCTGCAGCAGACCATCTCCCTCTCTCTCGCCATGTCTACTAGCTAGCCCTCACCTCACCGCCACCCTCTGTCCCCTCCCCAAGACAGGCCAAGCCATGGACCACCCACAGTGTGCCGCGCACTGCCTGTCTACGCCATGCCGAGCACGCGCCAAAGCGCCGCGCCCGACACGCGCATACACGCCGCCCCTCGACCGCAGCCCACGTCCACCGCTTCGCCATGACCCAGGGAGCACGCCGGACATGCCCGTTCGCCACCCAACGACCCACAGCCACCGCTCGCCGTGGACACCACCGCCTCTGCCGCTCAGAGCGCCAGCACCGCCCGACCGCATACCACCGCCCCTAGTCCTGCATTGATCACGTAGAGCACCGCCAGGAGACCAGCGACCGCCCCTACCTTGAGCCACGCTGCTAGCACACTGTGCAGCCCTCGCCGGAGCCGCTCGACCATCCCTCTCGGTCGTGTCGTCGTCCTATAAATAGAGGCCTTCCCCAGCCTTTTCAGCACACCACTCACCTCCCCTGATGGGGGGATACCCCCGGGTAGGGTCACGCCAGGGTATAAAGGCCGAGTTAGCCGAGGTACGGCAAGGTCAAAGCAAGTGCTAGCCGAGTCACCTCAAGGCAGGCCGAATCACGGATTAACCCGGACTGGAGGATGTCCACCTAACTGAGTCCCGGCCGACCTATGTCGTATGCCGGCAGGATTTATCTAACTTGTATGCAGGTATAGGTGTGGCCGGATTAACCAGGCATGATCCGGGTTATATGAGGCTTGCAACAGAAGGAAGGTATCTCGCTGGTCAAAAGGAGGTCACTGTATGCTGGAGCGTGAGCGAAGCGGACAGAGGCTAGGACCACCGAGGCGTGGCCGACAAGGGTGACGTTGCCTGTGTCGGATGATGCTGGCGGCACAGAGGCTCACGTAGCCTTTGCATGGCTTACGATGGGGAAAAGTGACCCGGTCGGTTTACTATTTTGGGAAGAGGCATATTCCCTAGAATATGCCTCCACGTATGCCCTAAATGGAGACCTAGCCACCCCTATATAAGGAGGGCTAGGGCATCTGTAGAGGAGGTTGGGTTTTACTTGGTTGAGTTTTACTTGGTCGGTTCTTGGTTCCTCAGAGCTAGCTAGTGGTGAGAGTAAGAGAGTTCCTTCTTCCTCCTCTCCCCAATACAGCTTGAGGAGCATTTGTAACCTTGGAAACCCATTGAATACAAAGCATCTGTGTGTGGAATCAGCACACTATCCCTCCCTGGATTCCTCTAGTGCATATTGTCCCCACCTTTAGCCTATCCATGGCATCTACCGTGACACCACCACGGCAGTTGGCGCGACCACCGTGGGGCTAGCGGCGCTAGCAGGAGTGAAGATCTGGACGGGAAACCTCTTCGGCACCAGCGAACGCATCGTCTCCAGGCTTGTTCAGCGCTTTGGAGTGCTGGACTTCGTCAGCGACAACGCTGGCTGCTTCGGCAAGCAACCTCTTCCGCGCAATGGCCTCTTCGTCAAGCTTGGCGCGCACAAGATCTACATCGCAGTCGATGTGTCGTGCGTTCACCCGCGACACGTCGTCGAGGGAGGCGAGCCACCCCTTAGCACGGCTCGTGGGGCGCGTATCACTCGCTCCCCTGACCGCGCCGAGGTGATGATGACTGCGCCTGGCGCTGGCGCGAGCAAGGAACCGGCACCAGATCCGGAGGTAACACCCAAGGCACCGAGAAAAAGTAGAGGTCCTCTGCTAGAGAGGCCAGAGAATGTGTTGCAGTAGGCAATAGATAGCTTGGCAAGCCTTGTGGCAGCAGTGGTAGATCCGGCTCAGGCATAGGCCGAGTTAGACGAGACTAGGCAGAAAATAGTAGAGGGTGCAAAAAAGATAGCCGCGGCTCAGCAGTCGTTGAACATGACACTGTGTGAGTACGCAAAGGCAAATAAGGTAGATGTTGTAAAAGTGAAGGGGAGAAACCTCATGAGTGAAATGAACAAAGAGGGTGATACTAGAATTGAGGAATCAGAGAACTGTATGTCCGTGGGGCTGCCGAAGTACAGTACCCCGGCAAAGAACCTCAGAGCAGCAGATGCAGCTGTATCCGAACTAGAGGGTTTGACGGGTGAAGCCCGGTAGAGACAGCAGGAAAGGGTTAATGAGTTAGTTCAGATTGCAAATAGACAGAATGAGGAATTGCTCAGGGCTAACCCGGAAAGAGCTGGGGCCTCCAAGATCGTTTATTCGGTACTGGGTAACCCAGAGAAATCCGCTGGAGCTGCATCGTCTCCTCTTGGTGGTCCTAGGAGAGAAGAGGTAGTACCTCGGCCAGGAGGAACAAATAGATAGTCCCATATGACCCGGCAAGGGCAGGGAAAGGAAAAGCAGTGCAGGGAAATCAGGATCGACGAAGTGTGAGCCGAGGTGAAGCTGGCCGAGGTAACCACAACCAAGGCAATGCCGGTCAAGGGAACGTTGTGAATGGCAATGCCGGACAGCGCAACTCGGCGGGTGCAGGGTAATCCCAGTAGCGGAATATACCACGGCAAGAGCGCAGTGCCAGCCAAGGTATGCAACAGAGAGCAGTTCCACAAGAGCAAGATAGATACAATGATGGTGATTGGGAAATGGTGAACGCAGAGTATCCCAGGCCGGACTATCACGTGATAGGGTCAAGATTGGGAAGCAGGAACTTGATGCCTGACGATGCCAGGTTAAAACTGGATCGGCTTTATAGGTCGGAGAAAATTGAGTGTCAAGGTCCTCCGGGTCCAGCGTGTTTTGGGCCCTGGATCATGAAGGATCCTCCGGTACCTAACTTCCAGTTACCCAGAGGCACTAAGACATATGACGGCAGCACAAAGCCAGAGGATTGGTTGATTAACGGTAAAAATTGCTACAGGCAACTTGAGATGGACAATGAGATATGTACCTCAAATGCTGGATGGGCCAGCGAGGGTATGGCTAAACAATTTGCCACCCGGAAGTATCAATTGTTGGATCGACTTTGAGGAAATGTTCATCAGTAACTTTTCAAGCATGTATTAGAGGCCCAATAGGCCATAGACCCTAGCAATGTGCAAACAGAGACCAAACGAGACATACCGGGAATTCTTGACCCGCTGGTGCACTGTGCGAAACTCATGTGAGGGCGTAATTGAGTCACAGGCCATAGCTTGGTTTGCGCAAGGGTGTAGATATGCAAGCATGCTATGGCAAAGGTTACAAAGGGATATGCTAACTACATTGGCAGAGACAATCCGGATTGCTAACTCATATGCCTTGGGTGATCCGACTCAGCCTAGGCTCATGTCAAACGAGTCAAAAAAGGAGTACTATTAGCAAGATGGAGCCGGGTCATCCCAGCGAAATGATTACCGAGGTAAGAGAAGAGATGATAGACCAGACTACACGTACAGTTCGCAACATGTTGCTGCCGTGAATCAAGATCAACCCGGAGCAGGAAGCAATCAACGTTAGAAAACTAGAGGGCAGCAATGGACTCCAAGAAATGATGGCAAGAAAACTTGGACGCCAGAGAAGAAGAAACAGTGGCAAGAAAAGAAGGACCATCCGAGGTATACCTATGAGGCAATGTTGGATCAACCGTGTCAATTTCACATGCCAAATCTGAGTAACCCGGCGGGTCATACAACTTGGCAATGTGAGTGGATGAGGAAGATAGAACAAAGTGGTTCGGGGAATGCTTAGGCACCTCGGAACGATCAGCCTCGGCAGGAGTTACCCCGACAGCAATTGCTCTCTGGAGCGAACACGCAACAGTTAATGTTGCCACCACCTCCGACGAGGTATGAAAACCATGAGAGAAGGGATATAGTGCATCAGGTGGAAAATCAGCATCAGCCAGATCAAAGGTACACCGGCAATGAGGGAAGAAATGAGTACAGAGAGCATCACCAGAGTTACTGTGTGTTTACCACGGAAGAAATGGATAGGAAGAGCTTGCAGCGCCGACATATGGAGGTGAACGCAGTTATGCCGGCAGTGACGAGATATATGCCTTGGTGGGATCAGGAGATTACATGGAGCATCAAAGATCATCCCAAACTTAAGCCGAGCCCTAGTTCGTATGCATTGGTGCTGGACCCAACATTCATTAGGCCAAACATCAATGTGAGGTTCTCAAATGTGCTGATTGACAATGGCAGCATCATCAATATTATGTAAGTGGATACAATGCACAAGTTGGGTATCACGGAGAACATGCTCCAGGCTACAAGGACAAATTTTCATGGCATTGTGCCAGGCATTTCATGTGAACCCATTGGCAAAGTCCGGGTTGACGTATTGTTCGGTACGAGAGATAACTGCCAGACTGTGAATTTGGAGTTTGAAGTTGTCAATTTGGAGAGCGCATATCACACGTTACTCGGCAGGCCCGCCCTGAACAAATTCATGGCAAGTACTCACATCAGTTACTTGAAGATGAAGTTGCCCAGGCCAAATGGTGTGATTACCATAACTAGCGATTTCCGACGTGCCATTGAGTGCGCGTCAGCTGGGTCTAACCTGGCCGAATCACTCGTGATTGCGCAAGAGAAGAGAAAGATCTAGGAGGTGGCGGCATTGGCTCAATCCGCGCAGCAGTATATGCTGGCGCTGAGTAACCCGCATGGAAGTGTCTCATTTCAAGCGACAAAGGATACCAAGAAACTGTCGGTTGATGATCTATTCCTAGAGCGCACCATAACAATTGGTGCCGGATTAATCGACAAATAGGAAAGCGAGCTCGTCAACATCCTCCGTGAGAATCAGGATATCTTTGCTTGGTCCACATAGGACTTGCAAGGTGTTCTGAGGGAGTTGGCCAAGCACTCTTTGAATGTAAGACCTGGAGCAAAGCCGGTGAAGCAACCTCTCTGCCGCTTCGCCGAACACAGGAGAAAGGTCATCGGAGATGAGATAGATCGGCTCCTAGCAGCTGGGTTTATCATGGAAGTGCTTTACCTAGATTGGTTATCTAATCCAGTGCTGGTGGAGAAGAAGAAGGATGATCTAAACGTGGCAGTGGTTTGGCGTATGTGCATCGATTACACGAACCTGAATAAGGCGTGCCCAAAAGATCCATTTCCATTCCCAAGGATAGACCAAGTCATAGATTCTACTGCTGGATGTGAACTGTTGTCATTCATTGATGCATATTCTGGTTTCCACCAGATACCTCTGAACCCGAGTGATCAAATAAAGACTGAGTTTATCACCCCGTATGGGTCTTATTGCTATCGCACCATGCCTTTTGGTTTACGTAATGCAGGGGCAACGTACCAAAGATGTATGCAGAAATGTTTACACGACCAAATTGGTCAAAATGTTCAGGAATATGTGGATGATGTTGTTATAAAGACCAAGGAAAGTGAAACGCTCCTTGACGATATCAGGCAAACGTTCGCGAACCTGAGAAGGTTCCGAATGAAGCTTAACCCGGAGAAATGTACCTTCGGTGTCCCGGCTGGAAAATTACTTGGATTTCTTGTCTCCATTCGAGGTATCGAAGTTAACCCAACTAAAATCCGAGCCATAGAGCGAATGGAACTGCCGAAGTGCCTTAATGATGTCCAGAAGTTCACTGGTTGCCTGGCATCCTTAAGTCGGTTTGTATGTCAGTTGGGAGAAAAGGCACTGCCTCTCTATCAACTCATGAAAAAGTCGGACAAGTTCATTTGGATGACGCAGGCCAATGAAGCCTTTATCCAATTAGGGAAAATGTTAGCCACTGCACCAGTGTTAGCCTCTCCACTATCAAAGGAGCCAATGTTGCTCTATATAGCCGCAACCAACCGAGTTGTAAGTGCAGTAATTGTGGTAGAGCGCGACGAAGAGGGTAAGTCAATGCAAAGGCCAGTATATTATCTAAGCGAGGTATTATCAGCTTCGAAACAAAACTATCCCCACTATCAGAAGATGGCATATGGTGTGTATATGGCGGCTAAGAAGCTAAAGCACTATTTTGAAGAGCACGCCATCAAAGTAATATGTGAAGCCCCCATATCCGAGATAATGAGCAATAAGGATGCAAGTGGCCGAATTGCAAAATGGGCAATTGAGCTAGCCCCTTATGCGCCACAATATGACAGGAGAGAAGCAATCAAGTCTTAGGCTGTGGCTGACTTTTTTGTGGATTGGGCCGAGGTGCAATATGAGCCACCATTGCCAGATCCGAACTACTGGAGAATGTACTTTGACGGATCAAAAACAAAAACCGGGTTAGGTGCCGGAGTTGTGCTTACCTCGCCCAAGAAGGACCAGCTGAAATACATGCTACAGATCCACTTCGCAACATCAAATAATGTTGCATAATATGAAGCACTTGTGCATGGGCTCAAAGTGGCAAAAGAAGTTGGAATACGTCGGATCCAATGCTTCAGTGACTTAGATCTTGTCGTTCAACAAGTCTTCGGACAATGGGATGCTTTTGATGCAAATATGGCATTGTATAGATTTCATGTGCAGAAGATATCGGGATACTTCGAGGGATGCGAATTTCATCATATACCTTGGGTGGAAAATGAGGCTGCCGATGCATTGTTGAAGCTCGGATCAACCCGACAAGCAATTACGCCAGGGGTAGCACTATAGCACCTCAGAAAACCGTCTATCGGGCCATCCCTAGAGTCCGAGTTAATTTATATCCCGGCAAATCCGGAATCGGAAACTGTGCCCATGGACATTGACCTGGGAAGTGGTTCACGAAACCTGGGGACTGCTTCGCAAGACCCGGGGACTGCGCAGCGTGATCCGACTAAGGTTATGCCGGTGGATCAAATGGAAATTGATGAGGATGTGTTTCCAGTGCGAGCTATACCAGCTTGGGCACTGCCCATATTTCAATACCTGAAAATGGAACTTTGCCCAGTCAAGAGGTGCTTTCCAGCCAAATTCAGAGGAGGGCAAAGGCATACACGATCATCAATTCCGAGCTATACAAGAGGAGTGTGACAAACGTCCTCCAATGATGTGTTGACCCGGAAGAAGAGCTTGACATCCTCCGGGATATACATCAAGGGGAATGTGGGCATCACACCTCGTCCAGAGCCTTGGTAGCAAAAGCTTTCCGTCATGGGTTTTACTGGCCAAGTGCCTTGGAACAAGTAGAGGATCTGGTAAGAAAGTGCAATGGTTGTCAAAGATATGCTACCAAGTAACATATGCCAATGTCGGAGCTCAAGACCATACCAATTACCTGGCCATTTGACGTATGGTGTTTGGATATGGCTGGCCCGTTTAAACCAACAAGAGGGAACATGACCCACATCTTGTTCATGGTTGACAAGTTCACAAAATGGATTGAGGTGAAGCCAATAAGAAAATGTGATGGAGCTACCACCGTGACATTCCTCAAAGATATCATCTTGAGATACGGTTATCCTCACAGTATCATAACAGATAATGGCACAAATTTTGCTAAAGGAGCATTTGCGTGATTCTGCCGAGATAAGAAGATCCGGCTGGACGTTGCCTCGGTAGCCCACCCTGCATCAAATGGACAAGTGGAGAGATCCAACGGATTAGTATTATTTGGGATAAAACCTCGGCTCATTGAGCCGCTGCAAAGATCAGCGGGGTGCTGGATAGAAGAACTACCAGCGGTACTGTGGAGTTTAAGAACAACTCCGAATCGATCAATAGGCTATACGCCATTCTTTCTGGTATATGGGGCAGAAGCTGTATTACTAGCCGACATAGAGCATGATTCGCCTAGGGTCAGCCAATACACAGAAGCTGAAGTGCACGAAGCCCGGAAAAATGATGTTGATCTGCTGGAAGAAGCGAGAGAATTGGCATTGTCCAGATCCGCCATATATCAGCAAAATCTCCGACCCTACCATAGCCGGAAAGTAAACTCCCGAATCTTCCGGGAAGGTGATCTGGTACTCCGGTTGGTACAACGTACTGCTGGCATGCACAAGTTATCCCCCCATGGGAAGGGCCATTCATTGTGAGCAAAACATTACACAATGACTCTGATTATCTCATCAATGAAAAACCACAGGAGAAGAACAAGGCGAACAGGTCCAGCGAGGAATCTAAGCGTCCATGGAATGTAGCTCTACTTCGTCCGTTCTACTCTTAGCAAAGAAGTGTGTGTATCCGAGTCTCTCATACGTCGGTATGTATGCCGGTAATGAGCTTATCAATGAAATGGTGGCACCTCGAGGAGTAACTCGGGGACTGCCTTAATAATATTTGTTGTCTTCTGTACTCGTTATAATTTTTATGTCGGCTGGTTTAAGTTGCTTCTGCCTAAGTCGGATTAGTAGTGTGTGAGCACCAAAAAACTCAACTCTTCAACTTGCTGCTGTCCAACAAGATTTGGCTTCATGACAAGCAAGAGAAAAAGTTTGGAATTGCGTAGCACACGAAAAACGACTAAGGAAAAGAACGTAATCATGCCGACATTTGTTATTTGGACTAACTTTATGTTTACCTTGTTTTTTCTATGTTGAATTATTTTGAGCTAGTCTTACAGTTTCTAAGTATTGTTAAGTCAATTTTTGAAACTCGGACTCGTAAGTCATAAAACCGAACCAAGGTAGACGCGAGCTGAGCCAAGAAATTGGAGAAACAAGAAAATGAAACTTGGGGACTACGCCCAAGTTGATCCGACATAAGAAACTTAGTAGCAAAATATGATCTATGTGCTTAATACATCTGCACCCGGCATACCGGGGATCTGATAATCTTCAAAGTGTTTGTTATCAAGGAGTGGCAGGAGGAGGTAACTCGGCACCATCAGTGGGAAATCCGGCCTCGGCTTCAGCATCATCTTCATCTTCTTCGACGTTTGAGGCTTCGTCCTCTTCCTCCTCACCTGAACCATCTTCGACATATTCGTCACCAACAGCATCAAGGAAGCTTGGCCCTTCGTTCCATTGATGGATGGGAGCATACTGAATGAGGCTATGGGCGCAAGCCTTGCACCGAGCTATCCAATCCGAATAATTGGACCACCTTGAACCGGTGCGCATGCGCTCCAGAAGATTAAGATTTATTTTCTCATACCATGTGAGCATGTAGTGGAGGACGGTTTCAGCTCTGGCACGTCTGGCAGATTCCCTCTAGAGGTCAAGCTGGGTCTCGCACTCCATTAACTTGTTAATCAGAGCAGTGGAACCCTCCGGAGTGTCTTCACCATGCCAAAGGGCATTGAAGATCCGGATGGCTGCATCTAGGATATCCTTGCCGTAGTTCTTGATGATTTCAACTCGGGAGGACAAGCTAACTATCAGATCCTCCAGATCAAGAGGAATGGTGCCAGGGCCAGATGGGGTACCTCTCTGCTAGCGGAACTTGGTAACGGCATTAGATGCAATGGCATCGCCCTCCGGAAATTTGTCTGAAAAACAAGGCAAGTGAGATAGGTAAAAGAGATTGACCCGAAGAGATTCATGTCGGCTGAAGAAAAAGAACTTACGAGAAATATGGCTGTGGATCCGGGTCAGCTCCTTGGTGCAGTTGTCACGGCTCTTCTGGATTTGCACAAGTTCAGCATTTGCTGACTCAAGCTTAATGTCGGCCTCCTTCAGCAGTTCTTGATCTTTGGCAATTTGGAGGTTGAGACGTTCTTGCTCTTCAGTAAAATCTTGGCCAGCTTTATCCATCTCGGATTTATGGAGCGCCTTGAGCTTTTTCATGTCTGCCTTGAGCTTAACAATTTCATCATCCTTGGTCTGGAGGAGGGCGAGCTCATCATCCTTCTTCTTGAGTTCGGCCTGATGCTGCTCTGCTTGTTCGAGAAAATGCAGCATCATATCAGGCACGAGCACACTATCTTCAATAGATCCTGAAACAGTTTGTTGACCCGGCAAAGCCAGGTATGAATATCCCCTGAGCCAAGAAGGGAAGGAGAGAGAGAGCACAGAAGAAGATTAAGCAAACCTGACTTACCTTGTATCTGCTCCAAGTTCTTCCTCATGATGGTGTTTTCGGCCTCCACTCCGGCTGCGCAATCTGAATGACAGATTAGTTTGGCGGGAGAAGACAAAGAAAGATGTGAAAAAAGTCAAGGAGAAAACTTACCCCTTTTCTCGAACTCAGCGAGAAGCGTAGAATGTTTCGACCGGAGCGCCTTATATGTGTCCAAGAGGCGTTGAAACTCAGCGCTCCAGCGATTGGTGTTAACCTGAGAAAAGCAAAGTTGACTTAATCATGTGCATATTCGAAGTGTACTAAATCCGGGCCAAGTGGAACATAACCCAGCTCTAGGTGTGTGCATATTCAAAGTGTACAAGACCCGGGCCAAGTGGAACTTAACCCGGCTCTAGGTGTGTGCATATTCGAAGCAACTAAGGAGATATGCTAGTTCTCTAAGGAGCATCCAGCCGAGTAACAAGTTACTCCCCAGAGGCTCGGAGACTAATGGTTATATCACTAAGTACTAATGCATGTTAAAGATAGAACAAGGTATCGTACCTCCATCATTCGGCCGGCAAGGTTGATAGCCTTGGCGGCTGTGTTCATCTGCGTGGTAAACTCGGCGGGCCCAAATATCTCTGGGAGATCGTCGTTATGGACGAACTCTGCCTTGTTCCAGTTATTGACAAACTCAATCAAGGCCGGAGGATAGCGCTCTCTGCTATGCATATGGGGCGCAATTAAACCTTTAGCATGGGCCTCCCTCCTCTCAATTTGGGCAGCAACGGGGCTGGTGTGCGACGCAAGTTGCGTGCTAGCTGGCTCGGGGGCAACATCCTTCTTTGGAGGGGTCTTCTGTGGAAGCATGGACGCGAGCGTGCGTTGTCCAGCCTCGATAGATGCTTCCCTGGCAGCGTCAGAAGTTTTCTTTCCCTTGGGCTGCTACTGAGAAGTTGAGCTTTGGGCTGCGGGTTTACCCTTGGGCACAGCCTTGGTGCTAATTGTGCCTTCTCGCCGAGTCTTGGTAGACTCGGACAAGGCAGAAGGAGTTGGTGCTGCTGGCACTTGTGCTGCTGGCGCTGATGTTGGTCTTGGCGGGGGTGCTGTAGGTACATCAGTGGTGGCTGGTTGTGGATGAGCCAAAGAGGAGCTGGGAGCAACCACTGCCTCGGCAGAACCACTTCCCCCTGCTCCAAGGTTGCCCTCCTCTTGATGACGTGGGCTAGAACCCGGAGCAGCCACTGAACCCTCCTGAATGGGGCTCAACGGGCGTGAATCGTCGCCACGAGGGGGAGAAGGGCTATGCCGGAGGGGCGAACCGATGCTTGATCCGCTCTGAAGGACTTCCACCGCAGCCCTGCCAAATCAAATGACGAATAATAAGTTACAATAGAATAAAAGCGTGAACCAAAGGGTTGGACAGAGAGAAAAGTAACTTACTCATCCGAGGTCAATGGCTCCTTGGGCTTCCGAGCCCTCCGAGTTATGGCCTTAGTCGTTGGCTTAGTGGTGGCTTTATCTGCGGACTTCTTTCGCCTCTTGGTTGGCTTAGCCGGACCGGAAGAAGAAGCAGAAGCAGCTCCCCTTTTCTTTGACGCGACCGTGACAGGCTTGCCCGTGGCGAGAGGAGGATATTTGTGGATCTGCCCACTCGGGTTAGCTGATGCCGGAAAGGCGTAAGAAAGGGGGACAGCGTCAAATGCTTCCATCACCTCAACGTCGGAATCATCTTCATCGTTAGGCCAATCTCTAATAGAAGAGAATTTAACGGTGTGTCGCTTGGTCGTGTCAGGGAGTGGCAGGAACATTTCCTGATCCGGATCCTCCTCGTCTGGGGCATCTCGATCCTTCGCCCATTTGAGCGACGGCTCGGCACCATCTTCGAGAGTTTGCTGAAGAAACAGCTAAGCGAGAAATACAAAAAGATCAGATAAACAACATATTCCGACATAGAATATAACTCAGAAAGAAATTGGAACACAAGAATTACCACAGGAGGAAGCTTATCCTGGCAGAAATGTTCAATTCCCCACTCCCAATCAGCGGAGAAGTTTTTGTCAGTGGTGAAGAGGGCCTTGACCCGGCGAAATATCTCAGTATTGCTCAGTTCAAAGGAGGAAGTCCGGTTGGGGTTAAGATGCCAGCTCATATGGCACAACTTGTGTGTGCGTTTCTACAGAGGGGAGATCCGGTTGCGGACGAAAGTGATCATTGCATCCTTGTTGCGCAGCTTAGCATCTTTCAGCTCCTGAAACCGTTTGTTGACTTGGTTCGCCATGACTGTGGGTTTCTTGGGGATCCGGTCCCACAGATCCGGATTAGGAGGACCCGGAGCGTAGGGGCGCAGCCGGATCAGATCTTCATTTGTGCCATTTCTGACATAAAAGAAGGTTCGGGCCCAGCCCTTGCAACAATCAAGCCCCGTGACCCGGGGAAAGACGAACTGTTTCCGGGGATAAATGGAAGCTGCACCGAACTGCGTAAGTTGTTTGTCCTCCGGGTCAAGCTCCTTATTCGGAATCACATTCCGGCATAGACCGAAAAACCGGATGCAGAGCTCTTTGGTGGGCCACATCCGACATACCCCTCTATGGTGGAGGCAAAGCAAGAAAGGGAAGTTATGGCGTTTCCCGGAAGGTGGTGCAGTTGAAGCTCATAGATGTTGAGCCAATCGTGGAAGAAATCACTAACGGGGAGGCTGAACCCGCACTGGAAGTGGGAGAGGAACACCACGAACTCACCGGGATTGGGTGAGTGTTGTGGTGGTGTCACGGCAGATGCCATGGATAGGCTAAAGGTGGGGACTAATACATGCTAGGGGAATCCAGGGAGGGATAGTGGAGTGATTCTCCACACGGATGTTTGCATAGCTTTGTCTCCAAGATTACAAGTGCTCCTTGAGCTGTATTGGCGAGAGGAGGAAGAAGGAGCTCTCTTACTCTCACCCACAGATCACCACTAAAACCCTAGCCAAGACAGAATAGCAGAAAAACCCAACCCCTTCTACAGAAGCCGCAGCCCCCCTTTTATAGAGGAGGCTCGGTTTCTGCCTAGGGCATACGTGGAGGCATATTCCTAAGAATATGCCTCCTCCCAAAGTGGTAAGCTGACCGGGGTGCTTTTCCCCCGCGTCACACATGCTTTAGCTACGTGAGCCTCTGCAGCGCCCGCGTCAGCCGACATGGGCGTCGTCACCCTTGTCGGCCACGCCCCGGTGGTCCTGTCCTTGCTTGCTTCGCTCAGGTAGTGCGTACCGGGGCTTCTTTTTGACCAGCAAGATTCCTTCCTTCTCCTAGAAGCCAAACAGGACCTGGATCACAGCTGATCCGGGCACCCCTGTTCCTGCATGCAAGTAAACATATACTTCCGACTTATTGCTTAAGTCGGCTGAGACTTAGTTAGGCGAACACCCCCTGGTCCGGGTTACTCCGTGATTCGGCCTGCCTTGAGGTGACCCGGCCAGCATTTGCTTTGGCCTTGCCGAACCTCGGCTAACTCGGCCTTTATACCCCGGCGTGACCCTACCCGGGGGTATCCCCCCAACATTAGTCCCCGAAGCTGGTGCGGTCTTAGCTGCCTTGGCCGCTAAGACCACATCGGGTTCAATTCTGTGCTCCGGTCATTATTGCCGAGTTACCTCTTACCTCTGATTATATGGATTTACATTCCCTTCGCACATTCCAAGTTTTCACTTGCCGGCCGGGTTACCACTTTGACTCGGACCTCCTGGTTTTACTTTCCCTCCGCACTTTCCAAGTTTTCACTTGCCGGCCGGGTTACCACTGTTTCATCTGGGTCTTGCTTCCTTCTCTCGTACGCTAACCCATGTGAAGGGTAATCATTATGTCGTCTTATTTTAAGGGCCTGCATAGTAACCGCCGCAGTAATTGTCAATTATCACTGTGCGTAGGTCACGTCATGCCTGCATCCTCGTTTATCGCATCACAGTGTCACGTCACGAGATTATCTTTGCTCTGTGGCCCTCTGTGTGGCTCCCCACTGATTGGTCCGGGCGAGTGATACACGGCCACTGCGTGTGGCCGATCCACAGGACGAGATCCCACTCACCCCTTGAGGGGGTGGTTAAATAGCGGAGGGGCGCATCCCCTAGGATCTTTCTCCTTCCACGCCCCTCTGCTCGTTGCTCTTCTTCTTCCTCTTCCTTGCGACCACGCCGCCGCCAGTGCTCCAAATAGCAGCGTCGCTGCCACGCTTTTCCTTTGCACTTCTGCATCACAGCCACCGCACTGCTTCCCCATGCCTCCGCGTCGCAGCCATCACTGCACAACTTCCTCGCCACGGGTCCTCGCCAATCCAGACCTCTGCCCCCCGCC
This sequence comes from Avena eriantha, assembly GCA_910589775.1. Classification (NCBI taxonomy): domain Eukaryota; kingdom Viridiplantae; phylum Streptophyta; class Magnoliopsida; order Poales; family Poaceae; genus Avena; species Avena eriantha. The sequence goes on along the minus strand of OU342742.1, from coordinate 195,118,433 downwards.
ACCGCTAGCGCCAGCGAGGGCAGCGAAGATCTGATGACTGAAGAGGAGCTCATCGTCGCTGAGCAGGAGATGGAGGAGGACGCCACGGTGGCGGACCACGGCGCGTGGGCCCGGTCATGGGTCTGTCGAGATGATCTTGACTGGCTTTACCGAACCAGGCGCATCCCCACTGGCATCGCTGCTCGTCTCCCTTCTAACGAACTGGCCCCCTCACCCAATCCGGGTGAGTTCGTCGTGTTCTTGTCCCACTTCCAACGGGGCTTCGGGTTGCCGATGAGCGATTTTTTCCTGGACTGGCTTAGTACGTACCAGCTCCAGCCGCACCATCTTCCAGCCAACGCTATCACTTCTCTCTCTGCCTTTGCTTCTACGATCGAAGGCTACGCCGGACTGTGGCCCACGAAGGAGCTATGGATCTGGTTCTTCGGCCTTCGTCGCAATGTCATCCCCAACATCCATGCTGATCCAGAGGACAAACAACTCACTCAATTCGGAGCGGCTTCCATTTCACCCTGGAGGTTTTCCGTTTCCCCCGAGTCACCGGGTTAGAGTCCTGCAAAGGATGGGCCCGAACCTTCTTCTATGTCCGGAATACGGGCACTGAAGACTTGATCCGGTTGCTCATCTATACTCCGGGTCCACCTAACCCGGATCTATGGGATGAGATCCTCAAGAAGCCTACTGCCTTGGCCAATCAGGTCAACAAGATGTTCGCGGAGCTGAAGAAGCTCGGGCTGCGCAACGAGGACGCCATGATCACTTTCGTGCGCAACCGGATTTCCCCTCTCCAGAAGCGCACCCACAAGGTGTGCCACATGAGCTTCGGCCGCGACCCCAACCGGACCTCATCCTTCGAGCTGAGCAACATGGAGATCTACCGTCGGGTTAAGGCTCTTTTCACCACCCACAAGGACTTCTCCTCCGAGTGGACTTGGGGAATGGAGCATTACTGCTGCGGTAGGCTTCCTCCCGTGGTAAGCTTCATGTTGCGAACTCACCCCGGACCAATTATATCTCGGTTATTGTTGCATTTTTTACTCTTTTGTTCATTCCTTTCCTCAGCAATTTCTTCAGCAGACCATCGAGGACAGCACCGATCCGAGCCTTAAGTGGGCGCCGGATCGGGAGACTCCGGATGAGGAGGAGCCGAACCAGGAGATGTTCCTCCCGATGACCAACGCCATGAAACGACCCACGGGTAAATCCTCTTCCATTAGAGATTGGCTCGATGATGAAGATGACTCGGATGTCGAGGTGATTGAACCTGTTGAGGCTGTCCCCCTTTCTTTTGCTTTTCCGCCATCATCTCACCCCGGTGGTCACATCCACGAGGATCCTCCCCTCGCTACGGGCGAACCTGTTCCGGTGGCTCCGAAGAAGAAGCGCGGGGCTGCTTCAAGTTCATCCTCCGGACCTTCTCAGCCCGCTAAAAGGCGAAAGAAGTCCGGGGACAAGACTGCCTCCAAGCCAGCAGGCAAGGCCCCAGCACGAAGGGCTCGGAAACCCAAGGAGGCCCAAACTTCGGATGCGTAAGTTGTTTTGCCTTCTGTAACTTGCCCTCCCTTGCATCGTTGTGATTTCTCTTCTAACATTATTCTCTTTTGCAGGGCTCCGGTGGAGGTCCCTCAAAGTGGATCGAGCATCTCCTCACCTCTTCGACCTAGCCCTTCTCCCCGTCGCGACGACGAGTCACGTCCGCTCAGCCCTATTCCAGAGGGTTCTACGGCCGCTCCGGGTTCTGCTCCACCTCGGCAAGAGGGGGGTAACCTTGGAGCAGGGGGACCGGCCCAGCCGAGGCGACGGCATCCACCACTTCGGCATCGCCGCAACCAGCATCCGCTGAAGCAACCTCGGCTCCAGCTCCAGTACCAACAACTAGACCCGTACCAACACCAACTCCGGCATCAGCACCAACTCCGGCTGCAAAAACATCAGTAGCAGCAGCGAAGGACGCGCCTGCCGAGCCAACTGACGCACAACAAATGGTTCTGCACACCAGCCCAGCCCTTGCCTTGATCGAAAGGAAAGAAGCGCATGCAAAGGGCTTGGTGGCGCCCCATATTCCCAGCGGTGAACGGTACCCTCCGAGCTTAATTGAATTCGTCATGAATTGGAATAAGGCAGAGGTGGTTCAAGACACGGATCTTCCGGAGAAGTTCGGTCCTGCCGAGTTTTCTGCTTAGATGAACACAGCCGCAAAGGCAATTAACCTCGCCGGGCGGATGATGGAGGTACGTCGCTTCCCCTTTACAAGTTGTAGATAATAACCATTAGTCCCCGAGCCTCCGGGGGAGTAACTCGTTACTCGGCCGGATGCTCTTTAGAAAACTAACGTAGCTCCATGAGAACCTCGAATATGCACACACCTAGAGCCGGGTTAAGTTCCACTTGGCCCGGATTTTACTACACTTCGAATATGCACACACCTAGAGCCGGGTTAAGTTCCAGTTGGCCCGGATTTTAGTACACTTCGAATATGCACACACCTAGAGCCGGGTGAAGTTCCACTTGGCCCGAATTTTAGTACACTTAGAATATGCACACACCTAGAGCCGGGTTAAGTTCCACTTGGCCCGGATTTTAGTACACTTCGAATATGCACACACCTAGAGGCGGGTTAAGTTCCACTTGGCCCGGATTTTAGTACACTTCAAATATGCATCGAGCTAACTTGTGTTTCTGTATCCCTTTCAGGTGACCACCAATCGCCGGAGTGCAGAATTCCAACCCTTGCTGGATACCCACAAGATGCTACGCGCCAAGCAGGCCGCACTTATCGCGGAATACGAGAAGAGGGGTAAATTTCTTCCTTATCACTTCTTCCTTTTTCTTCATCTTCCTTTGCCGAACTAATCTCATCATTCGGTTTCCGCAGCTAGGGTGGAGACTGAGAACATTATTATGCGAAAAAATCTGGAGCAGATCAAGGGTAAGTCATTTCTGTCCGACCTTGTCGTGCTTTCTACTTCTTTTTCTCCTTGGCTCAGCTAACATTCATACCTCGCCTCTGCCGGGCCAACACACTATTTCAGCATCGCTTGAAGATAGTGTGCCCGTGCCTGATATGATGCTGCATTTTCTCGAACAAGCAGGGCAGCACCAAGTCGAGCTTAAGAAAAAAGATGACGAGCTCGCCCTCCTTCGGACCAAGGACGATGAGATTTCTAGGCTCAAGGCTGAGATGGAAAAGATGAAGGCCCAGCACCAATCTGAACTTCAAAAGGCTGGCCAGAATTTCACAAAAGAGCGCGAGCGCCTCAACCTCTAGATCGCCAAGGACCAGGATCTTCTCAAGGAGTCCGGCATCCAGCTTGGGTCGGCGAACACTGAGCTTGAGCAGCTCCGGAAGAGACGTGACGACTGCACCAAGGAGTTGACCCGGATCCTCAGTCATATATCACGTAAGTTTCTTTCCCTTTTCCGACCTTCTTCTCCGGGTTACTTCATATGTCTTTTCTTGACCTTTCTCCTTTGTCTCGTTTGCAGGCAAATTTCAAGAGGGCACTCCTATTGCGAGCGCAGCAGTTGCCAACTTCCGCCGACAAAGGGGTACTCTGGCCACTTCTGATAGTGAAGGGATTCCTTATGACCTAGAGGATCTGTTGGTCAGCTTATCATCTCACGTGGAGCTCATCAAGAATTACGGCAAGGACATCCTCAGCGCTGCAGCCCGCATCTTCAACACTTTCTGGCTCGGCGAAGAAGCCCCAGAGACCACCGCACTTCTCATTGAGAAGTTAATGGAAACCAAGACTCGGCTTGACCTCTGGAGAGAGTCCGCTGGACGTGCCGCAGTTGATACCATCCTTCACCACATACTCACGTGGTACGAGAAGATTGATCTCAACCTCCTGACACGTTTGCGCACAGGATCTAGATGGACCAATGACCCGGAGTGGGTAGCTCGGCGCCAGGCTTGTGCCTATAGCCTTATTGAATATGCTCCCATTCATGAATGGGTTGAGGGGCCGAGCTTCCTGGAAGCCACTGGGGACGATGAGGTTGAGCACGGTGAAGATGGCTCGGATGATGAAGGAGAAGATGATGCCTCTGATATTGAGGGCAGCGAGGACGATGCCGAACTTCCTCCTCCTGCTGCTCCTTGAGCGAAAACACTTAAAAATTTATCAGATCACCAGTATGCCGGGTGGAGTTGTATTCCGAACACACGTGATATTTTGCTACTAAGTTCTTATGCTTGATTAACTTGGGCGTAGTCCCCGAGTTTCTTTTTCTTGTTCGTTCAATCTCCTGGCTCGGTTCGTGGCTACCTTGATTCGGTTTTATGACTTATGAATCCGAGCTTCAAAAATTGTCTTAACAATACTGGGAAACTTTTGGACTTAGCACCAAAATAAAACTACATAATAACTTGAAAATAAATGCAGATTTAGTTCGAAAAAACAACGTCGGCTCGAATAAATTCTTCTCCTTAGTCGTTTTTCATGTGCTACGCAATTCCAAACTTGTTCTCTTGCTTGCCATGAAGCCAATTCTTGTTGGACAGCAGCAAGTCGAAGAGTTGAGTTCTTGGTGCTCGCACACTACTAATCCGAGTTAAATAGAATAACTTATTCCAGCTGACTCCCAAAAAACAACAAACATTATTAAGGCAGTCCCCGAGTTGCTGCTCGAGGTGCCAACATTTCATTGATAAGCTCATTGCCGACATACATACCGACATACGAGATAACTCGGATACCTAGACTTCTTAGCTAAGTGTAGAAAGGACGAAGTAGAGTTATATTCCATGGTCGCTTGGATTCCTCTCCAGACATGGCCGCCTTGTTCTTTTCCTGTGGCTTTGCATCTATAAGATAGTAAGAATCATTATGCAATGCTTTGCTCACAATGAACGGCCCTTCCCATGGGGGGGATAACTTATGCATGCCCGTAGTACGCTGTACCAACCGGAGCACCAGATCGCCTTCCCGAAAAACTCGGGGGCACACTTTCCGGCTATGATAGCGTCGGAGATTTTGCTGATATATGGCGGATCTGGACAGTGCCAGTTCTCTCGCTTCTTCCAGCAGATCAACATCATTTTGCCGGGCTTCTTGCACTTCGGCTTCTGTGTATTGGGTGACCCTAGGCAAATCATGCTCTATGTCGGCTGGTAATACAGCTTCTGCCCCATATTCCAGAAAGAACGGCGTATAGCCTGTTGATCGATTCGGAGTTGTTCTTAAACTCCATAGTACCGCTGGTAGTTCTTCTATCCAGCACCCCGCTGATCTTTGCAGCGGCTCAATGAGCCGGGGTTTTATCCCAGATAATACTAATCCGTTGGATCTTTCCACTTGACCGTTCGATGCGGGGTGGGCTACCGAGGCTACGTCCAGCCGGATCCTCTTATCCCGGCAGAAACGAGCAAATGCTCCTTCCGCAAAATTTGTGCCATTGTCAGTTATGATACTGTGAGGATAACCGTACCTCAAGATGATATCTTTGAGAAACGTTACGGCCGTAGCTCCATCACATTTTCTTATAGGCTTTAACTCAATCCACTTCGTAAACTTGTCCACCATTACCAGAATGTGAGTCATATTTCCCCTTGATGGTTTGAACGGGCCAACCATATCCAAGCACCATACGGCAAATGGCCAAGTGATTGGTATGGTCTTGAGTTCCGACATTGGCATATGTGTCTTGGTAGCGTACCTCTGACAACCATTACATTTTCTCACCAGATCTTCCGCTTGCTCTAAGGCATTTGGCCAGTAGAATTCGTGCCGGAAAGCTTTCGCTACCAAGGCTCGGGATGAGGCGTGATGCCCGCATTCCCCCTGATGTATATCTCGGATGATTTCAAGCCCTTCTTCCGGGTCAACACATCACTGGAGAACATTGGTCACACTTCTTTTGTATAGTTCGGAATTGATGATCGTGTAGGCCTTCGCCCTCCTCTATGTTTGCCTGGACAACACTTCCTCCGTGGGTAACGTTCCATCTTTCAGGAATTGAAATATAGGTAGTGCCCAAGCTGGTATTGTTTGCACAGGGAATACATCCTCGTCTATCTCCATTTGATCCACCGGCATAACTTCAACCGGATCACGCTGTGTAGTCCCCGGGTCTTGCGAAGCAGTCCCCGGGTTTGCTGAGGCAGTCCCCGGGTTTCGCGCACCACTTCGTGTGTCGATGTCCATGGGCGCAGCTCTGGATTCTGTGTCCTCCGGATTCTGGGGATGGCCTGATGGATGGTTTCCTGAGGTGCTCTAATGCTACACTAGGTGGAATTGCTTGTCGGTTTGACCCGAGCTTCGACAGCATGTCGGCAGCCTCATTTTCCACCTAGGGTACATGATGAAATTCGCATCCCTCAAAGTAACCAGATATCTTCTGCACATGAAATCTGTATAGTGCCATGTTCGGATCCAGGGCGTCCCACACTCCCGATACTTTCTGCACCACCAAATCTAAGTCGCCAAAGCATATGATTCGACGTATCCCAATCTCTTTTGCTACCTTGAGCCCATGCACAAGTGCTTCATACTCAGCGACATTGTTCGATGCCATGAAATGGATCTGCAACATGTATTTCAACTGGTCCTTTTTTGGCGACGTGAGTACAACTCCAGCACCTAGCCTGGTTTTTGTTTTTGATCCGTAAAAGTGCATTCGCCAATAGTTCGGATCTGGGAGTGGCGGTTTGTATTGTACCTCGGCCCAATCCACAAAAAAGTCCGCCACAGCTTGAGATTTGATGGCTTCTCTTCTGTCATATTGCGAAGCATAAGGAGCTAGCTCAATTGCCCATTTTGCAATTATGCCGCTCGCATCCTTGTTACTCATTATCTCGGATATGGGGGCCTCACATATGACCCGGATAGGGTGCTCCTCAAAGTAGTGCTTTAGTTTTTTGGCGGCCATGTACACGCCATATGCCACCTTTTGATAGTGTGGGTAGTTCTGCTTTGAGGCTGACAACACCTCGCTCAAGTAATACACTGGCCTTTGCACTGATTTACCTTCCTCGTCGCGCTCCACCACTATCACTGCACTTACAACTCGGTTGATTGTGGCTATATAGAGCAATATTGGCTCCTTGGATAGTGGTGAGGCTAGCACTGGTGCCGTGGCTAACATCTTCTTTAGGTGGGTAAAGGCTTCATCGGCCTGTGGCGTCCAAACGAACTTATTCGACTTTTTCATGAGTTGGTAAAGAGGCAATGCCTTCTCTCCCAACCGACATACAAACCGACTTAACGAGGCCAGGCAACCTGTGAACTTCTGGACATTGTTAAGACACTTTGGCAGTTCCATTCGTTCGATGGCCCGGATTTTGGTTGGATTAACCTCGATACCTCGGCTCGAAACAAGAAAACCGAGCAATTGTCCAGCCGGGACACCGAAGGTGCATTTTTCCATGTTAAGTTTCATCCAGAAACTCCTTAGGTTCGCAAACGTTTGCCTGATATCGTCAAGGAGCGTTTTGCTTTCCTTGGTCTTGATAACCACATCATCCATGTACACCTATACATTTTGACCTATCTGGTCGTGCAAACATTTTTGCATACATCTTTGGTATGTTGCCCCTGCATTACGTAAACCAAACGGCATGGTGCGATAGCAATAAGACCCATACGGGGTAATAAATGCAGTCTTTATTTGATCATCCGGATTCAGAGGTATCTGGTGGAAACCAGAATATGTATCAATGAATGACAACAATTCACATCCAGCAGTTGAGTCTATGACCTGATCTATTCTTGGCAGCGGAAATGGATCTTTTGGACACGCCTTGTTCAGGTTCGTGTAATCAATACACATGCGCCAAACCACTGCCACGTTCGGGTCATCCTTCTTCTTCTCCACCAGCACCGGAATGGACAGCCAATCCGGGTAAAGAACTTCCATGATAAATCCTGCAGCTAGCAACCGGGCTAGCTCATCCCCAATGACTTTCCTCCTATCTTTGGCGAAGCGGCGGAGAGGTTGCTTCACCGGCTTAGCTCCGGGTCTCACATTCAAAGAGTGCTCAGCCAACTCCCTCGGAACACCTTGCAAGTCCTGTGTGGACCAAGCAAAAATTTCCCAATTCTCACGGAGGAAGCTGACGAGCTCGCTTTCCTATTTATCACTTAACCCGGCACCAATTGTTACGGTGCGCTCTGGGAACATGTCATCAACAGGAACCTTCTTGGTATCTTTCGTGGCCTGGAAAGAGACACTTCCATGCGGGTTACTCAGCGCCGGCATATATTGCTGCATGGACTGAGCCAAGGCCGCCACTTCTTGAATTTTCCTTTTTTCCTGCGCAATCACCAGTGACTCGACTAAGTTTGACCCGGCCGACGCACACTCCATGGAACATCGGAAATCCCCCGCAATGGTAATCACCCCATTTGGTCCGGGCAACTTCATCTTCAAGTAGCTAACGTGACAGCTTGCCATGAACTTGTTTAGCGCTGGCCTTCCGAGTAACGCATGATACGCGCTCTCTAAGTTCACCACTTCGAACTCCAGATTTTGAGTTCGGCAATTGTCTCTTGTGTCGAACAACACGTCAACCCAGACTTTGCCTATTGGCTCGCAAGAAATGCCGGGCACAATGCCATGGAAAGTTGTCCTCATGGCCTGGAGCATGTTCTCTGAGATACCCAACTTGCGCATTGTGTCCGCATACATGATGTTAATGCTACTGCCATTGTCGATCAACACCTTTGAGAATCTTACGTTAATGCTAGGTCCAATGAATGTCGGATCCAGCACTAACGCATACAAACCAGGGCTTGGGATGAGCTTGGGATGATCCCTGATGCTCCAGGCGATTTCCTGACCGGACCAAGGCATGTACCTCGTCACTGCAGGCATCACTGCATTCACCTCCATATGCCTACGCTGCAAGATTTTTCTATCGGTTTCCTCAGTGGTGAACACACAATAGCTCTGATGGTGCTCCCTGTACTCGTTTCTCCCCTCATTTCCGGGGTACCTCTGATCCGGCTGATACTGATTTTCCACTTGGTGCACTACATCCCTTCTCTCATTGTTATCATACCTCGGCGGAGGGGGAGGCAACATTAGCTGTTGCGTGTTCGCTCCGAAGAGCAATTGCTGCCGGGGTAACTCCTGCCGAGGATGATCATTCCGGGGTGCCTGCGCATCCACTCACATTGCCTCGTCGTATGACCCGCAAGGTTATTCGGATTTGGCGTGTGAAACTTACACGGCTGGTCCAACATCGACTCATAAGTATACCTCGGACGGTCTTTCCTTTCTTGCCATTGCTTCTTTTGCTCTGGTGTCCAAGTTTTCTTGCCATCATTTCTTAGAGTCCACTGCCCTCCAGTTTTTTGGCGTTGACTGCCCCCTGCTCCGGGCTGATCTTGATTCACAGCTACAACTTGGTGCGAACCATACCGATGATCCGGTCTATCATCTCTCCTTTTTCCTCTGTAGTCATTTCTTCGGGATGATCCGGCCCCATCTCTCTGATAGTACTCATCGTTTGACTCGTTTGATACGAGCCTAGGTTGAGTCGGATCACCCAGAGCATACGAATCTGCAATCCGGATCATCTCTGCCAAAGTAGTTGGCATTTTCCTTTGCAACTTCATCCACAGCTCGCTTCCATACCTGCACCCTTGTGCAAACCATGCTATGGCCTGTGATTCAATCACGCCCTCACATGAATTTCTCACAGTGCACCACCAGGTTAAAAACTCCCGATCCGTCTCATTTGGCCTTTGCTTGCACATAGCTAGGGTCTGTGGCCTATTTGGCCTCTGATACGTACTCGAAAAATTGCTGATGAACATCTCCTCGAAATCTATCTAGCTGTTGATGCTTCCTGGTGGCAAATTGTTCAGCCATACTCTTGCCGGGCCTTCCAACATCTGGGGTACGTATCGTACTGCCCATCTCAAGTTGCCAGTGGCAATTTTCACGGCTATAGCATAGTTTATCAGCCAATCCTCCGGCTTGGTACTGCCGTCATACGTCTTCGTGCCCCTGGGTAACTGGAAGTTGGGTACTGGTGGCTCTTTCATGATCCGGGGTCCAAAACAGGCAGGACCCGGTGGACCTTGACATTCGATCTGTTCCGACCTATACAGTCGATCCAGTTTCAACCTGGCATCATCCGGCATCAAATCCATGCTTCCCAATCTCGACCCTATCACATGATTGTCTGGTCTTGGGTATCCCACGTTTGCCATCTCCGAATCACCATCGTTGTACTGGTTTTGCTCTTGTGGTGCACCTTTCTGTTGCATACCTCGGCCAGCACTTTGCTCTTGCCTTGGTATATTCCGCTACTGCGGTTGTCCTGCTCCAGCCGAGTTTCGCTGTCCGGCATTGCCGTTGACAACGTTCCCTTGACCGGCATTGCCTTGGTCACGGTTACCTCGGCCAGCTTCACCTCGGCTCACACTCCGTCGATCATCATTTTTCTGCGCTTCTTTTCCTTTCCATGCCCACGTTGGGTCATACGGAAAGATCTGTCTGTTCCGTCTGGGCGAAGTTACTACCTCCTCTCTCCTTGGACCACCATGTGGGGATGATGCGGCTCCAGCGGATTTCTCCGGGTTACCCATCGCCGAATGGACCATCTTGGAGGCTCTAGCCCTCTCCGGGTTTGCTCTGTGTAGTTCCTCGTTTTGCCTATTCGCAATCCGAACCAGCTCGTTAACCCTATCTTGTTGTCTTTGCCGGGCTTCACCCATCAGACCCTCTAACTCGGACGCAGCTGCATCCGCTGCTCTGAGGGTCTTGGCCAGGGTACTATACCTCGGCAGCCCCACGGACAAGCAGTTTTCTGATTCCTCTACTCCATTATCACCTTCTCTGTTCATCTCACTCATGATATTTCTCCCTTTTACCTTTACCACCTCCACTTTGTTTGCTTTCGCGTACTCACGCAGCGTCATGTTCAACGACTGCTGAGCCGCGGCTATTTTCTTTGCACCCTCTAGTATTTTTTTCTTAGTTTCTTCTAGCTCGGCCTGCGCTCGAGCCGGATCTCCGCTGCTACTACAGGGTTTGCCAAGCTGTCCATTGCCTCTCTCAACACATTTTCCTGCTTCTCTAGCGGAGGACCCCTAGCTTTCCTTGGTGCCTTAGGCGTTACCTCCGGATCTGGCGCTGGATCCTTGCTTGTGCCCGCATCAGGCGCAGTCATCATCACCTCTGCATGGTCTCGGGAGCGAGCGATACGCGTCCCGGGGACCACGGTGAGGGGAGGCACCCCCGCGTTGACGACGTGACGCGGATGAACACCTGACACGTCCACAGCAACGTAGACCTTGTGCGCGCCGAGCCTGACGAAGAGGACACTGCGCGGAAGAGGGCGCGTGCCGAAGCAGCCAGCGTTGTTGCTGATGAAGTCCAACGCTCCAAAGCGCTGAACGAGCCTAGAGACGATGCGTTCGCCGGTGCCGACAATGTTTCCTGTCTGGATCTTGACCCCTGCTAGCGCCGCTTGCCCCACGGTGGGCGCCAACTGTCGTGGTGGTGTCACGGCAGATGCCATGGATAGGCTAAAGGTGGGGACTAATACACGCTAGGGGAATCCAGGGAGGGATAGTGGAGTGATTCTCCACACAGATGTTTGTATAGCTTTGTCTCCAAGATTACAAGTGCTCCTTGAGCTGTATTGGCGAGAGGAGGAAGAAGGAGCTCTCTTAGTCTCACCCATAGATCACCACTAAAACCCTAGCCAAGACAGAATAGCAGAAAAAACCAACCCCTTCTACAGAAGCCCCAACCCCCCTTTTATAGAGGAGGCTCGGTTTCTGCCTAGGGCATACGTGGAGCATATTCCTAAGAATATGCCTCCTCCCAAAGGGGTAAGCCGACCGGGGTGCTTTTCCCCCGCGTCACACGTGCTTTAGCTACGTGAGCCTCTGCGGCGCCCGCGTCAGCCGACATGGGCGTTGTCACCCTTGTCGGCCACGCCCCGGTGGTACTGTCCTTGATTGCTTCGCTCAGGTAGTGCGTACCGGGGCTTCTTTTTGACCAGCAAGATTCCTTCCTTCTCCTAGAAGCAAAACATGACCCGGATCACAGCTGATCCGGGCACCCCTGTTCCTGCATGCAAGTAAACATATACTTCCGACTTATTGCTTAAGTCGGCTGAGACTTAGTTAGGCGAACACCCCCTAGTCCGGGTTACTCCGTGATTCGGCCTGCCTTGAGGTGACCCGGCCAGCATTTGCTTTGGCCTTGCCGAACCTCGGCTAACTCTGCCTTTATACCCCGGTGTGACCCTACCCGGGGGTATCCCCCCAACAGTGAGGGTGCGAGCTCCTCGGAGGCGAGCCGGGCAATGACGCCCTGTAGGATGGGGCGCATGCGGTAGAGCTAGTCGAGGTCGTCCTAGCACACAAAGGAGCCAGCCTAGGCGCCGTGTTCGGCGTTCTCTGCCTCCTCCTCCATCTCCGCCTCCGCGATGGCGAGCTCTTCCTCTGTCATATCTAGGTCGCTGTCCTCACCGGCCCTATCGGAGGTGGGGGGAAGTACCTTGGATTGGCGCGGACCCGTGGCCGTGGAGATGCAAGGGAACGACAACAAGGAAGGTACAATGCACGGGGCGGCGGCGGCACTGCTAAGCAGGTGTCGCGGCGGCGCTATCGCTGGGAAGAAGAAGAAGAAGAGGCAGAGGCGCGCGAGAATGGGGAAAAATACCAAGGGCGCGCCCCTCCCCTATTTAACCACGCCCCAGCTGGGGTAGTGGGATCGCGTGGTGTGGCAAGGCCACATGGTGTGGCCGTGTATTTTCTGGGTCAGCCAATCAGAGGCGAGCCATAGAAAGGACCACACGGCGCAGAGGATCCCACGACGTGACGTTATGATATGGTTAACAAGGAGACAAACGCGATGTGACGTGTGCAATAGTAACACCTGACATTAACTGCGGTAGTCACTGGCGCAGGCCCTTAAAATGAGGCAAGTTAATGATTACCCTCCACGTGGGATAACGTACGAGAGAAGGAAGAATAACCCGGATAACCAAAGGATGACCCGGCCAGCGAGTGAAAACTCGGAATGTGCCAAGGGAAAGTTAGCCTATGGAATCCGGACTATGAGATAACTCAGAAAAAGGAGCAACAGGTTCGGAAAATTGAACCTGTCGTGGCCTTAGCAGCTGGAGCTGCTAAGACCGCACCAGCTTCGGGGACTAATGTTGGGGGGATACTCCTGGGTAGGGTCACACCGGGGTATAAATGCCGAGTTAGCCGAGGTACGGTAAGGTCAAAGCAAGTGCTGGCCGAGTCACCTCAAAGCAGGCCGAATCACGGAGTAACCCGGACCAAAGGATGTCCGCCTAACTGAGTCACGGCCGACCTATGTCGTATGCCGGCATGATTTATCTAACTTGTAGGCAGGTACAGGTGTGGCCGGATTAACCAGGCATGATCCAGTTTATATCAGGCTTGCAAGAGAAGGAAGGTATCTCGCTGGTCAAAAGGAGATCACTTTACGCTGGAGCGTGAGCGAAGTGGACAGAGGCTAGGACCACCGAGGTGTGGCCGACAAGGGTGACGTTGCCTGTGTTGGATGACGCTGGCGCCGCAGAGGCTCATGTAGCCTCTGCATGGCTTACGATGGGGAAAAGTGACCCGGTCGGTTTACTATTTTGGGAAGAGGCATATTCCTTGGAATATGCCTCCACGTATGCCCTAAATGGAGACCTAGTCACCCCTATATAAGGAGGGCTAGGGCATCTGTAGAGGAGGTTGGGTTTTACTTGGTTGAGTTTTACTTGGTCGGTTCTTGGTTCCTGAGAGCTAGCTAGTGGTGAGAGTAAGACAGTTCCTTCTTCCTCCTCTCCGCAATACAGCTCGAGGAGCATTTGTAACCTTGGAAACCCATTGAATACAAAGCATCTGCGTGTGGAATCACCACACTATCCCTCTCTGGATTCCTCTAGTGCATATTGTCCCCACCTTTAGCCTATCCATGGCATCTGCCTTGACACCACCACGACATCCCCTCACCTCACTGACCGTTCCCCACCTCTAGCCGGAGCAAGGCGAGCAGCCGTTCGCCATAATTGCACCGGAGCAGGCTGCCTCTGGAGGAGAAGGGCGCCGTTGATCGTGACCACCCCCGGAGCCACCTCGACCGTCCCTGAGCTCGCCGTCGACCACCAGTTCATTTGCCCCCATCGTCATCGTCGCTGGAGCCCTGGTACGCCCCTGAGCACCCCCACAGAGCCGCTAGGGTTAGAGTTCGCCGGCGACCAGTTCGTCGTCGAGGACGATCCACAGCCGTTGATCCCAGTTCTAATCCAACGACCCACATCGCCCCGTACTGCTTCGCGCGTTATGAGCCTCTAACCGGTGGACCCCCTGTCAGCTGAGCCCCACACCGCGTAGTGTCACTGGGCCGGCCCGCTAGCGTTCCCGCGCAACCCAGTTAGTTTGAATTAGGATTTTTCTTTTTAGTTGAAACCTAGTTATATCCTTGAGTTTAAAATTCAATTCAGAGAGATTTACAAATCCAAATGGAGTGATTCCAATTTTGTTAGAAAGCTATTGAAAAGATCTAACCAAGCCCATTGGATTTAATTCAATTAGAGTTAGAGATCTCTCCTAGTAAAAATAATAAGACAGAAGCATTTGCACCTTCCAACATTTTTATAAAATCAACCAAGTTAGCTTTTGAGTTGATTCCAACTTTCAAAAATCACATCTCACCATACCTAGCTAAATATGTAATAATATTAAGGTTTACATGCGGTGACTTTGGACTAGTACCAAAATAATGGTATATAGGCATTTCTAGTCACTTTAAATCATTAAATCATGAACGTAAACCAAAGTAATTGTGAACCAACCCTTAAATCACATTCCCACATGTTAGAATATGTGGTGATGACATGTGTCTACATGATCCCATATTTTAAGTGGTGAATATTAAAACTTAGTTAATTTTCAATGAGTAGAAATTACTTTTCTAAAATAAAAAGAAGGAAACTAGTTAATAAAATTGGTGATGTTTGTGATGATACTAGATCATCAACTATATGCCTTAGAGTGCTAGTTAGACTAGTTAAGTATTGTTTGGTGATTGTGTACTCCGTATGTATTTATAGACGATAGTACCGAACAAGTCTACGAGGAGGAGGAGTTCTACCAAGAAGAAGAAGAAAACTTCAACCACTCCACCAACCAAGGCAAGCTAGCACTATCCAAGTTAACCCTTGCAAGTTGTACTTGCAAGCCACCATTAACAATGCAAGCTAACACTTGCAAGTATAATGCTTAGCAAGCTAGGATTAAACTAGATGGTTTAGCAAAGATGCTTTAGGCATGCTTGAGTTATACCACTTTGACTAGTATTTACCCCAAGTCTTCTTTTCAAGCTTTACTTCCTTTATTTTACACAAAGTTCTTTACTTGTTTGGAAGGTAGTATAAAGAGTATAAAACTTGACCTATATAGAATCTTTTAGATGTCATTCTATGGCATGAGATTGATCCCATCATTTCCACCTTAGTGAACACTCTTAACTTTGTAGTTTAGAGTAGATAAAAACTTGAGTCACTTTAGATGGGAACATTTGGTGAAAATGACTTGTGAAAACCTTGGAATGATGAGTCATTCTATTTAGATTTTTTGACATGTGTTGAGAAACACAAATGGTTTATGATGGTGAAAATGTTGAGGTATGAGCCTTAACCCTTTTATAAAACTGATGGTTGGATTCGGATGCGATACCATTCCAAATTTATCGTACAACCACATTACCTGAGTTGGGTAAGGCTTAGCCAGAAGTTTATATGCATTAGTATTAGTTCCCTCGCGGGAGAGGTTTGAGCTGAGGCTACCTCTCAATGTTGTCCACCTATGAAGTGCCCAAGATGACAGATGGTCATGGTTGGGAGGCCATGCTCATAGGAGAGGTCCTTATACTAGGGTGTGTAAAGGAAAGGTTATGTTTGATTATCTACATACTAAGTATGATGATTTAGGGTTATCCCTGATAGATGTATCGAATCTTGTGGTGAAAGTGTACCACCTCTGCAGAGTGTCAAACTATTCGAATAGCCGCGTCCGCGGTTATGGATAGTTGGAATGGCCATACTGTTTCGTTGTCAGATGTTTTCAAAATGACTTATGAAAGTAATGATGAATCTTGACTTGACCACAACAGGGTTGTGTTTATGACACTAGCTTCCCAACTTAAGTGATTCTAGAACTTTATTTTATCTTTCTTTGCTTCTGAACTCAGCTTAGGTTTCAAACTTAACCTTATAGTTAAACTTAGAGTTAGCACTTTAACTTAGAACTATGCTACTTATTAGTGGTTGTTTGCGAGTACTTAAAGAGTACTCATGGATTTTATCCCTGGCTATTCTCATGGCCAGACTATGAACCAGACTATCAAGATGATGGCCAACAGGACGGCTATGATAACTAGGACTATCTGCGTTTGTCAGCATTGCCTGTGCCCCTGAAGATGGACCCCACCTCTACACTTATCTTTTATTTCCGCTGCTTGTTGTATTAAGACTGGATCATGAGATCCTTATTTGTGTAAGACCTTATGTATGGTTTGTAATGGATGATGTACTATCATATCCAATCCGTTATGTCTCGCAAAACTGGTAATCCTGGGATTGCGAGGTATGGCATAACGGGCATCTTGGATTAAAAATCCGGGTGTTGACAAGTTGGTATCAGAGCCATCCTGACCATAGGAGACCCTAGTTAGAATGGACGTCCAAACAAAAACTTAGTTTCAAAACCAAAGTGAGTATTTATGAAAAAACTATTTCCTCTCTTATCCTTGGGAATTCATTCTTTGTCAAAAATTCATGTTCCTCCAAATTCTTACATTACTACTTAAAATTTGACACACTTGATCACCTCACTAACTTCCTCATCCTTAACTCTTATAGATGGAGACTCAGTTCAGCAAGTTCTACCAGTTGGGAAATGGAGGTCAGCTGATCTTCGAGAGGGATCTGGATTCACTGTCGGAGTTACTGGGACGCCCACATCCGGAGTTTCTTGGAGCTCAACTTCCAGGACCCACAGGAGGAGACTTACAGTGGCTCGTCACCGCTGATCTTAGAGGAAGCATCGAAGCACCAACATCCGAGAGAATCCAGTTCTCCGTGAGAGAGAACAACTGGCTAGATGGATTAGCCAGGGCAATGCATGAAGCTCTCGCACGTCTATGTGCCCTCAGCGTCAACCAACTCGAAGGAACCCGTTTTGTTCACTATGCAAGATGTGACTCCATGGGAATGCCGATGGAGATGCCAAGTCACCTAGAGTTGAGGCGTCAAGTGGAGAATCTTGACTTCTTGCTGCAGGACAGACAGCAGGAACTGGACAATGCTAGAGAGTTAGCCAACCAGAACCGTGCCAGTGCTGACTAGAAGGCCCAGACTTTCGCACTGCTCGTCCAGGATCGCCAGTCTCTTCACCGCCAGCGTGCAAAGAAGGATCACACCATCGCCCGTCTTTGCAAGAAGATAGCCGACCTCGAGAAGACCGTCAAGGAGCAGGAAGCTCAGCTTGCATCAAAGGAGGAAGAAGAGGAGGGTGAAGACATCCAGGGAGACATGTATTCTTACCTCAGCAACGATGACAACTTTCTGGAGGAGGATGCGGTGAACTTCTACACTGACGATGAGGACTCTGACTTCATCGACGATGAGTAGATGCACTGGAGCATTGTCGTAGCATGAGATGTATCGGTCCCACTGTATCGTAGCTTGCAGAATGGTTCTTCAAACCATCTACTTTCCTTTGATTGTTGTGGTGTGTGTCTGTACCGTGTGTTTCTTGCATGAATTAAATGAAGTCAGTTGAAAAAAACCTGAGTCTAACTCAAAGTTTTAGCTTGAAACCAAAACCATGAACCTTGGAACTTTCCCTCTTACCCCTGTATCTACCTCAATCTTTAGATGACTCGTGCAAACCAAGGAGGGAGCAGCTCGTCGCAAGACCCGATGCTGCAGATCTTGCAGAATCTCATCGCAGACAAAGAAGTAAGCAGGGTAGAGCGCCAAGCAAATTTAGCCACCCTGCAACAGATCGCCTAGATGGCTCTCAATAACCAAGGGCATGGAAAGCAGGATCATCAAGGATCCAAGCTGAAGAACTTCCAGAATACAAATCCCCCAATCTTTAGCACTTTGGAAAACCCACTAGATGCTGATGACTGGTTGCAGACAATGGAGAATAACTTGGAGGTAGCTAGAGTTGATGACAACGAGAAATTTCTCTTTGCCATCCACTACTTGGCAGGAGACGCAAGAGCTTGGTGGAACAGTATCTGCCTGATGAACCATGGTCAAGTTATGACATGGGAAGCATTCAAAGTCAAGTTCAGCCGCACCCACGTGCCACAGGGTCTAGTCACCCGAATGAGCGATGAGTTCAGAGAGTTGAAGCAAGGGAGAATGACTGTGGTGGAATATCGTGACAGATTCCTGTCAGTTGCCAGATATGCACCGGATGAGATCAACACGGAGGCCAAGAAGAAGGAGAGATTCTTGAACGGACTGCATGATGAGATGTAGACTGTCCTCGTCAACATCCGCTTCGAGGATCTCGAAGAGCTAGTCGACTCTGCCATTCAGATGGAAGGGAAGATTAACCATGCAAACGCAACTGCAAGCATCGTATGATGTAGCAGTCAGGATCCAGCAGTCACCAGAAGTACCGTCCCAACCCCTCACCAGGATATGCACCAAGGAACAATCGACCCCCAATGTCTCGCCCAAACTACCCCAACCATAGCAGAGGCAATGTGAAGTCCGGAGGAAACAATCACAACTCCGGCAATGCTAACAACTTCAACTGTGCCCCTCCCAAGAACAACAACAACAACACTGCACCTAGAACTGGCAGCAATGTTGTGCCTGTCGCAGCAAAGGACAAGTCCCAGATCACTTGTTTCGAGTGTGGAGTGAAGGGTCACTATTCCAATGAGTGTCCCAAGAAGATTACATCCACTGCCAATGTGAATGCCCCAACTCAACAACAGTGTTGTGTTCAACTAGGAAGAAGGTTTGCCCCAGGGAACCCTCACAACCGCAACGGTCGTCTCTTCCACATGAACGCCGAAGAAGCCCAGGAAGCACCAGATGTGGTGTTGGGTATGTTTTCTATCAACTCAGTTTTAGCAATAGTATTGTTTGATTCGGGAGCATCGCATTCATTTGTCACCGAAGAATTTGCATGCACTAGTAATATTCACCCAACCAACTTGAAGCATGTCATGATAGTTCAAATCCCCGGTTCAACAACCAAAGCTAGAAAAATTTGCAAAGCTATGCCTATCAGAATACATGAGATAGATTTTTATGCCAACCTAATTGTACTTGGAACCAAAGGATTGGAAGTAGTACTAGGTATGGACTGGATGTCAAGGCATAAAGGACTGATAGACTATGCTAAGAAAGCCATCACCATGACCAGTAGCTGTGGAGTCACAGTAGAGCATATCTCTGAAACCTTACCTTGTTAATTCAAGTGCAACAAGAGTCTAGCCATACCCACCATAGACCAAGTCAGAGTAGTCTGTGAATACCCCGACGTATTCCCACATGAATTGCCAGGTATGCCCCTGGATAGGGATATTGAGTTCATTATCGAACTAATCCCCGGAACCGGACCCATAACCCAGAGACCCTATAGCATGAAACCCTCAGAGTTAGTGGAACTGAAGAAGCAGTTAGATGCCATGTTAGCGAAAGGCTTGATTCAACCAAGCACATCGCCATGGAGATCACCAGTGTTATTCGTTGACAAGAAAGATGGAGGCAACCGTTTGTGCACAGATTACAGAAAGTTGAATGACATCACCATCAAGAACAAGTACCCCTTGCTAAAGATAGAGGATCTATTTGATCACTTGACTGGAGCCCGGGTATTCTCAAAGATTGATCTTAGGAATGGTTATCACCAACTTAAGATTCATGCGACGAATATTCCGAAGACCGCCTTTACTACTCGCTATGGTTTATACGAGTATACGGTTATGTCTTTTGGATTAACTAATGCCCCTGCTTATTTCATGAATCTCATGAATAAGATATTTATGAATTTCCTAGATAAGTTTGTAGTTGTGTTTATCGACGACATCCTTATCTAGTCCAAGTCAGAAGAAGAGCATGAGCAACATCTGAGAATCATTGTAGAAACCCTGAGAGAGCATCAGTTATATGCCAAGTTCAGCAAGTGTGAGTTTTGGCTGAAAGAAGTAGGATTCCTAGGACATATTGTGTCTGCCGGAGGAGTCTCTGTTGATCCTGCCAAGATCAAAGATGTCGAAGAATGGGAAGCCCCAACCACTCAAACCCAAGTCCGTGCATTTCTCGGATTAGCAGGATACTACCGCAAGTTCGTAGAAGGATTCTCGAGCATCGCCAGACCCATGACCCAATTGTTCAAGAAGGACAAGAAGTTTGAATGGACAGACAAATGTGAAGCCAGTTTTGAAGAGCTGAAGAAGAGATTGATATCAGCCCCAATACTGATCATGCTAGATATCAAGAAACCATTTGATGTATATTGTGATGCATCCATGATTGGTCTAGGATGTGTATTGATGCAAGAAGGCAAAGTCATCGTGTATCTGTCTCGACAACTGAATCAGCATGAGCAGAACTATCTGACCCATGATCTTGAATTATCCGTCGTAGTTTTGGCATTAAAGACATGGCGTCATTATCTGATGGTAATCGCTGTGAGATTTAGTCAGATCACAAGAGCTTAAAGTATATTTTCACTCAGAAGGAGCTGAATATGAGGCAAAGGAGATGGATAGAGTTAATCAAGGATTATGACCTTGACATTCACTATCACCCCGGCAAAGCCAATGTGGTAACGGATGCTCTTAGCAGATTGCCGTGTAGGCTAAACACCATGATCAAGGAGAAGCAGCCAAGTTTTTATGAAGAATTGGAGCAGTTCAAAACTGAATAAAGTTAGAAAAGGATTCTTAGCTAGCATTGAACTTCAACCTACTTTGATTAGCCAAATCAAGGAAGCCCAAAAGGGAAATGAAAGTATCGACGGGATGAAACGTCGTATTGGTACAGGAAAGGTACCTGGATTCACCGGAGACGAAGAAGGAGTTATGTGGTACAAAGGACGTATCTGTGTGCCAGCAGATTCGAAGCTGAAGCAAGTTATCATGAAGGAAGCTCATGATACTCTTTATTCTATCCACCCTGGAGGAACAAAGATGTATCAAGATTTGAAAGAGCAATTTTGGTGGCACAAGATGAAGAGAGAAATCGGAAGCTACATCGCCAAGTGTGACATCTGTCAAAGAGTCAAAGCAGAGCATCAGAGACCTGCAGGACTGTTGCAACCATTGCAGATTCTGGAATGGAAATGGGATTCCGTCAGAATGGGCTTTATCACCGGTTTACCTACTTCTAGTAGGGGAAATAACTCAATCTAGGTCATAGTGGATAGACTGTCCAAGGTAGCCCACTTCATACCTGTTAAGACTACCTACCAGAGTGCGAAGCTAGCAGAACTGTATATTGCTAGGATAGTTAGTCTGCATGGAACCCCCAAGACCATCGTATCATATCGAGGAACCCAGTTTGCCTCAAGATTTTGGCAGAAAGTTCAGGAAGGATTGGGAACCAAGTTGAACTTTAGCACCGCTTATCACCCGCAAACTGATGGACAGACTGAGAGAGTCAACCAGATCCTCGAGGATATGTTAAGAGCTTGTGTGTTGGAATATGGATCAAAATGGGAAGACTGCCTGCCTTTCGCAGAATTCTTATATAACAACAGTTATCAAGCTAGTTCACAGATGGCACCATTTGAGTTCCTATACGGAAGAAAGTGTCGCACCCCTTTGAATTGGTCGCAAGTAGGAGAGAGTCAGATCTTTGGACCCGACATTCTCCGAGACGCAGAAGAGAAGGTTCACAAAGTCCGTGAGCACCTCAAGACCGCCCAATCCAGACAAAAGAGTTACGCTGACAAAAGAAGGAGAGACCTGACTTTCAATGTCAAAGATTTTGTATATCTCAAGGTTTCGCCATTGAAAGGAACCCAACGCTTTAGTCTGAAAGGAAAGTTAGCCCCCAGATATATCGGGTACTTCAAGATTCTGAATCGTCGAGAAGTATCGTATCAACTGGAACTGCCTGAGGAGATGTCAGCCATCCACAATGTGTTCCATATCTCGTTACTTCGCAAATGCTTGGAAGTGCCCGAGAAGACTGAAGTTTTCAAGTGCATCGATCACAGAGCTGTGGAGATCAACAATGACTTGCCTATCGTGAAGTGCCCATCCATATCTTAGAGAAAGCCTACAGAACCACCAGGACCAGGAGTATCAAGTTTCTCAAGATTCAGTGGAGCAACCATACCGAGGAGGAAGCCACTTGGGAACGAGAAGATTACATTAGGACAGAGTTCCCAGATCTCTTTAGTTCCTCGTTTTCTTTGTAAATCTCGGGACGAGATTTTGTTTAAGGGGGGAAGGTTTGTAACATCCCAAAACTTTAATCAAAGGTCATTAAGATCCAAATCAGCAAATTTAGGGTTAACAAAAACTTTTCCAAATAAAATTATCAAGGCATTCATATGTGTGTGCATTTAAAATAGGAGTTGATTTAAATTGCCATGATTAAGTGATACATTGCTTGTAAAATGATTCTTAGGTGAAATAAACATCATCTAGATCATTCCCAAACAATTCCCAAAGAAAAACAACTCAAAACAAATAAATGAAGTGAATGGTCATTTGTGCCATTTTAATCAGCATGCCTACTTTGGCTATTCCTAGAACTCAAAACCTAACAGAAAGAATTGTGGACCTTTGCACCCCTTGCTATTACACGTAATGATGTACCAAGGCCCACTTTCTCAGCTGCCAAAAACATTCAAACACTAAATTTAATTGGCATTTGAAAATTGAATCCATTTCATATGGGAAGATCCCACTATTTCAAAAACCACTCGAACAAGCTCAATTTTTAAAACCCAAGCACCCACAGAGTCTCAAGCTTAATACTATCACACCCACCAAAAATCTTTTCAAAATTCAAAAAGAAAGTTCTTGCGGCCATTTCATCAAACACATGGCAGGCATGAATTACACCTAGTAATTAGCTCACTGTTTGCAACTGGGTTTTGCACCCATTCTTCCTCCAAACACTCCCTTTGTCCCCAAATGATCTAACCAAAGCCTTTGCACCCCATCGCCTACACCCTAGTGGCATTGCCATGCCATGCCGAGCACCAACTCGCCGGCCAAACCTTGCCTCGCTGCAGCAGACCATCTCCCTCTCTCTCGCCATGTCTACTAGCTAGCCCTCACCTCACCACCACCCTCTGTCCCCTCCCCGAGCCAGGCCAAGCCATGGACCACCCATAGCGCGCCGCACACTGCTTGTCTGCGCCATGCCGAGCACGCGCCAGAGCGCCGCGCCCGACACGCGCATACACGCCGCCACTTGACCGCAGCCCGTGTCCACCGCTTCGCCACGACCTAGGGAGCATGCCGGACATTCCCGTTCTCCGCCCAACGCACCATAGCCACCGCTCGCCGTGGACACCGCCGCCTTTGCCGCTCAGAGCGCCAGCACCGCCCGACCGCATACCACCGCCCCTAGTCCCGCATTGATCACGTAGAGCACCGCCAGGAGACCAACGAATGCCTCCTACCTCGAGCCACGCTGCTATCACGCTGTGCAACCCTCGCCGGAGCCGATCGACCATCCCTCTCGGTCGCGTCGTCGTCCTATAAATAGAGGCCTTCCCTAGCCGTTTGCAGCACACCACTCACCTCTCCTCACCTCACTGACCATTCCCCACCTCTAGCCGGAGCAAGGTGAGCAGCCGTTCGCCGGAATTGCACCAAAGCAGGCCGCCTCTGGAGGAGCAGGGCGCCGTTGATTGCAACCACCCCTGGAGCCACCTCGACCGTCGCTGAGCTCGCTGGCGACCACCAGTTCGTTTGCCCCCATCGCCGTTGTCGCTGGAGCCCTAGTACGCCCCCTAAGCACCCCCACCGAGCCGCTAGGGTTAGATTTCGCCAGCGACCAGTTCGTCGTCGACGACGATCCATAGCCGTCAATCCCAGTTCTAATCTAACGACCCACATCGCCCCGTACCGCTACACGCGTTATGAGCCTCTAACCGGTGGACCCCCCTGTCAGCTGAGCCCCGCGCCCCGTAGTATCACTGGGCTGGCCCGTTAGCGTTCCCGCGCAACCCAGTTAGTCTGAATTAGGATTTTTCTTTTTAGTTTAAACCTAGTTCTGTCCCTGAGTTTGAAATTCAATCCAGAGAGATTTACAAATCCAAATGGAGTGATTCCAATTTTGTTAGAAAGCTACTGAAAAGATCTACCCAAGCCCGTTGGATTTAATTCAGTTAGAGTTAGAGATCTCTCCTAATAAAAATAATAAGATAGAAGCATTTGCACCTTGCAACATTTTTATAAAATCAACCAAGTTAGCTTTTGAGTTGATTCCAACTCTCAAAAATCACATCTCACCATACCTAGATAAATATGTAATAATATTAAGGTTTATGTGAAGTGACTTTGGACTAGTACCAAAATAATGCTATATAGGCATTTCTAGTCACTTTAAATCATTAAATCATGAACTTAAACCAAAGTAATTGTTATCCAACCCTTAAATCAAATTCCCACATGTTAGAATATGTGGTGATGACATGTGTCCACATAATCCCATATTTTAAGTGGTGAATATTAAAACTTAGTTAATTTTCAATGAGTAGAAATTACTTTTCTAAAATAAAAAGAAGGAAACTAGTTAATAAAATTGGTGATGTTTGTGATGATACTAGATCATCAACTATATGCCTTAGAGTGCTAGTTAGACTAGTTAAGTATTGTTTGGTGATTGTGTACTCAGTATGTATTTGTAGACGATAGTACCGAACAAGTCTATGAGGAGGAGGAGTTCTACCAAGAAGAAGAAGAAAACTTCAACCACTGCACCAACCAAGGAAAGCTAGCACTATCCAAGTTAACCCTTGCAAGTTGTAATTGCAAGCCACCATTAACAATGCAAGCTAACACTTGCAAGTATAATGCTTAGCAAGCTAGGATTAAACTAGATGGTTTAGCAAAGATGCTTTAGGCATGCTTGAGTTATACCCCTTTGACTAGTATTTACCCCAAGTCTTCCTTTCAAGCTTTACTTCCTTTATTTTACACAAAGTTCTTTACTTGTTTTGAAGGTAGCATAAAGAGTATAAAACTTGACCTATAGAGAATCTTTTAGATGTCATTCTATGGCATGAGATTGATCCCATCATTTCCACCTTAGTGAACACTCATAACTTAGTAGTTTAGAGTAGATAAAAACTTGAGTCACTTTAGATGGGAACACTTGGTGAAAATGACTTGTGAAAACCTTGGAATGATGAGTCAATCTATTGAGATGTTTTGACATGTGTTGAGAAACACAAATGGTTTATGATGGTGAAAATGTTGAGGTATGAGCCTTAACCCTTTTATAAAACTGATGGTTGGATTGGGATGCGATACCATTCCAAATTTATTGTACAACCACATTACCTGAATTGGGTAAGGATTAGACAGAAGTTTATATGCATTAGTATTAGTTCCCTCGCGGGAGAGGTTTGAGATGAGGCTACCTCTCAATGTTGTCCACCTATGAAGTGCCAAAGATGATAGATGGTCATGGTTGGGAGGCCATGCTCATAGGAGAGGTGCTTATACTAGGGTGTGTAAAGGAAAGGTTATGTTTGATTATCTACATACTAAGTATGATGATTTAGGGTTATCCCTGATAGATGTATCGAATCTTTTGGTGAAAGTGTACCACCTCTGTAGAGTGTCAAAATATTCGAATAGCCGCATCCACGGTTATGGACAGTTGGAATGGCCATACTATTTCGTTGTCAGATGTTTTCAAAATGACTTATGAAAGTAATGATGAATCTTGACTTGACCACAATAGGGTTGTGTTGATGACACTAGATTCCCAACTTAAGTGATTCTAGAACTTTATTTTATCTTTCTTTTCTTCTGAACTCAGCTTAGGTTTCAAACTTAACCTTATAGTTAAACTTAGAGTTAGCACTTTAACTTAGAACTATACTACTTATTAGTGGTAGTTTGCGAATACTTAAACAATACTCATGGCTTTTGTCCCTGGCTATTCTTATGGCCAGACTATGAAGGAGACTATCAAGATGATGGCCAGCAGGACGGCTATGATAACTAGGACTATCTGCCTTCGTCAGCATTGCCTGTGCCCCTGAAGATGGACCCCACCACTACGCTTATCTTTTATTTCCGCTGCTTGTTTTATTAAGACTGGATCATGAGATCCTTATTTGTGTAAGACCTTATGTATGGTTTGTAATGGATGATGTACTGTGATATCCAATCTGTTATGTCTCGCAAAAATGGCAATCCTGGGATTGCGAGGTATGGCATAACGGGCATCTAGGATTAAAAATCCGGGTGTTGATAGCATGCCTTTGCTAGGGTCGACAAGCGAAAGGTTAGGTTTGATTATCCGGACCCCCATCTACAGTGGTAGTGGGTCGTAGTTGTATCCCGGTAGATGTATTGATTCTTGTGGGGAAAGTGCGCAAACTCTGTAGAGTATAACCTATTCGAATAGCCGTATCCACGGTCAAGGACGGTTGTAAAGGTGTTGGCTAGGAGTACCCAACTGTGCTTGTTTGGGAAACCAGGACAAAGAGGATGAAGGTTCCGGGGGAACCCGAGTTTGAAAGCTTTGTTTTGACTCGAGGTGGTCGAAGATGTTTAAAAGGGGTTTTTACTACAAAATTGTTTTCAAACCTTTTTTTCAACAAAGATATGGAGATGTCTTAATTTATATCACCGAAGCATGTTTTCCAAACTCTTTTTCAACAAACATATGGAGATGCCATAACTTTAAAAGTTAGTTTAGGCTTTTCTAAAGCAACCCCAGATAGAACTATCTCGCCACAGCCGGAATTGCATTTCCTTGTTTCACTTATCCTGGTGGTTTGCGAGTACATTCAAAAGTACTCACGGCTGTGTCCCTGGCTATTTACTTGGCTAGACTTTCAGAGTTTCGACTTCAGAAGATTCAGGTGACGTCCAGCGAGCTAGGCCGTTTCCCCAGTCAGCTACCTATAGGTGGAGGCATGATTGGGCTCTATGCATGTTGTATTCTGCTGCTAATAAAGTTGTAGCCTTAATGGCATTTATGTAAGTCTGGTAATTCGTTATGTTTCATATGTTGTAATGATACCTGTCGTTTATGTTCCATGACTCACTGATCATGGGAACGTGGATGTATGCATAACAGGGATTCCTCAGAGGAATAATCTGAGGGAGCCCATAGACTTGGTATCAGAGCCATCCTGACTATAGGAGACCTTAGTTAGCATGGACGTTAGACAGGAAAACGACAAACCTATTTTCTAAAAAGACAAGGGAGAAAAGATGACTATTTGCAAAAGTGCTTATGTCTTTTCCCCTCTGATTCTGAAAACTACTTGCATTAGTACGATTTCGTAAGCTCAAAAATCCTGCACACCTATCACTAACCCAACTTGAACCTAAACCCTTCTGTAGATGGAGCCTATTGATGAAGAGTGGCTGAAGATGGGATTTGCCCAACTCCTATGGGACTCGATGCAACTGTGCGGTTACCAGCAGAAACCTACCTACACCCTCCACAAGGGACTGGAATCAGGAGATTATGTGGGACAGATTGACATACTGGCCAAGCCAGGAACCAATGGAAGCCCTATCTACTCCACAGGACCTCGGATCCTAGTCCCGTACTTGCTATTGACTTGGTAGCCAGAGAAGCTTTGATGCGCACCCGTAGTTCCCTCCCAGAGATGACACAGCCCACTACCTTCTACCTCCCCATGAAGGGAAATGTCGACTTCAGTGGAGGAACTCAAGACCCCAGCCTGGCGTATCCTGCTCTCTCCTTTCAGACCCGTTACAGCTACTCTAGCAATGAGGAATTAACAATAGTTATTGACGAATACCGCCACTCCCAGATGGAGCTCCATCGCCTGCAAACCATCCTCGCCCATAAATAAGCCCCGGAAACCATGCAAAGGAATCAAGGACGAACAACAGCAACTGAAGGAACCTCGGGAGAAGCCGCCCCAAGAAAAGCAGGAAGTGCACCACCGCCAGTCAGTACCTCCATAGGTTCAAGCCCATCAAGGAGGCACTGGAAAGCTCAACTGCTCTGCCCGAAGCCAGCCCCGACTCCACAAAGGCACCCTCCGAGTAATCACCCACGTCGCGGTACTCGCCCATCTAGCAATAGGGTAGAGTCATGTATCGTCCCTGAACGCGCTTTGTAATGCCTAAGTACTATTAGCACCTTCGGGTGCAGAATTAGTTGGTATGTAGTAACTTCCTTGGATTGCTATGCTAGCTTGATTTGTTTCCTTCTTTCGTGTTTTACCCAAGTCGTTGCATCAGACCCAACCCAAAACACGTACCACCCAACTGCGAACCCCCCCCCCCCCAGGATGGCCGTGAAGACCGGAAGCTCGAAGAAGGCATGTAGCCATTGCGAAGATGAAGGACACCAAGCCAGCCGATGTTCTGGCCACTTCCCAAACTGCGGAAAACCTCACCCATCCAAAGTTTGTCCAACTCAGTTTGCTACTTGTTTCCTCTGCGAAGGCCAAGACCATGTCCCTATCAATTGCCAAATATATCCCCTCATTGGCATAGCCCGTCAACCTCCCTGTACCAGCAAAGGCAAGACGTCAAATCAGTTACGCCGAAGGATAGGTACCTGTTTCATGTGTGGACTACCCGGTCACTTCAGCAGAGAATGCCCCGAGGGTAAACCCGTTAAGACTTCCTCGGCAGAGAAGCTCGAAGACACCCAAGGTCCCCTCCTTCAGAAAATATGGTCACCTTACCGCTCGCTGCCCCTCAACTCAAGACTGAAGATTACCTGTGCGACTGGAGATGACAACACCCCGTGAAAGTAAAGGTCAAGAGAGAAGCCCCTTCACGCACTCTAGGACTCCCCGAATGTCAGTGAGTACGTCCTGTAATAAACTAGTCCATACCCCCCTCCTTCCTGGAAAGACAGCTATGATGCCACCCTCCCTTATGTTATCCTCCACTATCTTAATAACCGTCTTTTGTCACCCTCATAAGGATGCCCCTGACTTGTAACTATCCACTCTACCCAAGTCTAATCCTAAGGGGGAAAGACTACGTCTTTCCTACAAAAATAGATTACCTCTCCACCAGAAGTACTCCAACCACTAGACCCGAAGACACAGACACACAGACTTGGATACAATAACCCACTTAATAGAAGCGTCGTAAACCCCTTACAAAAAGACGGTCCTTCCCCGCAACCCTGGTTTAAGCGAGCTCGACCCACGAGTCTCAAGAAGATTGAAGTTCAACCTCACTTTCGAGGTGTTTCTGTTTGTAGACAGAGTCGGCCAGTTAGTACGCAAGAGAACCTAGCACTACCTCCAAAGCAAATCCCCTAACCTTACTCTCCCGAATCTCGGGACGAGATTCTTTTAAGGGGGAAAGGTCTGTAACATCCCAATTTCAGCAACCCTGATTAGTTGTCTAGAATGCAAAAATCAGGGGGAACAAAAACTTTTTCTTGTGCTTTGGTGCAGTGCTTGCTTGTTGTTTGTTTGCACTTGTGCTTATGAAAGTATATCTTAGGATACTCCTTACCTCACCCTCAGTTGACAAAAACTATTTAACCAAAACTATCCTGGCTCCTTTTACATATTCCCAAACGTTCTGGCATTTCAAAACATGAGCCAAGATGCTTATGAAACCAAAACTATTTCAGTAGCTTCTATTGACAAAACTATGGAGAGATACATAATAATCTCCTTATGTTTTCAAGACAGAACACTCAACTAATCTTATATCTAGTCTCCCCAAAACTTCCTTGCAAAGCATTTGATTTCTACTCTTGGTAGAGATACCAAGGACTCTCACCTTATTCAAAACTCAACCCCTTCAAAATTCCCCAAACCTACCTCAAGCTAAGATTGATGGTAACCCTAGAGTAGTTGATTTGTTTAGAAGATGAGTTGCCTTAATCTGCTGCCTTATGAGTTGTTTGATCTGCTGATTGACTTGTTTGCTTAGGATTAGTATGAGCTACTCTAGGAACTCATCACTAGGATCAAGATGTTTCCAAATCATCAATCCCTAAGTAAGAATATCAACCCAGATATGATCCCTATCCACTAGGTGATCATCTAAAACCCTTAACCAGATCCATTCTGAGGATCTCCATTCTAGATGTTTCCATGTCCTTGAAGACCAATATCCAGCTTGGAACCTTTCCACTCAATATACTCTTAAACATCATCCACTTGTTGATGCTATGATACTTTGAAACTCCTCCAAGAACTTTCCCTCTCATACTCGTCAAAATCCTCAAAACTTCCAAATTTGACTAAGTCTGGAAACAGTTTCAACATCACCTTTTGAATGCCTCCTTTTCTCAAACCTTGTCAATTTTAGGAAATGCACTTGAACCATCTTGCTAACTATCCTAAGGACTACCAATGCACACTTTTGTCCTTGGTTAAATCATCCTCCAACCTACTTGTTCTTGATGGTTTTGCAGATAAGAAAATAACATTTCCTGGAAAACTAGCCAGCATGCCTACTTTGGTAGAAGCTCACACCCTCATCCACCCTCCTATGGACCAACTCTATGCATGGTTCTGATATACTCATTGATGTATATCAGAACCTACCTCACTTGATCCAAGTGGATCTCTGTGCTGATTAAACCCACATGGTTTATAAGGCATCATGACTCTTTCTGCATGGCAGCCTTATTTTCAACAAAGTTTGCCATCACCTCTAGATCACCTCAAATGCTTTTTTATTCAAACTCCTCCTTCCATGATCATCTATATGACTTGGTCTACCCATCCATCCAACCCTTGAATCAAGGTGAGCTTTGAGCTCTAAGATACACGCATGTTTTGGTGGCATAAAAACAACATCACCCTAGATCATCAACTCCTTGTTTACCATCTTATTCAAGTTGGAATTTCGTTCCACAAGGTTGAAACTGCTTGCTACACCTTGTCTATCTCATATACATGGATACTCAAGATTTATCAAAAAATATCCATAATTATTATGGCCCCAAAACTATTTAATTCCTTTAATAGTCAAAAACCCCAAAACTCCATCCATAAAGGAAAGTTTGGTTTTTGCCAAAACATTTCTCTAATTTTTGGCTCATGTGAGTTCCAAAAATGATACCCTATATTTCCGTCTCACAAATAAATATTTTTGAGAAGCTTTATTATTTCTTTTTGCCCATTTTCTAAAATGGCTGAATTGGAATAATAAATGTTTTAAATACTTTTAATCCCCAATAAATCTTGGGAAAATTCCCCTAAGTGTGTATTCACCTATGGGACCCTCCCACATCAAAACCCAACCTTGTCCAATGGAAATTTATCAAAAGGTCTTCTAAAATCCACTTCTGACCCTTTTGAGTAATTGGATTTAGGAGGACTAAAACTCCTCTGAAAAATCTCAAATAAATCCTAGGAGTCTACCTTTACCTCATCTAATCACCAGTACCATTTCCTCCTCTGGTCCTATGCAAGTTTGTGGACTTCCTTCACAACCATCAATTGGATCAAAATTGCCAATTAAGCAAATCCACTACTCCAACCATTTCCATATTCCATCAAAACTTGTTCAATACTTATCCTCAACAGCAAGACACTCCTCTGGTCGACCAACACTATAGCTCCACCCCAACAAAATCCCCATTTTTCCCTTGTACTAGTAGTAAGAAAGAGAGAGAGACAAGAAATCTTACAAGGATTTGCCACAATAAATTACCACAGCAGCCCTCCCAGTCTCTCTGAGCTCCAGCACGAGCAAATACCAATCCTACCCCTCCCCACCGACCCCTGGACCAATCCCTGGCCAGCCTTCCCTATCCACCATGCCCAAATTGGTAAATTACCTCATCTAGCACCCCTCCCTAGTATATATGGCCAGAGGCCACCCCCAGCTCGTCTCTGCCCCTCATTTGCTCCCACACCCCTCCACTCACTCTCCACTAGCTCCACTCCCACTCCTCTGCCCTGTGCTGTCCGAAGGAAGGAGAAGGAGTAGCTTCGGCCCCCTCAAGAAAATCGAGCAAGGCCTCCCCTCCCTTATGCATCTCGCTCTGCATGTCTGCTACCGAGCTCCCCTACCTCTCCTCTACCTAAACCTGCGCCTATTTCTGCTCAGGACTTAGTCCTCCGTCCCCGCCAGCGAGCTCCGACGAGGTCGCTCTCGGCCGACGTTGTGCGAGCTACTTCCAGTGGACCTCCTTCGCCGTGATGACCATCGATCTGCTCACCGTCATCGACCACGTCGCCCTACACCCTCCGCGCCGCCTCCCGAGCCCTCTGGTGAGCTCCCGCCTTCCCCTCCTCCGCTCACTAGGGTTGCACCGCCGCGGGTTCTGTTCGGTCGAGGATGACAATGCCACGTCGTCGATCCCTCTTTAATCAGACGGTCCACCGCCGCCGATACCCCTTCGCGCCCCCTCCGTCGCTGACCGGCGGGTCCTACCAGTCAGGTTCGAACAGCTCCATTCCCGCGCGTCGCCCGTGCGCCGTGGGCCGAATCCTCCCTTACAGCCTAGTAGCTCCCCAGATCTGGCCCACTGCACCCCTTTTTCCTTTTTCTTTTAACAGATCCTTTAACTCCAGAAATTGCTCTCCAGTTTAAATCAATTCAAAAATGGAAACCAACTCCTTTTGACCAGAGATAATTTTTACCATGTTCATGTATGTTGTGTGCAACATTCGGAACCTGAACCTTGCCAAAAATAATTTCTATTAATTATTGGCAACTAATCCACTAAAATGTACCATGTGCACAAAATGATTTCCTCTGTGATCTAGCCTTACTCTTTTAGGTTGCAACAAAGTCCTACTGAGAGGTATTTGACATACCTATCATCCAGCACAAGTCTTATGCCAAGGTGAACAGTATGCTGCCTTTAGCAAAAATAACAAAAATAGCAACTTTCTGTCTTAGATAAATTCCCCAAGTCTAACCAAATGGTATTTACCAGATTCCAACTCCCAGGACCTCCTAGAAGCAGCCTCCATCAAACCCTAGCAGCTCAGAATTTACTGAGCTCTGGTTGAATTTTAGTGATTTAAATACTTCAGTAATGGGTATTTTCACTAAATAAATCACTCTAGGAGTTTGGCAACTCCAAAAATGGTTAATCCAATTTATACAGAAATTTATTCCATATGACTATCACATACCCCTGGAACCAACTCAATAGCTTCTATGGATTTGATCTGGTGAAAAAGAGAAAAACCATATAGAACTACCCTTGGGAATTTCCTGAGGGCATTCTGGTAATTATTTTGACCTGATTCCAACTCTAGGTGGTTCAATACATCAAACACTACCTAAACATCCAAGGAAATATTTTTTGGAGCTCCAGATAACTTCTGGTGAATTATCTCCACAAACTAGAGTTTAATCCTGTCGTCGGTTTGAGGACAAGTATGCGATGAGGGGGTCCTCGAGGCGTGCGGGAGAGAGGGGTGTGAGACGTACGGTGTTCCGAGACGGTGAGCACACAAGTTTACCCAGGTTTGAATCCGCCGGCTTTGGACGGACCCTACTCCTGCTAGCAATCCAGTAATACGGCAGAGCCGGAATATGGGTTACAAAGGTTTCGCCTGTGCGAGTTGAGATTGTAGACTATTGAGGTGCCTGGTGTTCTTGCCCTAAAGGCTCTCCCTAGGATGGCTTATATAGATATCCGGCCTAGGGTTTACAGGAGAGATCAATCCGGCTATGACTAAGAGTTGGTTACAGAGTACATCTGGAACTACAAGTAACATTATGGGCCTAAGTCGGTAAGTCTTCTGGGCCTTCTCGTAGTCGGATTGGACTCCGTCTTCTCTCCCTAACTGGGCCGCCCGTGAAGCAAAGATCTAACCCGAAGTGGGCCACTCTGGTCAGTGAGGATCTGTGAGGATACCCGGAAAGTATATCCCCAACAGTAGCCCCCGGAGGCCTCCAAGATCCAAAGTCGGATTTTATCATCGTCTAGCTTGATCTTCGGCTTGCAGAATCTTGAAGGGTTCCTGAAACTTCACAACAAAAAATACGATCCGGGTCTTAAAAGTAAGTCGGACCTTTCATTTAGTTACTCGGATTTTCCAGCTCGCTTTTAAACTAAGTCGGAACTTGGTCTCTAACGCCACCTGACACAAGCATGGTCCAGTCACGTCATCTGACAGACGTTCCGTTAGCACGACCGTTGGTGGGTCCGCCGTTCGTGGAACCGAGGCGCCGTTTCAATGCCTACGTGGAGATCGAGGCGACGCAATCATCGTGCGGGCCCTTCCCAGTTCTTTCCACGACGCGTGGCAATTAAACTATAGCGTTTGCACGAATCTTGGCGCAGGTAGGTGGATATAAGGGGTTTAGATTTCTTCCTCTCCTCTCCACCAGTCCTTCGCCATTCCTTTCTTCCCAATCCTTCAGTGCGCCCAGAGCCTTTTCGTCCTCTTCCCACAGAGCTCCTAGCGCCGCCACTTTAAGGTCACCCTTTTCCACCGAAGAGAAAATGGCTTCATCTTCTTCTTCCTCTCTGGCAGCGGCGGCGGCGGCAGCGGTGGAAGCAGCTGCGGAGAAAGAGAGCTTCCGGGGAATCTGGATCCCCTGCGCTCTCGACGACGATGGCCTCAAAAACATGGAGAAGGAGGGGCTTCTCGCCGCCGGCAACTGGCGGAGCGGTTTCGGCGAAACCGTCCCCAATCCACGCGAGGGCGAGCGCGTCCACTTCGGCACCTATCTGGACCGAGGTTTGTCCTTTCCTCCCTTGGAGTTCTTCTCCGAGGTGATTGACCACTATGGAGTTCAACTCCATAATCTTCCTCCCAATTCTCTTCTAGAGATGAGCGCATATGCCGCGCTTTGCGAGGGCTTTCTCGGCATTAGGCCGAGTTTGCTTCTCTTCCGGTACTATTTCCATGTCCGGAGAAATTCCATTACTGTCGGTGTTCCTTATATCACCGGTACCATTAGTTTTTCTGTTAGACGAGACCGGGCATATCCCAAAATTTCTGCCAGTGACTCGGTCAAACAGTGGCCAGCCACTTTTTTCTATCATAGGGATATTCTGGCTCCCGACAAAGCCACTGCTTTGCCGGCTTTTGTCGACGGAGCCGCCACAGCCCAGCCTTCCTGGGATGAGGCCTCTCTGGCTCTCACCGACGATCTGATCCTCGCTAAGAGGCGGATCGAATATCTTATCAAGCACAAGGGTCTGAGAGGATCCGACTTAGTCCAGTGCTGGGTTACACGTCGGATCCAGTCACTTCAGTACCACGGGGATAGACTGATGCACTCCATCACGTCTTCCAAAAAAGACTCTCTCCGCATCAGCCCCAAAGCCTACACCATCCAAGGTTACATAAGCCAGATCAAATGGCTGATCAAGGAGCGGATCGAGAGAAAAATTCCGGAGATTTCTCTGGACATGCACACGGGGGAAAACCCCGTGGTAGCGGTAAGCTTCCATCAGTACACCTTTTACGTGTTTCAATCTTTTAAGTTATATACTGCAATGCTGATATGTTTTCTTGTTTTTAGCTTGCTGATCTCCCCGAGTCAGAGCTTGCTCCACTCGAAGGATATCCTCCTGAGTTTTCTCAAGAGACTGAAGTGGTCCCATTGCCGGACCTTGCGCTCAAGAAGCGCAAAGCTCCGACAGTGGCTGTTGGCACAAAGGAAGTGCCCGTTGTGAAGAGGTAACTTTCATTCACAATTTCCGCCTTTGTACCTTTCTCAAATTTCTTTCTGAGATGTAATGTAATGTTTCTGACTTTACTACATTCTCAGAGCAAAGCCTCTCATCAAGGGTAAGGGGAAAGGGATTCCTG
This sequence comes from Avena eriantha, assembly GCA_910589775.1. Lineage (NCBI taxonomy): Eukaryota > Viridiplantae > Streptophyta > Magnoliopsida > Poales > Poaceae > Avena > Avena eriantha. The sequence goes on along the minus strand of OU342742.1, from coordinate 195,082,554 downwards.
CGAAGCCCCTACGACAGACGAAGCTTACCATAGCTTCCCCTGCCACGGCTCCTCCGACTCCTGCCCCTCAACCTTCTGCAACACCGGCGATTACTCCTTCTCCGGTTGTTGCAGAAGATCCGGCTCCCTCAACGGCGCCTGTGATCCTTGGATCGCACACTGACGTCACCGTGGGTGCGTCAGCACAAGATAAGGGTGAACCCTCTTCGGGTAATGATCCCTCGGCTGAAGTCTTCGCCGACAACCTCCTCAGCAACCCCGGACTTGCCAAATTTGGCTTATCCTAGAAATCTGCAGAGGAGATCCAGCGGCTGGCCAGGCAGGTCCTGGACAAAAGCCATCTATCCCCCGCAGAGGAAGCGCAAGAAGCAGAGGACGTCAAGTTCTCTGACCTTCTCGCTCAAGTCCGCCTTCGCGACGAGAGGATCAGGACTAGCGAGCTTCCAACAGCTCCAGTAATTCCTCTTACTCTCGCCGAGAAGGTGGCAGCTGAGGTGAACGCGGGGTTAGACAAACTCACCCACGAGCAATATGTGAGTCAAATTTCCAACTCTTGTTTTTACATTATGTTATATCATATCCTCTAGCCCCCAAGCATGAAGCAGGATATAGAAATCCGGGTTAATGCTTTCATTAGGATGCCAAATAACGATCTAGTGTAGCCCCCAAGGCTTGTGCTGATATTTAGCAAAAATATTAGCCCAAGTCTTAAGTAGCTTTCTGACTTTGGGTATTCTGACTTACAGAAAGTGTATTCCTATAACCAGGAATTGTTAAAAAATGTCTGTGATAAGCGGAGAGAAATCAAAGCTCTCCAGCTTAAAAATGCTAAGCTCAAGTTAGCCAAGGATGAAGCCGAAGGTAAACATTTCGAGATTCAAACCTTCTTTTTTTTTGCTTTTTTCAATGTCGAATTTTTCTGAACTTTTGTTCTTTTTGTCTTACAACGCTGGTGAAACAATCCATCGCTATGATTGAAGAGGCCGAGAACCTCAAGACCTTGGATGTGGAGAACAAGGGACTTCGCCAAGAGCTAGATAAGCTCAAGGCGGAGCATGAAAGGAGCATAGCTCAAGTCCTTGAGTCCTCCTTCATGGCCACTGAAGAGCGCGATCTCAAGATTTCTGCTCAAGATAAAGTTATCTCGGACCTCCAGAATGAGGTTGGCAGAGAGAAAGATCTCTCCGAAGCGCTCCGGGCTGAACTCCAGAGTCTCCGGGAGGAGAAGGCCAAGATTTACGACGTCATTCTTGGTATGTTCCATCTATCTGACTTATCATTTCTTCGACTTTCATCAATGTCAGAATTTCATTGACTTGTTTTGTGTATAGGTCCTCTGAACTTGACGGACTCTTCCTCGTCCGAGCCCCGCACTCACCGGCTTACCCAAGTCGGTGATCTTCTTCATGACTACCGCCAGTCTCTTGAGGAAATTGGCAAGTCTCTCAGGATGCCGGACATGCCAAGCATGTCGGACTTCCAGGTGCGGGAGAAGGCCAAGGAGATGCCGCAGCTCGTTCGGGACTAGAACATGTCCTACGCGCGGACTACTGTGCAGAACGCTCTCACCATGGTCATGAGCCACCATGGAAACATGGAGATATGGCAAGTGACCAGAAGGTACTGCAAGGTAGATGAAGACAGCCAAGAGCAAGACCTTGAAGCCATCATGCACTCTTGTGCCAGATATGGGTGCCACGTAGCTGATCTAACCAGCTACAAGACGCCCTTCTTCACCCGCGTGGATACTCCGCCACCTCCTCCAGAAGATGTCGAAGAAGTTTCCGACGATGAACGGACCACCTCGGATCCGGACATCTCGGCATGATATCAAGGCGGAGTAACCAGCGATCCGACGGTTCCTTCATCTCCTCCTGCATCATAGATCAGAAAACTATGTATTATTCTGGAAAGACATGATGTGTTTTGTAAATAAGTACTATGACTTTTCTAGTGCTAAGTTTTTTATCTATTCAGCACTTGTGTTAGATTATTTGCGTGCCTGAAATGTTTTCATAAGCACTTAGAATTTTCCGCCTCTACTTATCGTTTATCTGGCTTTCCGCCTCATCCCTTTCGTGAGCCGGCTAAACCTTCAGCCGGAAACTTTGCCGAGCAACGGAGCTCAATTGCTAAACCAGTTTAAACTCGGAAACAAAGCCGGCTTCCAGTACCAACAATTCACTAGTCGGAAGATACCCGCATCCAGCACTCAGACAAATAACCCAAGTAAAGACTAGAATTTTTTAGAGTTATACCCGAAGGTAGCAGTTTTAGAATCGAAAATCTAAACCAGAACGAACATGAGCATAAAGTACTTTCAAGCATTATGGGATTTTCGACTATGACATGATCACTAGGAAATAAGATGGTAAAAACTTCTCGGGAAAACTTTTAGGTAACCAAAACTTTTATTTCTCACAGAGCATGTACATATGTATGATTACAAAGAAAGATAAACTCAGAATAAAAGGGACGTAGCTGAGCAATATTCCACGGTCTGTCTAACTTATCCGGATTTGTACTGCCGCCAGCTCTCTTTCTCTTCTTAGTAGCAGGTCTTTCTTTGACTGGCCTCATGTCAGTTAAGTAGTACGACCCATTGTGCAATACTCGACTAACTAAAAAGGGCCCTTCCCATATTGGGGAAAGTTTGTGCTTTCTTTGTTGCACAAGCCGGAGAACCAAATCACCTTTATTGAAGGATCTAGTTCGGACTCTCTGGCTATGATACTTGCGTAACTTCTGCTGATAGGCTGTAGATCTCATTTCAGAAACGACGCGAACTTCTTCGACTAAGTCGAGATCATTTTGTCGAGAAATCTCGGCATCCTCTTCGATATACGCGGCCACTCTAGGAGAAGTATGAATCAAATCACTAGGAAGAACAGCTTCTGCGCCATAGACCAAGAAGAAAGGTGTATATCCTGTTGACATGTTCGGAGTTATTCGCAAACTCCAAATTACAGAGGGTAGTTCCTCTGCCCAAGCCCCCGCAGCATGTCTCAGTGGTGCTTCGAGTCTTGGTTTCAAGCCATGTAGAATTAAACCATTTGCTCTTTCGACTTGTCCGTTAGCCTGTGGATGTGCGACTGACGCAATGTCAAGCCGGATATTTTGCTCATCGCAGAATTCAGCCAACTCTCCCATGGAAAAATTACTCCCGTTGTCCGTGATAATGCTATGCGGATAACCATACCGGATTATAACATCCTCGACAAATCTTTTGGCTCTTGCTCCATCACAACTAGTGACAGTTTTAGCCTCGATCCATTTCGTAAATTTATCAACCATCACTAAGAGGTGAGTAAATCCACTTGGGGCTCGTTTAAAAGGTCCTACCATATCAATCCCCCAAACCGCAAAAGGCCATGTTATAGGTATTGTTCGCAGCTGATCAGCCGGAACATGAGCTTGCTTGGCGTACTTTTGGCAGCCTTTGCATGTCTTGACTAATCGTTCGACATCTGCCTGAGCTGTAAGCCAGAAAAAACCATGTCGAAAAGCTTTTTCCACTAAAGACTTGGCTGTAGCGTGGTGACCACACCCGCCTTTTTCTGCTCGAGGGATGTGTTGAACTTCAAACCCCTCGAACGATTTAGATAGATCATCCACGACAGATTTATATGCTGCCATGTGCTTATTTGCATTACAAATATCCGAGACTTGCTGAGCAACAAGATCCGAATCTCCATAACACATCAAACGTCGGATGCCAATATCCTTAGCAATCTAGATTCCATGCAGCAGTGCTTCATACTCGGCAATGTTGTTTGTTGTTGTGAAGTGGATCTGCAATACGTATAAAAGTTTATCTCCTTGGGGTGATTTGAGCACTACGCCAGCCCCCGAGCCCCCTTGAGCCTTAGACCCGTCGAAAAAGAGGGTCCAATATTCCGACTCAGGGAGGACCATGTTCTCCTTGGTCTCTGTCCAACCAGCGACAAAGTCGGCAAGGATCTGGGATTTGATTGCTGTCCGGGGTTTGTACTCAATATCGAAAGCTGCAAGCTCTATGCCCCATTTGGCGATGCGTCCTGTGGCATCACTATTGTTGATTATATCTCTCATGGGAGCTTTGCTCACCACGGTAATTGGGTGCTCCTAAAAATAGTGTTGTAACTTACGAGATGCTAGAAAAACACCGTAAGCTAGCTTTTGATAGTGCGGATACCACTGTTTTGATTCTGTCAGGAGCTCGCTGACAAAGTACGTCGGACGCTGCACCAAGTGTTCCTGATTTTCTTCTGGTCTCTCCACTACAATAACTATACTGACAACCCTATTTGTCGCAGCAATGTAAAGCAACATCGGTTCCTGAGGTTCCGGCGCTACAAGGATAGGAGCAAATGAGAGTACTTTCTTCAGGTCTTGTAGTGCAGCTTCAGCTTCGTCAGTCCAGACAAAATCCTTGGTTTCTTCAGGAGTTTGTATAATGGTGCGGCTCTTTCACCAAGCCGGCTTACAAATCGACTGACCGCAGCAATGCAACAAGTTAATCTTTGTATGTCCTTCAAGCGAGTTGGCCTGGAAATATTGAGAATAGCCTTGATCTTGTCACGGTTCACCTCTATGCCTCGTTGAGACACGATAAAACCTAACAATTTTCCGGCTGGTATTCCAAAGAAGCATTTATTCGGGTTAAGCATGATGTTGTATTTTCGTAAATTGGCGAACGTCTCTTCTAAGTCGGAAATAAATGTTTCCTTCTTTTTGGACATGACCGCGATATCATCCACGTATGCATGTACATTGCGTCCAAGTTGATCATGGAGGCAACGCTGCATCGTGTGCTGGTACGTAGCTCCTGCGTTCTTCAGCCCAAAGGGCATCGTAACATAGCAGAAGGTTCCGAAAGGGGTTATGAATGAAGTTTTGATTTTGTTAGATTCCTTCATCCGGATTTGGTGATAACCGGAATATGCGTCGAGAAAACAGAGGAGTTCCGAGCCTGCCGTAGAATCGATAACTTGATCAATTCTAGGCAGCGCGGACGGATCTTTTGGACAAGCCTTGTTCAAGGCAGTATAATCAACACACATCCTTAAATCAGTGGTGTCCTTTTTAGGGACCATTACATGGTTGGCCGACCAATCAGTATGGATGACCTCTTCTATGAATCCGGCTAACTCGAGCCGCGCTAGTTCCTTAGCTATTGCCTTACGCTTTTCATCACCAAACCGTCGTAAGGACTGTTTGACAGGTTTAGCGTTCGGGTTTACATTTAGAGAGTGCTCGGCAAGTTCCCTAGGTACTCCGGTCATGTCAGATGGCTGCCATGCGAAGATATCTTGATTTGCTCGGAGGAACTTGACGAGCGCGCTTTCCTATGCGCTACTTAGGCCTACGCCTATCTAGGTCACCTTGGAGGAGTCATCATCCTTCAACGGCGTCGTCTTCGTCTCTTTTGATGCCTTGAGCTCCGGATTTGGCTTTGTCACCTCTTTCTTTGTTGCGGGCATCTCGGACGGATCTATGCTCTTCTTGATCTCCTGGTACTCCTGGGCGTGCAGCACGGCTTCGGCAAAGGCGGCATTTCCATCCTTGCACTCTCGCGCTTCTACGGGTCTCCCTGATGGTGATCACGCCGTTGGGACCTGGAATTTTCATCATATTGTAAATGTAACACGGACGAGCCATAAAAGCCCAGTAAGCCGGACGTCCAAATATAGCGTGGTATGCGCTCTTGAACAGGACCACTTCGAAGGAAAGTGCCTCCGTTCGATAATTTTTTGGTGTTCCAAAAGTAACATCCAAAGTGATCTCTCCCAGGGAATTAGCTTGTCTTCCTGGGATAACTCCGTGAAAAATCACAGAGCTATGGTTTAGCTGTGTTTCCGAGATCTTCATCCGGCGTAGCGTTTCTACATAGAGAATATTGATGCTGCTACCACCCTCCATGAGGGCCTTGGAAAAGCCATAACCGTCAATAAGTGGATTGACGATTAAGGCGTATTTTCCTCGCTTGTGTAGCTTAGGCGGATGATTAGCGCGGTCAAACGTTATTGCCACTTCCGACCAGTCTAGATACTGAGGGACAGCCGGAACTGTTGCGTTGAGCTCGTGGAGAACTGCTTTCTTAACCTTTGCTGGTTGAGATCCGAGGAAGGTGACGTAAGTGTCCTTCTTGGTAGGAAAAGTTTTCTTCCCTTCCGGCTTGGGATTTGAAGCATCGGCTTCCTCCATGTCGGAATCTTCCTTGGTCTCTTTGTCTTTTTTGGGATTTTTCTTTCCCTTCTTCCGCTTAGCTTTGTAGCCCGCGGTATCATGTCTCTTGATGTTGTCATTAAAACGACATTCAGCGTTGGTGTGGGACGAGCCTCCATTGGCGTCCAAGTGATGCACACATGGGTTATTGGCGATGTCGGCCCAAGTGTAGGTTTTACCTGGTTGTTGCTCTCCTCTACCTTGGACCCTTGATGTCCCACGGCCACGCCTGCGGCCTCCGCCGCGCCCTCCTCGTCATCCAGACCCGGAAACAGTAGTGACTACTGCTGTCTCCGCGTTCGGTTTTTCTTCCGAGGTGTTTTTGCGCTTCTGAGCCTGTTGCTTTGTCTTTGCTGACTGAGGTACAGCCAGGACATTGAGTAATCCCTCTGCATCGTTGTCAACATCTGCATACTTGCTCGCTATTTCTATCATCTCTCCCAGATTAGTAACCTTGTCACACTTCAAGCGATGGCGCAGTAAACCAATTGGGAGACCTGAAATGGAAGCTTCGATCGCAGTTTGATCATTTACTCCCTCGCAGGAGTTCTTGGTGTCAATTCATCGTCTAAGATAATCTCGGCAAGTTTCTCCGGCTTTCTGGGTGCAACGCTGTAGGTTTCCAACCGTACAGGGCCTCCGATATGTGCCTTCGAAATTCCGAAAGAACGCATTTTGTAAGTCATACCAGTTGTGGATGGTGTTCGCCGGAAGTTCATTGAGCCATGATCGTGCCGTCTTCCGCAACATAAGTGGGAGATATCGGGTTGTGACCAGGCTGTTTTCGCCTTTGGCGATGCAGCAAGCTTGGAAGAAATCCTGTATCCAGGTGTCTGGCCGAGCAATGCTGTCGTAGGCTTGAATATGTCTTGAGATAGCAAATCCTTCCGGGAATTTTGTAGCTCTGATGCGTGGTCTGAAGCACTTTGGGCCCACGTACACGTCATCATTTTCGTAGCGCCGAGCCTCTATGTTGGAGTTGATCCTGTGCCTTGCGTCGTTCGGGGATAGGGATCGTCCCGAATATCGGTTGTGGCTGCGGTGCCTTGGAGTCGGACTTCGGCTTCTGCCACCACCTACCATGCCATGTCGTCCTCCTTGACCTCCTTGGGGGCCGTTGTGATAACTGTGCTATGGAGAGGGTGGTGCAGCTAGGTTGTTTCCGGCTGATCGCCAGCCTCCGTCCGGAGCGTCATTATTTCGGTTTCGGGGAGGTTCTTGACTGTGACGAGGCCCCTGCCGGCTTGTGCCAGCGTGGTTTCCGTCGTTCCTTCGTCCGGCGTTCCCACCATGGTAAGGCTCAGCCGGACGGTTTTCATGTCTAGGAGGTGGCATTCTCTGACGATCCTCTTCCCGACGTTTCTCTTTATCTTCTCCCTTTCGGGGAGGATTCCTCGGATTCAGTGCAGTGATCGCGTCTTTCTCGGCTACTGGAGCAACGTTGCTCTAGTTATGTGTAGCTCTGCGGTGCTGCCCCGACGATCCGGTTCTTGAATAATTGTCTTCCCTGCGTTCAGGGTGACGATACTACGCCTGAACGTAGTGGGATCTTACGTCAGCCCATGCCGGATCTGTGCGACATTGGTCGGAATCCGAGACCAGCTTTTGGCTTCCAGACAGGGCGACCTTTTGCTGCTCCAGTCCCTTATTTAGTAGCTTGATACCTAAACGTATCTCTTCTGGTCCTGGATTAGCCGATAGAATTTCGCGACCTGCCATGGTATTTTGCACTGGTGTTGGGTAAACCCAATCTCCATTGCTGTCCTTCCGTGGCTTTCCCATCTCATCTCCAAAAAGGACGGCATGGACACGTGGGAATTGGTTGTCATCTATGTGACGCTTCCGTGTCTTCTGATGTAGACAGGGCATATACTCCTTGTTTGACATGCGCTTCTTCTCCACCTCGATGTTTTTGGCCTCATCAAGGAGTTGTTGACGACGCGCTTCTAGGGCTTGGGCCCTTTCGTCCAGCTCATCTGCAGTAAGTTCTGCAGCTGTAGGGATAGGTGTGGTTAATGCGGCATCGATGAGTTTACGCGCACCTTCAGTGATCACGTGTCCATCCACCAATGCTTCTTTTTTCGGCTCGTCTGGGATAAGTGCTCCATCCGAGTCTTCCTCGTAATCCTCGGCGATCACCGCCTCTGTCAGAGGGTCTTTTGCCGGGGTCTTGTTCTTCTTGTTCCTCTTCTTTGCCTTCTTGGCAGCGCCGGTAGCAAAGACGGCTTTTGGTCCGTTTCCCGGAGTCAAGCTCTGATCGGTACTTTCGGACATCTGGACTTCGGGATTGTCTCCGACTTCCATATCATCCTGCGCTTTGGGAGAGTGTTCCCCGGATCCTTCGTCCATGGCTTCTCCCTCTTCCGCAGCTTTGGAGTTGTACTCCTCGTCATATTCCGCGGAGAACTTTTGGAAATCTGCCGACGTCATGGATTCATCCGAGGATGCGGGAACGTCGGCGTTTGTTCCAATTGCCTCCAGCACCGAGTCGGTATTTTCTCCAGCATCGGCAGAGCCAGATCCGGATCCAACATATCCGATGAAGTGCGATGCGTGCTTCCTGAGGTACCTGCGGCTTTCGTGATCAGCCATATCGAAACTTATAATTGTTTCGAGGATTGCATCTACGCTAGCGCCTTGCAGTATCATACGTCTTAGTGTGTACCTGAGGAAAGGCCTGTCTATCCCGACATCGGCAGAGTCGGAATCAGGGTCGTTAATGTGCTCCTCCTAGATATCGACTTCCACGGGTGGGTCGATCTGGGATCCGGCTTCTCTAGGGAGATCCACTCCAGATTCGACTTGGACCGTGAGGTCTTATTCAGGCTCGGATTTCTCCATTATCTCCACAACTGGTGCGGGCTGGGTGGGATTAGGGTTTTCTGGGATCCGGAACTCTGCCACCTCCGTGGACAAAGGGGACCTAGAAGATTCTTCTGCCTCTATCATCACCGCTGGGGTGGGTTGGGTAGGTTCAGCGAAACCGATGTAAACATCGATCTCGCCAAAAGACATGATTGTATAGGCAGTCACGGCCTCCCTAGCCGGAATCCAAGTCTTGTCGAGAATGATGAGAGGGACGTCGCTGGCGTAGAGGATGCGACTGACGGCGATGGTCTCGCCGATTCCGATTCTTGCAGATTTCGCTCGGAACACAGATCCGAAGCTCACTTGCCCCACGGTGGGCGCCAACTGTCGTCGGTTTGAGGACAAGTACGCCATGAGGGGGTCCTCGAGGCGTGCGAGAGAGAGGGGTGTGAGACGTACGGTGTTCCGGGACGGTGAGCACACAAGTTTACCCAGGTTCGAATCCGCCGGCTTTGGACGGACCCTACTCCTGCTAGCAATCCAGTAATACGGCAGAGCCGGAATATGGGTTACAAAGGTTTCGCCTGTGCGAGTTGAGATTGTAGACTATTGAGGTGTCTGGTGTTCTTGCCCTAAAGGCTCTCCCTAGGACGGCTTATATAGATATCCGGCCCAGGGTTTACAGGAGAGATCAATCCGGCTACGACTAAGAGTTGGTTATAGAGTACATCTTGAACTACAAGTAACATTATGGGCCTAAGTCGGTAAGTCTTCTGGGCCTTCCCGTAGTCGGATTGGACTCCGTCTTCTCTCCCTAATTAGGCCGCCCGTGAAGCAAAGCTCTAACCTGAAGTGGGCCACCCTGGTCAGTGAGGATCTGTGAGGATACCCGGAAAGTATATCCCCAACAAATCCACTTTAAAAAGCAGAACTAAATCTAGGAATTTGATAATCAAGTGAAACCACTTGTGGGGGTTTTGTTTTGACAAGACCTATCTGAGGTTAGCATGGTTACCCTTTTGTAGCCTACTGACCCCAATACCCTAATCCAAATGCATTGTATCTAGCCTTGACCACTATCTTCCAAGAGAAAAACACTACAATGGCAATCTAGTAAATCCCACCAATAAAACCAAACTTCTCCTAAACCTCCCAAGTTCAGTAGTGTTCAGTATGTTTTCTTGTTGTATGGTTTGATGCATGTATGCCTTGTATTGATTGTGGTATTGTCTGCTTGCATGTATACCCGATGACGACGATAGTGTGAGTGTCTGACGACAAGAAGGAAAGGACTTCTTATTATTATATAATTGGGTATTCTTGGTCATCTGAAGAAGTCCAGGGACTTGTTGCTGATAACAGGCAAGCCACCATTCCTGAACTCTGATATATGTCCTCATCTTCCTTGAATTCCAGGCAGGCGCCACCAGATCAAGGATCTGAAGCCTGTTGCTTGTTTCGGCAAGAGTGATCTTGAACTGGCAGGAGGCCGGTGCAACAATTGGGTCTCCCGCGGACGGTATGACTTGGAGTACGGAAGGAAGTGGAGTCACCAGATTTAAGGTATACGCCAAGTTGCGGCTTGGGTATGCGTGTGTACGGAAGGCAGGACTATGGCTGGGAGCCACATACTCGTTGCCGGGGAGAACAAACCCAAAAACGAAGAGCATGCCTTTGCTAGGGTCGACAAGTGAAAGGTTAGGTTTGATTATCTGGGCCCCCATCTACAGTGGTAGTGGGCCGTGGTTGTATCCCGGTGGATGTATTGATTCTTGTGGGGAAAGTGCGCAAACTATGCAGAGTATAACCTATTCGAATAGCCGTGTCCACGGTCAAGGACGGTTGTAAAGGTGTTGGCTAGGAGTACCCAACTGTGCTTGTTTGGGAAACAAGGACAAAGAGGATGAAGGTTCCGGGGGAACCCGAGTTCGAAAGCTTTGTTTTGACCCGAGGTGGTCGAAGATGTTTAAAAGGGGTTTTACTACAAAATTGTTTTCAAACCTCTTTTTCAACATAGATATGGAGATGTCTTGATTTATAAAACCGAAGCATGTTTTCCAAACTCTTTTTCAACAAATATATGGAGATGCCATAACTTCAAAAGTTAGTTTAGGCTTTTCAAAAGAAACCCCAGATAGAACTATCTCGCCACAGCCAAAATAGCATTTCCTTGTTTCACTTATCCTAGTGGTTTGCGAGTACAAGCAAAAGTACTCATGGCTGTGTCCCTGGCTATTTACTTGGCCAGACTTTCAGAGTTTCAACTTCGGAAGATTCATGTGACGTCCAATGAGCTAGGCCGTCTCCCTAGTCAGCTGCCTGTAGGTGGAGGCACGATTGGGCTCTACGCATGCTGTATTCCGTTGCTAATAAAGTTGTAGCCTTAATGGCATTTATGTAAGTATGGTAATTCGTTATGTTTCGGATGTTGTAATGCTACCTGTCGGTTATGTTCCACGGCTCACTGATCATGGGAACGTGGATGTATGCATAACAGGGATTCCTCGGAGGAATAATCCGGGGAGCCCACAGGTTATTTTGCATAAAGCCATCTTTGTCAAACAAGAGGGAGAAGAAGCTTGTCTAATCAGATTATTTTAAAAGAGGATAAGAGAGCGACATCTCCAAAGAATTGATCATCATCTTTGATATCCACCAAGTCTTCATCATATCCTAACTAGGATCACCCCCTCGTACCCATGAGGAAGCATTCTTATGCACACGTTGAACTGCCAAGTTTTATGATTAGGTTAATGTTCTTTATGATCTTAGAATTCAGTCACCAGGCGTTCATAACCGTGAACATGAATTTTCGAAAAGATTTAACCCTGCAGGGGTACACAACTTTACCCACACGTACCAATCGACTCTTAATGCCAACGTTTTAGCCCTCTTCCTTGGAAGGCCGGCAGAGGGTGGTCGGCCACGACCTTCACCTTGCTTTCGCCGAGACCATGAGTCACACCCTAAGGATGGTTCCTCCATAACAGGTCAAATCCCGAAGCCGCTCCCTAAAGATGTGAGGCGAGGTTGGTTTACCAAGGGATCCATCCACCCCAAGCAACCCCGGCCACATTTACATACCTATTGTGATGCACCTTGACCTGCCAAATCTTTTCAAACATTTTCTATGGATATGTCGAATGGAACGCCTAAACTATGTGACTCATGGAATCTACTAGGCAAGTTAATTAGTGGATGGGTTCCCACGCCCCGTGTGGCTGTACGCTCGTCTTGGTCCAAAGGCAAGAACTCGGTCCTAGTGGTGGTGAGCATGGGACTACAAAAACCACATCCAACCATGGCCTCCCATACAAGCCTTAGCATGTTTAACCTTTACCACTGATCTTACCTCATCAGTGTACCTTGTTCTCCTGTCATACTAGATTCTCTGCATTTGGTACATCTTCTGGATGAACCAGCACTGGCAGCTATGCATGGCTAAGCAAGACACAGATATAAGCTCTAGCAATGCACACACGCCAAACCTAGTTATGCTAGGAGCAATGGATCAGGTAATATAAGCTCAAAGGGAGTAATGCAACACATAGGATACTCTATCTATTGATAAAAGACCACAGTAGAATCGTATGGATCATGGCAAGAATTGAAAATGCTTTTGAAACCATAGGATTGTATAATGGTGGGGTTATGCTTGCCTTGTTTGTTGATGCCCATATATAGATCTTTGGAAGCCTTGTGCTTGACTTGATTCTAGTTGATCAAGTATTGTTCGTCGGTCTTCGATGGTGTTGATCTCGGTCTTCGATCTCGATATCGTATTCTACCGGGAAGAAGCAAAAAACGGAAAGAAATGGAAAAAAATCAACACATGGAATTGATGCAATTCTCTATCAAGGATGATGATATGACAAGGTGAATAGAGTTGAAATGAAACCTATAGCATGCTTGATAATTTAAACGGGGTTCCGAGGGGTGAAACCCTAATACAGGAGAGACCCTGGAATCACCTATGGGGGTTCACCTCGTTCTCTAATTAAACCTGTAATTAAAGTTGTTGAACAATGAATGATATTGATGTTAAAGTGTAGATCTCATTTTTCTGAACATTGTGATATATTATACACATTTTTCTGACTTATAAATAATTACATATTGAATTTACAAGATTTATACCATTTCTAGAATTTATTAAAACGATTTAAATATGTTTATCGCTCAGCATGACGTAAGGCTGATGTCTACGAGGCGTTAATCCTTTTTATATAGGATCTGCCTCTAGCTACGGTGGCTGACCTATGGGTCAGGGGCCACGTCGACAGCCACTCTGGCAAGGGTGAGGCCCACCGTGGGTTTGACCGGGGTTGACCGCTCCTGCTGACATCACCATGACGTTAGCATGACGTCTTGCTGGCGGCCACCTCCCAGGTGATGCACGGGGACGGTGCTAGGCGGATCAAGGGGAAGAGTGGGTGGCCTAGTTCGATGCGGAGTGACGCAGGCTACCTAAAGGTGGTGGCGTCGCCATTTATTGGCCACCGGAGCATGGCCGACGATAGTGGACGGCGGTAGACTCACGATGCATGGACGATTTGGGAGGCGAGGAAGAGAGAGGCTAGCACCAAGATACTAAGGGGCTCACCGAGATTGTGATAGAGGGGATGGATGGCCGAGGCGAGGTCGGACGGTGTCAGATTCGATGGTGGTGACCACGGCGGCCGATGGCGAGGTCTAGCTCGATTAGCTCGAGTAAGAGCTCCACTGCAAGCATGCATTGGCGGAGGAGAACAAGAACTTGGAGGCGCTTCCAGTGGAAGCTTTAGCTAAGCTTATGGTGGCCGGAGACAGCGGGGAAAAGCGAAGTCCGGTGATCTAGGGCTTCGAGAGCTCACGTGGATGGGAGGGAAGAAGCGCGAGAGATGGAAATGAGAGGATAAGGAGGGAGAGGGCAGCACATCAGTCTTATCCTTCTCCTCCAGGAGGCGGCGGGGATCTTGGCGTGCAGGAGATCGACAGCTGGCGTACAGGCACGCAGCAGCTTCGGCACTGTCCTTCAGTCGGAGAAAGAAGAGAAGAAGGAGACGGTGAAGGGGTATGTGGGCCGAGGTGGGCTGCACATTGGCTAGTTGCGGGCTTCTCTGTGCGGCAGGTAGCGGGAGACAGGAGGTGGGCTGCGGCCTGGCTGCTCTCTACCTCACCATTCATTTTTTAGTAGAAACTCTTTTTCTATTTTTGATTTCTCATTTTATTTGTATTTGAACATCAAATCTGTTTTGATCCATTTCAAAAATACCAGAGTTTTAAGAAACTATAGAAAACATTATGGGCCCCTATTAGTCCATTTGGGCTCCACACGTTTTTGAGTTTTCAAAAATATTCAAAACCTTTTGAATTCATTTTAAGAGGGAGTGAGATTAGGGTTTAGGGTTTTGCATTATTTCTTTTGCATGAAATTTAAAAGATGATGTTCATGAATACACAAACAACCCGAATTAAGGATTAACTAAAACTGGGGCGTTATAGTTCTACCCCCTTACGAGAATCTCGACTCGAGATTCCCCAGGTAGGAAGAAGGAAGAGAAACAGGGTCACTTCTAAGGATAAGAGGGAAACACACTAACAACATGTAGAGCATCTCCTGGTCAACTCATGAAGGAGTGTTCAGAAACAACTCTGAGATGAAAACATGAAACACATCAAGGTAACAAAGGAAACAAGAGGAGATGGTGTCAAGTTGTTAGATAACTGGTCTTCATAATGATTGAGACCATGGAGCTTCAGAAGATCTTAAGCTTCTGAAAGGGAAAGATGCCAATAGAAAGAACATGACCACAAACTTTGAGAGATGAAACTCTACTAAACAACATAAGTAGAGCTTCCAGGGATACAGAGATGTGGAGAACCAAGCTGTTGAACTACTTTTGATATAGAAGGATCACTCTTCGTTCAATAGAAGGTCAAGACAGAAAGGTTGTTTTGTGGTGAGGACTCGTAAGAGTCACAAAGAGCATGTAACAAGAGGAATTGTTGATTATCAAAACCATAGTCGCTCTTTGAACATGTTAGAGGAACCAAAGGAAACTTTTTATTCATCCTGGATTATCAAAATCTTTTCCAAAGATAGTGATATCACTTTACACCACCAGATGATTAGGCAAGAATATTCCTAATGACACGAGGAAAAAGAAACTTCATTGTCAGACTTCATTTATTTGGCACAACAAGAAGCTTTCCAACATAAAAGAGTCGGGAGGATCGACCGAGAGACATTTAGCAACACTACTTTAAATGTTCTCCTTGATGGTCGAGGTAGACATCAAGTAATGGTCGAACTTCGGTTACAAAGGAAACCATAAGTGCAACTCCTATAATTAATCAAAGAAGATTCCTCATGAGGAGTGGTTGCTATTTGTTGATTCAAGAAGATATGACAATAGGATTTCCAACTAATTGTGTCAACCATTACATCAATCATGTTGGACTTACATAGAAACCTATGTCAAAACCTTGAGGAACACCAACCATCATATCTGCTTGAGATTCAGATTTGGTTAGGTGAGATGATACGTCAGACTCATCATGTCCGAATAGAAAGTGTGCAACATTTACACAGAGGTAAAGTCACTAGATTCTCAAGACATGGACTTCAGTGTCAAGCTTCAATAGACTGAGCTAGGTTGCTAGACCAATGTACTAGTAACTTGTCAGAGAACAACTGCTAGACCAATGTATTAGTAATTTGCTAGACCAATATAACTATGCTCTAATCCACGGCAACATCTTTCAGCAATCGCACATGAATCGGAGAAGGTTACTTCTAACATCTAGAACACATTCTTCGAGATGACCCGAAGACTGTTCTCAAAAGTTTCCAACATTAATGCCAAAGGTTCCATATGAATCTAGTCTAGCTTGGAGATATAAGGATGTTATCGATGGGACCAACAACAAACTTATCGAGATACTCTAGGAAGATGGACTCATATGTTGATTGAACAAGGCAAAACTATTGGTCAGACCAAGTGACATGAAGATGTACTCAAGTGAAACACCATGAGTAACGACATCTTCAAGATAGTCCTTGGAACTGAATTTGATTTGATGATAACCCAAATCAAATCAAAGGTGGGGGAAGATAATGAAGGGAATATGCCCGAGAGGCAATAATAAAATGGTTATTATCTTATTCCATGTTTATGATAAATGTTTATTTTGCATGCTATAATTGTATTAATTGGAAACGTTAATACATGTGTGTTTAATAAACAAAATACAAAGTTCCTAGTAATGCCTCTCATATAAACTAGCTCGTTGATTAACAAGATGATCAAGGTTTCCTGATCATTGATGTTGTTAATAACGAGGTCACAACATTTGTGGAATGATGTGATGAACATTCATCCGAAGTATAGCATTACAATCAAAGTCATTATGTTTATATTGCTATAACATCATACAAAGTAATCTTAGTCCTTAGACCATGAGATCATGTTAATTGCTAACATCGGAAGAGTAACTTAATAACATCAAATGTCACACCGTAAAAGGGTGACTATAAAGGTGGGTTCAGATACTCCGAAGGTGTTATGTTGAGGCTCATGGATCAAGAGTGGAATTTGTCAATCCCGATGACGGATAGATATACTCTGGGACCTCTCGGTGATAGCACATTAAGATAGCTTGCAAGCAAGTGATGTGATCACTAGAATGTTATATTACGGGAACGAGAAAAGAGTACTTGTCGGCAACAAGATCAAACTAGGTATGGAGATACAAATGATCGAATCTCGGACATGTAATATTGCGAGACAAAGGGATTTAGTTATGATGTTAAAGGTTCACACGATCACAAGAGTCATCATTGAATATGTGGGAGTCAGTACGGATCTCCAGGTCCCACTGCTGATTATTGATCGGAGAGGGGTCTCGATCATGTCTGCACTATTCGTGAACGGTAGGGTGACACACTTAAGGGATACCGACACCATTTAGGAGCAAATATGTTTCAGATAAAGATTAAGAAAGTGCAAGAATCATTTCGATGGAAACCAGAATTGTTTCGGGTGAAATTGCTAAAACTGGTTCTGCATGTGATATTGAAATGTTGCAGGGAGTTTTATGTGAATGTTAGTTAATTAAAGTAATTAACAAAATTCTTAATAAAATAAATAAAAGTGTTTTATTTAAAGAGAAAATGCATTTAATTTGGTGGACATTAAATGCAAAGTGAGTGGAGTTGAAATTGATGTGAGTGGGCTTAGTGGAAGCTCCACCCACATGAATGAGGGAGAGGTGGGGGCACCCACCATGGTTGGCCAGCCATGGCCTTGGGGCTGCGCCCCCTCCCCTATAAAAGGAGCACCATGGCTCCTCTCCTCTTGCCCCACCTCCTCATAAAGGTTCTCTTCTCCCTCTAGTTATTCCCCATGGTCTCGGATTAGCGAGATTCATGTTCCCGGTAGCTTTATCTAGAACGAAGTTGCTGCTTCCGCTGCATCGCTGGAGCGAGGAGGCGGAGATTGTTCGGTGGACCAAACATGTGTGCAATCACGGATGCACCGCTACTTTGCGGTGCTGGACTTGATGGTGCTGGACCTGATGGTGTTGGAACTGCAAGATCTAAGGACTTCATCACAATCTTTAGATCGGCAAGTGTACGACTACATCATCCACGAGTTCCATCTCGTTAACAAAGCTTTGTTGTCTTTGAGGGTAAGCTCTCTATGGATGTATATCCACCTGTTGCTTGTATCTAGTAGATAGATTTTGGCATATAGTTCCCATCGTAGGAAATTTTTTGTTTTCTATGCTGCGAACCCAACAGTGGTATCAGAGCCTGATCTATGCGTAGGTGCTTTGCACGGGTAGTACACATATGTTTATATGTGGGTGATGATGATCATCTTATTGCATCTTCTATGTATTTTGGATATTGGTGGCATAGTGGGATGAAGCGACCCGGACTAATTTTGCATGTCCGCGCACATGAGACCGGTTCCACGACTGACATGCAACTAGTTTTGCATAAGTGGCTAGCGGGTGTCTGTCTCTCCTACTATAGTCAATATCTGATTTACAACGACTTGCTAATAACTTAGTAATCATTATTGTGGTTCCATGTTCGTAGGTAAGACTGGTTCTACCTTCGAAAGCCCTAATCCACGTAAAACTTGCAATGGATAAATTAGAGGCGTCTAGTTTAGATTGTTGCTGGGCTAGTGTCATGATATGGTAATGTTGTAAGTAGATGTATGGTAGATACCCTTACAACACACCTAACGTGTAAGTTCCATAGACCTTGGCCTTACACACAAAGGAATGGTAGAGATCATACCACAATGCATATGATGGTGATCAAATGCATGGACCATATCATTCCACTTTACACATACGATTTTTGCATCTTATATTGTTAGTTTGGCATTTTAGTAGCATTATAAGATGATCCCTCATTTAAATATCAAGATAAAATGTGTTCTTCCTTAAGTATGCACCATTCTATGGATCGTGTTTCGAGACATCACATGATGATCAGGTGTACTCGACTCTACGCTTTCATACAACGGGTGTAAGACAATTTTACACATGCGGGTACTAAGGTTCTTACTTGGCGAGCCTAGCATGTATAGACATGGCCTCGTAACACGGACCGAAAGGTTAAGCATGAGTCATATAGTTGATGTGATGCCGATATTGATGCTCGCCTTTGAAGCTACACCGACTCACGTGATGATCAGACTTGGTGTAGTGGATTTGGTTCATGTAATCACCAAAAAGGCACGAAGGATGTTGTTTTTGAGTGGGAGTTCATTTCTAATTTAGATTAGTCGAACTCAATTTGTCATAAACTAAATCAAAGTGAATTTGCATAATTTGTTGTAGTCATTGGCATCTGTTCACTACCTTATGCTTAGTTTTAATTGAGATAATAGAACTATAGAATTCTGGATATTTACTTTATGAACTAGTATCGTATTGTTTTGAATGTCAATTCAAAGTTTAGAAGTCCTATTGCAAACTTTCAGCAAACTCTATTTACTCCATGAAGTTTAATAAGTAGTATTAAATCAAGAGTAAGAATTCCAATGTTAGTATCTAAAATATCATGTTTGCCTCCATGATTATTGATATTCAAAAGTTTTTTTAATATCAAGATTATCTAGGAGCTAAAAATTTATTTCAGAAACCATCATGTATGGAAGATATTGTGATATCTGAAACAATGTTTTTGGTTGCATTATGATAGAGTATAATTTAGCAAAATACATGTTCTCATATTGTATGAGAATTTGTGAAGGATGGAGATGCTAGGCATCCGGATCTCCCAAAAAGGTTTTGGGAACGAACATTATACTCGCGATTCTTCCTTATAGGCTATAGTAGCTTGATCATGAAAGTTGTCATGATAAGGATGAATAGAAGATGTAAGTAAAATGTTTACTACACTAATATATTACTAAATAATGGATTTTTGAAAGAACAACAAACATTTGATGATGGTGATCCACTTCAAATTGCAAGTCCAAAGGTATTAGTATTTGACTATATACACTTTGTACTATGTGTCATGTGAATGACACCACTATTGATGTTGATAGGTTCTTTTAAAAGAAAAGGAATTGTTGAAAGAGAATCTATAAAATATTTGGCAGAAAAGAAAAGGTTGGAGATGTCCAACTTAGGTATATAGATGATATACATGTTATGGTTCTATTCCTTGCTTGTTAAATAATGTGGTTCTGAGGTATTAGATTTCGGTATTGGATACCTAATTGGTTGGTGTGAAGTGTCATATAGAACAACACAATTCATGAATTGCAACGACCTAAGTAACTGGCAAGAGAATAAGTGATGATGTTCATCGAAAAAAAATTGTTATTGTGTTTTCATTGTCGTCAAACCTAGCCTTTAAGATTTTGTTTTAATAATTGTTATTTTGTTCCGGTATTACTAGAACAATGGTTGTTCAAATAATTACTGTATTCCATAAAGGATGGATGAACTTTTACAAATCTAGTTGGAGAAATCACATCCATAAACATTATTGCTAAAATGTCATAAGACAAATGATTAGAAGATCACTTATGAAGTGACATCGTTGTTTGAATTATATTGGAAAGTAAACATGAAGAAACTCCATGTTGATGGATTTTTGGAGTCTTTTGATTTTGATCAATTGACGCTTGTGAAACTTTCCTCGAGATAATTGAAACTCCGTCCATAGGCCAAAGAGGAACGGGTGACCAACTTATTGGATATTATGCATGTTGATGTATATATTCCATTATGTGTAGCCATATGCGATGGATCCTTTTGCTTCATATGCTTTCTCTAGAAATTTGAGTGAATATATCTATATATTTACTAAATAAGGAAGAAGTATGAAACATTTGAAAATTGTTCAAAGACTTTCAAGATGAAGTGAAAAATCATTGTAACAAGAAAATAAAAGAGTTTATGATTTGATCATAAAGGAAGATATTTGAGTTATAGGTTTTGCAAAACACCTAAGATTTCAGGAATTGGTCCATGAATTTGCATTTCCCGATAAACCACAGGAGTATGGTATGTTCGAGAGATCAAATCAAACCTTGTTTGACATGGTAAGATCAAAGGTGTCATTTATATAACTGCCATTATGTTTTAAGGATTAATGCTTTAGAGACTACCGCTTTTACACTGAAAAGAGCACCATCGTGATCCGTTGAAATGACACCATATGAGTTATGGTTTGGGATAAATCCCGAATTGTATTTTCTTAAATTTTGGTATGCTATGCATAAGTAAAATGTTTACAACCAAAGTCAAATAAGCACGTCTTTGTAGGTTATCCCAAAGAATTTGTTGGGAATTCCTCCATAACACCGAGGACAAAAGAGTTTGTCGCTTGGAACGTCGAGTTTCTTGAGAAGGAATTTTTCGTGAAAAGTTAAGTGGGAGGAAAATAGAACTTTGATAAGGTTGTTGAATCTTAGCTATATGTGCTAAGTAGCACAGCGCCGGAAAGTGTCTCGGTGGCGGCCACAATGCTCATGGCTCCCGTGATTACAAAGGGTGTGATCTTGGAGATTAGATTTCTTATTGAACCACGTGGGTCGGTAAGAATCAAATAGTAAGATTTGAAATAGAAGTCGTTATTGTTCTGACAATGATGAACCGACTGCATGAAAAGAAGCGATGATGGGCCCTGACTCCATAAAATGACTAGAAGTCATAGAATCCGTGATAGTATCCATACACGAGAAATCAAGTTTCTGATCTTGGAAGACCCTCCGGAAAGGCGTGAAGCCTATCGGTCGTGTTCCGATCTATAAAGAAATAGACATGGATGTTTAACATCTATGAAATAGTCGACATGTCGGAAAGAAGTTTACGGCAATGTTCAAGGAGTTGACTATGACAAGATTTGATCTTTCATAGCGATATTTAGTCTTAACGGATTAATGTAGCAACCACTACATATAATTTGATATATGGTAGTTGAATAAACAAAACAAGGTTCTTCTAATAGAATGGTTACATAGGATGTGTACATGACATGGTCCGAAGGGTTTTGTTAATTCGGAGGGTGCTAAAAGGGCATGCAAAACTTCAATAGTTGAAGTGAGCATATAGGAGTTGGAATCTTTACCATGATGAACATGTTAAAGGAGTTTAATTTCATAAGAGATGATGAAGATTCTTGCATTTGCAAGAAATTAAGTGGGATTGCTGAGACAAATTTCCAATACGTTATGCAAAGTACATATTGTTGATTGGAAATGATGTATCTTTTATTGACACAAGTTAAAAATTTCATTAAAATAGGATTTCAATGAAAGACTTGGGAAAAACCGGAATATTTGGCATCAATATCTATATGGATAGATTGAGGCGCTAATATGGTTGTGCCAGAAGTACATATGTGAGATATTGAAAGGGTTAATTATGGAAACAACAAGAAAGGTTCTTGCTGCATGGAAAGGATTGCATCAAGATTCAAGTGTTTCAACACTTGGTGAGTAAAATCACATGAAGATTTTGATCAATTATACCGTTATATGTATATATCCAAATATGTCCTATGCTCTAACTATTATGAGCACATACCAGAATGATTCATAAGATGATCATTGGACGATAGTAAAGATATTCTTATGAGCTTTGGAAGAACTAAGAATATATCATGTATAAGTGACAAATAGTTAAAGGTAGTTCATTGTAAAGTGTTACATTGATACTAGTTTTGTCACAAGATACAAATTAAATTTATCTCAATTTAGACTTTTGGTGGAACAATGTAATGGAAAAGATGTTCCATGATGGATTTGGATGAGTTCCAGAGTTGAGACATTGTGACAGATAATACAACAAAAGGCTAAGTATATGACTGCTATAGTAGGAGCAAAGGAGGGCATTTGTGTAAAGTAGTTTGCTATCAAACTAGGTGTGGTGCAAAATGGGCTAATACTATGAAGATATATTGTATGACAATAATATCAACATATTTTAACCCGAACAAACTAAAGGTCTCACCAAAGGACCAAATTTATACAACGCCATCTCATTTGAGAATGAGTGATGCGTAGAGACGCAAACACATGCAAATACACACGGACCTGAAACTATCAGATCCGGAGATTATGTTAACCACTAGCAATCGTGTATATGCAACACCAAAAAGCCATAGGTGTTCAATACGCAATGTTTTTCAAACTAGATTATTGACTCTAGTGCAAGTGGGAGACTGAAGGGTAAATGCCTGAGAGGCAATAATAAAGTGGTTATTATCTTATTCCTTGATTATCATAAATGTTTTTTTGCATGCTATAATTGTATTGATTTGGAAACATTAATACATGTGTGTTTAATAAACAAAAGGAAAGTTCCTAGTTATGCCTCTCTTATAAACTAGCTCATTGATTAACAAGATGATCAAGGTTTCCTGATCATGGACATTGGATGTTGTTAATAACGAGGTCACAACATTAGTGGAATGATGTGATGAACATTCATCCGAAGTATAGCATTACGATCAAAGTCATTGTGTTTATATTGCTATAACATCATACAAAGTAATCCTAGTCCTTAGACCATGAGATCGTGTCAATCACTAACACTGGAAGAATATCTTGATAACATCAAACATCACACCATGAAAGGGTGATTATAAAGGTGGGTTCAGTGCTACGAAATTGTTATGTAGAGGCTCATGGATCAAGAGTGGGATTTCTCCATCCCGATGACGGATAGATATACTCTAGGCCCTCTCAGTGATATCACATTGGTGAGCTTGCAAGCAAGTGATGAGATCACTAGAATGTTATATCACGGGAACAAGAAAAGAGTGCATGTAGGCAACAAGATCAAACTAGGTATGGAGATACCAATGATCAAATCTCAGACATGTAATATCGCGAGACAAAGGGATTTAGTTACGGTGTTAAAGGTTCACACGATCACAAGAGTCATCGTTCAATATGTGGGAGTCAGTACGGATCTCTAGGTCCCGCTGCTGATTATTGATCGGAGAGTGGTCAAAATCATGTCTGCATTATTCGTGAACCGTAGGGTGCCACACTTAAGGGATACCAACACCATTTAGGAGCAAATATGTTTCAGATAAAGATTAAGAAAGCGCTGGAATCATTTCGATGGAAACCGGAATCGTTTCGGGTGAAATTGCTGAAACTGGTTCTGCATGTGATATTGAAATGTTGCAGGGAGTTTTATGTGAATGTCTGTTAATTAAAGTAATTAACAAAATTCTTAATAAAATAAATAAAAGTATTTTATTTAAAGAGAAAATGCATTTAATTTGGTGGACATTAAATGCAAAGTGAGTGGAGTTGAAATTGATGTTAGTGGGCTTAGTGGAAGCTCCACCCACATGAATGAGGGAGAGGTGGGGGCACCGACCATGGCTGGCCAGCCATGGCCTTGGGGCTGCGCCCCTCCCCTATAAAAGTAGCCCCATGGATCCTCTCCTCTTGCCCCACCTCCTCGTGAAGGTTATCTTCTCCCTCTAGTTATTCCCCATGGTCTCGGATTAGCGAGAAACATGTTCCCGGTGGCTTTATCTGGAATGGAGTTGCTGCTTCCGCTGCATCGCTAGAGCGAGGAGGCAGAAGTTGTTCGGTGGACCGAACGTGTGTGCGATCACGGATGCACCGCTACTTTGCGGTGCTGGACTTGATGGTGCTGGACCTGGTGGTGCTGGAACTACTGGATCTAAAAGACTTCATCACGATCTTTAGATCGGCAAGTGTACGACTACATCATCCACGAGTTCTATCTCGTTAACAAAGCTTTTTTGTATTTGAGGGTAAGTTCTCTATGGATGTATATCCACCCGTTGCTTGTATCTAGTAGATAGATCTTGGCGTATAGTTCCCATCGTAGGAATTTTTTTGTTTTCTATGCTGTGAACCCAACAGATAATATATCCATGAAGGAAATACTATCTTTCTTTAGCATGAGCAAAACTAGTTATCCCTTACGAAGGAATGAAGTCGGGTTGAACTTTTGTCGTACAACTCTCCAAGTTGTTGTTTAAGCTCAACCAACTAGTCCAGGGGTATCCAGTACTAATCCTTGGAGAAAAGAGCAGTTCAGAGAACTATCTTGCTCAAGAACTTGACAACACGGTCATGTGGCAACATGGGGATACTTCTAGTAGACATCTAGAATATCATGATCCACCGATATGTCTCTTAGTTCGAGAGGAGACTTGCTTGGTAACACAAGAAGACATAGTCTCAGAGTTTCGGCACAAGCCTAACTCTTTGACCGAGGAGAGTGTACCAGAATAAGAGACTTGGTAACACAATCAGCCTTTGCTTAGTGATAGGGTTAACCAATCACGCTAAGAAGCACAAAAATGTCCTTGGAGTTCAAAGCAATAATGATTGCTAAGAATGTCAGATGACCACATTATTACACACACACATCATTCGCGAGCATGAAAGCTTAGAGGAAGGGTGGCTAATAATATGTAAGATCATCACTTTGTTAAGAGGGTCATGAAACAACATGACCTCCTAGCATAAAAGGGTGTGATACTCGAAGGTGGAACAGATAGAAGCTAACCATTGCATATTGATCTGCGAATTACAAGACTTTGACCTGATCCTGGATATGAAGAGGTACTGGAGTTTGTTTCTCCTGACATTCCGAAATGATTTGTCATGACGGACCACAAGAGTATCTTGCTTCGGAAACACCAATGCAAATTACTACTTGGCTACCAACTGATAGACAGAGCTTGGAAACAATAAGAGAAAAGGGAACATGCTCAGGATATAATCCCGAGATGTGGATGCATAGATTAACAATCTTCTGAAAACCAATTCAGATAGGGGAAGGTGTGGCAGAGTCATGAGTATAGATGCGAGACTCGCGAGGAGTAATCTTGGCGTGATCTATTTGGCTCCATCAAAGAACATCTACCATAACATGTGGTAGGGGAAGTCCTATGTTGCCACAATTCAATCGCGACAATAACCATAAGCTTGAAGGCTAGGATTGTAGTAACAGCCATCCTGAGGTAATATTTGAACATTAACAACAGGGATCAATGGAATGGATCTTGGGTTAAAGATCAGCTTGATGTACAAGATTCGTAACACCAGAATCCAGCACAATCCAGGATCTTCGGTTCAAGTCCAAGGGTTAAACCCGAGAAAGAAGTAACTACCACTTGAGTGACATAGAGTACACTTCAAGATAGTAATCACGAGGTTGCTTCCAAGAGAAGAAACGACTTCTGTAGTACCCAAACAAACAAAAAGGAGGCGCGCGAGGCAAAGAGACCTCAAAGCCTACAATAGAACATCATGGATCCTACAATATAATATTGTGGGCCCATAAGATTGAGAGATCTTGATGGAAAGGGAATCTCTCAGCTAAAACAGAGCAAAGGGGAACAAGGAACATAC
This sequence comes from Avena eriantha, assembly GCA_910589775.1. NCBI lineage: Eukaryota > Viridiplantae > Streptophyta > Magnoliopsida > Poales > Poaceae > Avena > Avena eriantha. The sequence continues at coordinate 195,056,662 of OU342742.1, read as the reverse complement.
AACACACACAACTCTAGAGAAGTCAACACTAGGTCAACTAGCTAAGAAACGATATGCCAAGAAGGAACCTAAGCTTTGAAATACTACAAGAGATATCAAAACTTTTACAAATGAACACAAGGTAAGAAGTCCCAGAGTTAAGAGCGATACCAGATAAGGAGAAAAGGAAGCATACTAGAGTTTTCGCAAATATTTTTCAGGTTTAGAATAGTTTTCACAAACACTAGACTCAACATCGACTAGAAGCAAGGTATTCCTACGGTCGGTACTAATCTAATACCAAAAACTGTGACACCCCTGGGATCAGGGTTAAACAAATCCAGACCTTCGCCTGACATAAGCTTAACCTAGAGCTTGAGGATATCCAGTGAGAAATCGGTAACATAATAGTAACACTGGGACACAAAAATTAATACAGCAAGCTCATAACTGAGCAAAGAACCAAAATATTACAAGCAGAGGTCACTGACCACTAACATCAAACAATGGAAGGCAAATTATGCTATTAAGTATAGCAAACTTAACAAATGGCCTAAGAGGCCTGGAGCATAACGATGACGTCCCAGCCCATAGATTCCAGGCTGCCGGTCGGGAACCCCAAGCTACTTGTCGGTGTCGATGTCATACCAAACTTGTCTTCAAGGGAACACTTATTCTGCTACAAAAGTATCAACAAAGCAAGGGTGAGTACAAGGTGTACTCTACAAGACTTATGGCTGGTGGGGTTATTTTGCATAAAGCCATCGTTGTTTATAAAACAAGAGGGAGAAGAAGCTCATATAATCAGAGTATTTTAAAAGGGGATAAGAGAGCGACATCTCCAAAGAATTGATCATCTTTGATATCCACCAAGTCTTCATCATCTCCTAACTAGGATCACCCCCTCATACCCGTGAGGAAGCATCCTTAATCACACGTTGAACTGCCAAGTTTTGTAATTAGGTTAATGTTCTCTATGATCTTAGAATTCGGTCACCAATCGTTCAAAACCGTGAACATGGCTTTTCGAAAAGATTTAACCCTGCAGGGGTGCACAACTTTACCCACACGTACTAACCGACTCTTAGTGCCAATGTTTTAGCCCTCTTCCTTGGAAGGCCCGCAGAGGGTGGTTGTCCATGACCTTTACCTTGCTTTCGCCGAGACCATGAGTCATGCCCTAAGGATGGTTCCGCCGTAACGGGTCAAATGCCGAAGCCCGTCCCTAGAGATGTGAGGCGAGGTTGGTTTTCAAGGGGCTCCATCCACCCCAAGCAACCCCAGCCTATTATGATGCACCATGACCCGCCAAATCTTTCAAAACATTTTCTATGCATATGTCAAATGGAACGCCCGAACTATGTGACTCATGGAATCTACTAGGCAAGTTAATCAGTGGAGGGGTTCCCAATCCCCGTGTGGCTGTACGCTCGTCTTGGTCCAAAGGCAAGAACTCGATTCCTAGTGGTGGCGAGCATGGGACTACGAAAACAACATCCCACTGTGGCCTCCCATACAAGCTTAGCATGTTTAACCTTTACCACTGATCTTACCTCATCAGTATACCTCGTTCTCCTGTCATACTAGATTCTCTGCATTTGGTACATCTTCTAGGTGAACCAGCACTGGAAGCTATGCATTGCTAAGCAAGACACAGATATAATCTCTAGCAATGCACACACGCCAAACATAGTTATGCTAGGAGGAGTGGATCAGGTAATATAAGCTCAAAGGGAGTAATGCAACAGATAGGATACTCTATCTATCGATAAAAGACCATAGTAGAATCGTATGCATCATGGCAAGAATTGAAAATGCTTTTGAAACCATAGGATTGTATAATGGTGGAGCTATGCTTGCCTTGTTTGTTGATACCCATATATAGATCTTCGAAAGCCTTGTGCTTGACTTGATTGTAGTTGATCAAGTATTGTTCGTCGGTCTTCGATGGTGTTGAGCTGGGTCTTCGATCTTGATCACGATATCGTATTGTACCAGGAAGAAGCAAAACACCGGGAATAAAGGGAAAAACAATCAACACATGGCATTGATGCAATTCTCAAGCATGGATGATGATATGACAAGTTAAATATAGTTGAAATGAAACCCTATAGCATGCTTGACAATTTAAACGGGGTTTCGAGGGGTACAAACCCTAATATAGGAGAGACCCCGGAATCACCTGCGGGGGTTCACTTTGTTCTCTTATTAAACTTGTAATTAAAGTTGATGAATAATGCATGATATTGATGCTAAAGTCTAGATATCATTTTTTTGAACATTTTAATATATTATAAACATTTTTCTGACTTATAAATAATTAGATATTGAATTTACAAGATTTATACCATTTCTGGAATTTATTAAAATGATTTAAATATGTTTATCGCATCACCATGACGTAAGGCTGACGTCAGCGGGGCATTAATCCTTTTTATACAGGATCTGCCTCTAGCTACGGTGGTTGACCTGTGGGTCAGGGGCCACGTCGATAGCCACACTGGCAAGGGCGGGGCCCACCGTGGGTTTGACCGGGGCTAACCACTCCTGCTGACGTTGCCATGACGTCAGCATGATGTCCTGCCAGCGGCCACTTCCTAGGTGATGCACGAGGATGGCGCTAGGTGGATCAACGGGAAGAGTGGGTGGCCTAGTTCGATGTGGAGCGACGCGGGATACCTAAAGGTGGTGGCGCCGCCATTTATTGGCCACTAGAGCATGGCCATTGACAGTGGATGGCGGCGACAGCGACAGACTCGCGATGCAGGGACGATTCTGGAGGCAAGGAAGAGAAAGGGGAGCACCAAGATGCTCAGGGGCTCACCGAGATCGCGATAGAGGGGATGGATGGCTGAGGCGAGGTCGGACGGCGTCAGATTCAATGGTGGTGACTGCGGTGGCTGATGGCGAGGTCTGGCTCAATTAGCTCGAGTAAGAGCTCCACTGCAAGCGTGGATTGGCAGAGGAGAACAAGCACTCGGAGGCGCTTCCAGCGGCAACTTTAGCTCGACTTAGGGTGGCCGGAGATGGCAGGGAAAAGCGAAGTTTTGTGAGCTAGCGCTTCAGGAGCTCGCGCGGAAGGGAGGAAAGAAGCACGAGAGAGGGAAATGAGAGGATAAGGAGGGAGAGGGCAGCGCAGCGGTCTTATCCTTCATGTCCAGGCGACGGCGGGGATCTTGGCATGTGGGAGATCGATGGCCGGCGTACAGGCATGCAACAGCTTCGTCGATGTCCTTCTGTCAGAGGAAGAAGAGAAGAAGGAGACGGCAAAGGGGAATGTGGGCCGGGGTGGGCTGCACATGGGCAAGCTGTAAGCTCCTCTATGCGGCAGGTAGCGGGAGACAGGAGGTGGGTTGTGGCCTGGCTGCTCTCTTCCTCATCATTCATTTTTTAGCAGAAACTCTTTTTCTATTTATGATTTCTCATTTTATTTGTATTTGAATATCAAATTTGTTTTGATCCATTTCAAAACTACCAGAGGTTTAAGAAACTATAGAAAATATTGTGGGGCTCTATTAGTCCATTTGGGCTCCACACGTTTTTGAGTTTTCAAAAATATTCAAAACCTTTTGAATTCATTTTCAAAGAGGGAGGGGATTAGGGTTTAGGGTTTTGCATGAAATTTAAAAGATGATGTTCATGAATGCACAAACAACCCTAATTAAGGATTAACTAAAACTAGGGCGTTACAGCCTCCTTGCCGGCAGCTATGGCAGATGCCTGGACGGGGGCCCATAGGAGGATGGGGGCCTCCTCGACGACGGCCTTGGAGGCGTCGATAGCCACCGCACCATTCTTCTCCATCGCTAGCGTGGTTAGAGTTTTCTTAGGGGTTTGTAGAAGGTAATGGGATAGTGGATACGGTTGAGTGAGCGAGTGAGTGATGAATGAGAGTGCGAAGGCCTCTATTAAAGGAGAAGGGAAGCGACATTTCGTTGCACCACCATGCACTGCATAACCGTGTATGCTACTGCACCATGCACGACCACTCGTGTCCGCTACCTCCCCGTGCACCGCACACGCGTACCATGAGTCACGTTTTTTTCCCTCGTGGCTAACCCTGGCGACTTATTTGTGCTCAGTTTTGCCCTCGAGTGTAACACTGGCAGTTTGGTTGTACTCATTTTTGCCCTCCAGTACCAACACTGCCATTTGCAATATAGTCAGTTTTACCCTCCGGTGGCTGGTCAACAGAGAGTCAACGAATAGGTTTTAGCTAGCTAATTGAGTCATTTTATGCACAACAAATTCAAAAAGAGCAAACCATAGTGGCATCAACCCAGGGAGTCTTATTATGTTACATGTCACCATAAGAAATATATATATACCAAGTTTTAACCTAAATCACCACTTATCATCAAATCACCTACTATCTATGAATTTCATGGCTTTCTACTCAAGCCTCTTCCCAAAACATCCCTCCCCAAAACATAGTTTGTCTAAGTGAGGCAATAATTGTCAAACTGGTGTATATTTGAATTGCACATAGTTTGATGTATGCCAAGATGTATTTTATTGTATAAAAGATGCATTTTCCATTTTTTAATTTTTTCTATTTTCTATTTGAATCCCTTTGTAAGTCTTGCCCTTGGTTTTAAGTTGTACTCAGTTTTGCCCTTGGTTTTTAAGTGCTACTTGGTTTTTCGATCTCTTAGTATCAAACTCTCGCACCTGTGCTCATCTTTGCTGCTACGCTCTGATTAGTTGAGACAGTTGTCACATGGATCGTGCCCATCAACCGTTGATCCTCTGTGATCTAGCGGACAGGATAACCCTAGGGGCACCCCTCTATCCATGCAAAATAACAAGTTTACCACCATTACTTTAACTCCATAAACAAATGAACTTGAATATAATTTGAATGGAACGTGTTCGAAGGTGTATAATGTTTGCATTACGTTCCACTCTATGAAAATTATAATCTCTCAAGATTTTCTTAGCACAATATTATCACGTATTAAGTGCAGTTTCAAAGAGTTCAAATGTGTATAATTTTCATATATGCAAGTTTATGCATTACATTCCACACTATGAAAATGGGGGAGAAAATTATAATCTCTCAAAATTTTGCTATACACAAGTTTAAAATTTTGCTATCGACATCACACTTATATACATATGTTGTTCTGTCCGTACATTGTATATCCATGTTTTTCTTTCCTTTAAGTTTTTGTTCTTGCTTTATTTCTACTTTCCAAAACACGAAAAGACCAAAAATATTTTCGTTATTTCTCTTTGTTGGCTTCTTTATCTTTTAGCCTTGGTTTGCTTCATCCTTTTTAGCTTTTATTTGGTTTTCAAAAAAACCAAAACGATTTTTCTTTGTTTGCTCTTTCCTTCGGTTCTCGTCTTTAATAATCAAAAACCCAAAAAACTATTTGTTGTTCTTCTCTAGTTTTGTAGGGTTCAACGGTCCTCAATGACTCCTTGGAGTTTGGTTTTACCTTATTATTCAAGTCACAAAAGTGAAAGGCAATGATGATTTATGACAACTTGAGGTGTGGTAAGAGGCTGGTATGAACTCTTTTTGTTTTCATTTTTGTACATATACTCATCATTGTGGGCATGCTTAGTCTGTTCATGTAAGGTGTATGTTATTTAATGGATGCTTGGTAGTTTTTGCTCTCTTATGATCAGTTCCAATCGACTAATAGTTTGTAACATGTCATATAAATGTTTGCGTGCATTGTTCTATTCATAACTTGGTATGACATTGTGGTCTCCTCCTCTGAATGTTTTATTTGAATCGACTTGGCACATGCTCATGCATGCATATGACTAAACAAAAAGTCAGTTCAGCCTCGATGATTTATTTTGCCTCAGAGTTCTTGTGTCACTTTAATTCCACTATTAATTTTGTTTTGTCACAAGCATGATTATGACAAATACTGCTCTCTAGATTGTCGCTCCCTTTCTATTGCTAGCTTTCACTTGCGCTGAGTATAACTTTACTCGTGCATCCAACTCCTCAAAACCAAAATTGTCAAAAAGAGTCCACCATATCTACCTACTAGCATCATTGTTGTTCCTTGCATATTTATTATGCTTTGTTTTCTTCCAAATAAAAATGTTTGCTTGTTATATGAAAATTAGTTAGTAAAGCTCTCCCCAAGTTGATGGCACACTTTATTTTCTTGCACTTAATAAACCTGAACCATTGTGTCCATCTATGTTGTTTATATGCTTGCACTTTATAAGTTGTGAATTAGCAGAACCATGTTACCATGGGGAACGCTTTCAACATTGCACTTATTATTTAGTTGATATCATGTTATTTTGTTTATGGATTCTGACGGTGTGAAATAAAAGGGGAGCTTGTAAGCTCATGGAGTTTGTATATGTGTTAGAGAAATGCCTGGGCGGCTAGCCTAAGCCATGACTAATCATGGTGGAAACTTGCAGCATAACAATAGTGAGCATTCTGTGAAGCATCCTCAGTAAAAACCTCTGCAAATAGAAAATAAAAGGATCACTGAGATGCTCATTGTCTGTTGCCTTGTCATTTTGATATGGGAAAGGTCATGTGTCATGGGGCAAGGGGTACCCCGTTGGCGGTTATCTACGATACACATGCACTTACAATGACAAGAACTTGCTTGCGACCAAAGTTGAGTAGCATGAGGTTCAGTACTCATAAGCAAGGGGCATGAGATTTTCAACTTATAACTTGTCAAGCATATCCTCATATTTGAGTCACTTTAACCTTAATCACCTCGAGATGCTTATGATAGGGGCAATGAGAGCTCAAAGCTAATGAGTACCATACTTTCAACATTTGGAAGCCTTCCAAACTTTTCAAATCTTTTCTTTCACTTTTATGTCGAGTCACCATTTATTCTTTGAGCACCTTCCTGAGAGCATAGCTGACATTCTTAGTGTAATGTGCTTGTCCCAAAACATGGTTAATTGTGACATAACTTTGAAGATTGTATCTTTGATATTTTTACTTGTCTTCACTTAAACTTCAGAGGTGCCTCGGCATTTATGTTTTGCTCCAAAAAGAAAGGCAAGCGAGATACCACTTTATCATATCCTCTTATGAGCATTACAATCCTGCATATGCTTATGTGTGATGTTGCTTATTATTATTGGGTTGGAATCTCTTCATAGCTTGCATGACTACTTGGTAAACTTATTTGCATACTCTTTATTATGAATTGCCTAAGTATTTGATCATATGCTAGGAATATATACATCTTATTAAGCAAATGTGTTCATGAAAGTTTCTTTTATTGCACTTAGTTTTGAACTGAATTGCTTGAGGACAAGCAATAAGCTATGCTTTGGGGAGTTGATACGTCTAAAGCGTATCTACTTTCCTGAACACTTTTGCTATTGTTTCTTCTCTAATTTGTGTGTTTTGATACAACTAATGCGGACTAACGCTGTTTTCAGCAGAATTTCTTTGGTCTCTCGTTTTTGTGCGGGAAATCAACTTTCAGGAAAAATCCCGGAAAATATCACAAAACTCCTATTTTACTAGAAGACTCACGGAGCCATAAGACGAGACATAGAGGGTCTAGAAGGGGGCCACACCACCTGGTGGCGCGAGCCAGGCAAGGCTGCACCAGGGGGTGGTGTAGCCGTCTCGGTCTCCGCCTCGACCTTTCCTTTCGCCTACATAAACCCTCTGACCTAAAAACAAAGGGGGGTTTGACGTTTTTCCAAATAGAGTTCCACTGCGCCGCCACCACCAGAAACCGCGATTCGGAACTAGAAACGTCGTTCTGGCACCCTGCCAGGACGGGGAATTGGAGGAGATCATCACCATCATCATCACCAATGCTTTTCCATTAACCATCCATGATTCCCCCATCCATGAGTGAGTAATCCCCCGTTGTAGGCTATGGGGATGGTAGGGATTGGATGAGCTCGTTCATGTAATTGCATCAGATTGTTAGGGCATGGTGCCTAGTATCTATTGTTAGTGCTTTTTGACATTGTTGCAACTTGTTTTGCTTAATGCTTGTCACTAGGGCCCGAGTGCCCTGATTTCAGATATGTACATGTTATTGATTCATGATGATATTATTGTTTATGATCTTACCTGCAAGTTGTATACACATATTATTGTCCGGAACCCGAGGGCCCGAAGTGACAGTAATCTGGATAACTAGAGGGGATGGCTATGATATGAGGATCACGTGTGCTCACGAGTGTTAATGCTTTCCTCCGGTGCACTATTAAAAGGAGCACCTTATTTGCCAGTAGATTCCCTTGAGGCCCCACTACAACAGGCTGGCAGGACAAAAGACGTTGTGCAAGTTCTCATTACGAGCATGTATGACTATATATGGAACACATGCCTATGATTATTTAGTACTTGGATACTTTATCTTATTTATCTGCAATTGCCTTGTGTCTTGATTATTACATGAATTGTCTTCTCCATGCAACACCCGTCCATCCATCCATATGCCTACCGCATTTTAATCCTACTGTTTACTGCAATTGTTACTACTGTCTTTATTTTACTACTGCTATTAGTTTGCTATTTCTACCACAAAACTATTGCTACTGATAAACTACTGCCAGAAAGATTGTTTCCAGGTGTAGCTTAATTGACAACTCAGTTGTTAAGGCTTATAAATATTCTTTGGCTCCCCTTGTGTCGAATCAATAAATTGGGTTTTACTTCCCTCAAAGACTATTGTGATCCCCTATACTTCTGGGTTATCAGAACACCATGAGAACTATGATGAGAGGGCCATTCCTTAGTTCTACTACACCCTCTACATTGTGTTCAGTTCGCAACATAGAAAACAGAAATTTTCCTACAATGGGAACTATTATACGCCAAGATCTATCTATTAGATACAAGCAACGGGTGGATATACATCCATAGAGAACATACCCTCAAAGACAACAAAGCTTTGTTAACGAGATGGAACTCGTGGGTGATGTAGTCGTACACTTGCCGACCTCAAGATCATGCTGAAGTCTAGCAGGTCCAGCTCTAGCACGTCCATGAGATCCATCTCCAGCAATTCCAGCACCACCAAGTCCAGCACCGCAAAGCAGCGGTGCATCCGTGATCGCGCACACGTCTGGTACCCCAACAATCTCCATCCCTTGCTCCAGCAAAGCACTAGAAGCAGCAAATCCTTTCCAGCTAAATCCACCGGGAACATGTATCTCGCTAATCCGAGACCATGGGGAACAAATACTAGAGGGGGAGAGAGATCCTTCACGAGGAGGTGTGAGTGTGAAGGTGTGAGAGGGGGCCTTTTATAGGAGGAGGGGAGGATACCCCTCCCATGGCCGGCGCCCATGGAGGGTGTCCCTTCACCTCCCCATTCATGTGGTGGTAACTCCCTCCACATAAATTTGCCTCTTCACATTCTCTTTTAAAGTCTCCACTTTAAATGCATTAAATTTCTCCAAATATTTAATAATCTCTCATTTAATAAAACTTTTTTTATTAATTTTATTCAGAATGTTGTTAATTACTTTAATTAACAAACATTCATATAAAACCCCCTGCAACATTTCAATATTATATGCAGAACCAATTTCAGTAATTTCACCCGAAACATTTTCGGTGTCTATTGAAATAATTCTAGCGCTTTCTTAAATCTTTATCTGAAACATATTTGCTCCAAATGGTGTTGGTATCCCTTAAGTGTGTCACCCTACGGTTCATGAATAATGCAGACATGATCGAGACCACTCTCCGATCAATAATCAGCAGCGGGATCTAGAGATCCGTACTGACTCCCACATATTCAACGATGACTCTTGTGATCGTGTGAACCTTTAACATCGTAACTAAATCCCTTTGTCTCGCGATATTACATGTCGGAGATTCAATCATCGGTATCTCCATACCTAGTTTGATCTTGTTGCCTACATGCACTCTTTTCTTGTTCCCGTGATATAACATTCTAGTGATCTCATCACTTGCTTGCAAGCTCACCAATGTGATATCACTGAGAGGGCCCAGAGTATATCCATCCGTCATCAGGATGGACAAATCCCACTTTTGATCCATGAGCCTCTACATAACACTTTCGTAGAACTGAACCCACCTTTATAATCACCCTTTTATGGTGTGATGTTTGATGTTGTCAAGATATTCTTCCAGTGTTAGTGATTGACATGATCTCATGGTCTAAGGACTAGGATTACTTTGTATGATGTTATAGCAATATAAACACAATGACTTTGATCGTAATGCTATACTTCGGATGAATGTTCATCACATCATTCCACTAATGCTGTGACCTCGTTATTAACAACATCCAATGTCCATGATCAGGAAACCTTGATCATCTTGTTAATCAATGAGCTAGTTTATAAGAGAGGCATAACTAGGAACTTTCCTTTTGTTTATTAAACACACATGTATTAATGTTTCCAAATCAATACAATTATAGCATGCAAAAAAACATTTATGATAATCAAGGAATAAGATAATAACCACTTTATTATTGCCTCTCAGGCATTTACCCTTCAGTCTCCCACTTGCACTAGAGTCAATAATCTAGTTTGAAAAACATTGCGTATTGAACACCTATGGCTTTTTGGTGTTGCATATACACGATTGCTAGTGGTTAACATAATCTCCGGATCTGATAGTTTCAGGTCCGTGTGTATTTGCATGTGTTTGCGTCTCTACGCATCACTCATTCTCAAATGAGATGGCGTTGTATAAATTTGGTCCTTTGGTGAGACCTTTAGTTTGTTCGGGTTAAAATATGTTGATATTATTGTCATACAATATATCTTCATAGTATTAGCCCATTTTGCACCACACCTAGTTTGATAGCAAACTACTTTACACAAATGCCCTCCTTTGCTCCTACTATAGCAGTCATATACTTAGCCTTTTGTTGTATTATCTGTCACAATGTCTCAACTCTGGAACTCATCCAAATCCATCATGGAACATCTTTTCCATTACATTGTTCCACCCAAAGTCTAAATTGAGATAAATTTAATTTGTATCTTGTGACAAAACTAGTATCAATGTAACACTTTACAATGAACTACCTTTAACTATTTGTCACTTATACATGATATATTCTTAGTTCTTCCAAAGCTCATAAGAATATCTTTACTATCGTCCAATGATCATCTTATGAATCATTCTGGTATGTGCTCATAATAGTTAGAGCATAGGACATATTTGGATATATACATATAACGGTATAATTGATCAAAATCTTCATGTGATTTTACTCACCAAGTGTTGAAACACTTGAATCTTGATGCAATCCTTTCCATGCAGCAAGAACCTTTCTTGTTATTTCCATAATTAACCCTTTCAATATCTCACATATGTACTTCTGGCACAACGATATTAGCGCCTCAATCTATCCATATAGATATTGATGCCAAATATTCCGGTTTTTCCCAAGTCTTTTATTAAAATACTATTTTAATGAAACTCTTAACTTGTGTCAATAAAAGATACATCATTTCCAATCAAAAATATGTACTTTGCATAATGTATTGGAAATTTGTCTCTGCGCTCCCACTTAATTTCTTGCAAATGCAAGCATCTTCATCATCTCTGATGAAATTAAACTCCTTTAACATTTTCATCATGGTGAAGATTCCAACTCTGCTATGCTCACTTCAACTATTGAAGTTTGTATAACACCCTCGCCTGATAAGGCTGAGTTCCTGTGTATAGTGCCAATCCCTAGATCGGTTCACTGGCACACACAATATAGATGAATACCAAAGAACATAACAATGCATCATTATTACATCGAATGATCCAGAATTTGTAATTATTACATAGTGCTTAGCTCAAAGGCTAGATCAAATAACAAAGTAGCATACGAAAGCATAAACAGATAGTAGGCTCCATCTTCAATTGTGCCACAAGCGAACAACTGTTGAGTGGAGTACCGTGACCTATTCAGTCACTCAGAATCGGTATAACCTGCAACATGAAACGTAACAGCCCCGAAGGGTCAATACATGGAATGTATGGCAAGTAGCTCTAAGGTAAAAGAGACAATGCACCTAGCATCTACATGCTTATTTGGCTAGTGGAGCTTTGGCTAGCTTGCACTTTTCAAACACATTTATCCTACTTTCGTAAACCATTTGATTCACAGCAACCCAGTAGGTTCACCCATCAAGTTTTAGTAATTAGGAAATAAGGATCAGTGAGAATATGTCATAGTCTCAAAATCAAGCAACTCAATCGTCTGTAACCGGGAACACGGCTAAGTACTTAGTTTTACACCCTGCAGGGGTTTGTACACTTTACCCATGTGACCTGGCCAACCCAGCTCGTACCACCATACTCATATTGTGTGATGATAGGGAGAAGACCAAGATGAGACCTTTCGAGAAGTAGATCTCCAAACCCCACTGCGCACCGGTCCCAAACTACCATTCACTACATCTCTGGCTACGCTGGGTTCGGATCACCACAACCTACTAAGTCTAACCAGCCACCCATTTCTTACTGGCACATGGTTGCATACGTAAGCTACTATAACAAAGAGAACTAACCCTTCTCAGTACCCTGGGCGACATTCCCCACCATTATCCACACTCCGTTCACAATCCAACCACTCCGCCCAGGTAGTTCATTAACATTATGTTGTTTTAGTTTGAAACAAACACAAACTTCACCATAGTGTGATCCCTTTCCTCCGTCTCCACAGCAGGTCTAAGCACATCTACTGAACGAGGCTCATCTACTAGGAAATCCTACCTCAATTATATAGGATATAGCATAGCATAGTAATTCCTACACAATAACTACAGAAATACACTACACATGCATAAGGAAAAATAGTAGGACAAGGTATGAACAAAATTACCATCTACTTGCCTTGATAGTTGTAGGAGTCGTTCAAACACTCGTTGCAATCACAGATGTTGCACTTCTCGCAATCTATCGATTAAACAATTGCAACACATAAACAATCATACACAATCATAAACAAATGTACAAATGCATGCATGATAATTTAATAAAAGTTTTAGTAGTGTATTTAGGTCCTCTGATCGTTATACCTACCGATTACATGCATGGAAAACTTTTTAATGCATTAAAACCATTTACTGCATTAATTAGACCCATTTAATAGGCTTTATGCAACTTAATTCAACCTCTATTGTAAACAGTGTAGTTAATTTCTGGTAATCATACTCTTGGATAGAAGTTTGAAATTAGAGCTAGGAGCAAAAGGATTCAGGTCAAAATAGTTTACAGATCATTTTGTAGAATTAAAATACTACAATATGCCTTTTAATAGCTCTGAAAATATTTGTATAGTAAACTTGTAATTTTATTCCATAATCATGTTCTACATAATTTTGTGAATCAATGGGTATATCAGTAGTATTTTTCTGATCAGTAGTTATTTTCTTGTGAATTTATTACTCCAAAAAGTATATTAAACCATTTAAATAATCACAATAAATACTTACAGTAAATGTCGATCTAATTGCAAATTAATATTCTAGACAAAAATGTGAATCCAACGGTATATTATTTGCTTTTTTTGGACATGTATATATTTTTATATGAATTTTACAAGTTAAATCTTTTTCTGATATTTTAAGATAGGAAATACGTAGTGAGCCGACACATGTGACACATGGCAAGCTGCGGTTGGTCGCATGGGCTGACTGGGCGCTGACGCGGGCGCGCTGACGAAGCTGCTCAAGTGGCATGCTGTGATTGGTCATTACCTCTTCGGGCTCTGGGTCTAATCTCGACCGTCCACGCAGAATCCGACGGCGGCGAGCGCGACCTTCTACGGCTCACCTTCTGACGACGACGACCGGCGGCGGCGGCTTGGTGACGGCGGCGTGGAGGCGCTCCGGCGTTCTCCAGCGAGGGAGAGGTGGTCGACGAGATGCGGGTGACCTCTTAAAGCGCCTTGGTGGCTTCGTCGGGCTGCCTCGCTTCCTCGTGCGGCAATGGCGGGCGGCTAGAGGCGTGCAGCGTCGGTGGTACTCCGGCGAGCAATCGGAGAGGATCCGGGGATCTGTGCAAGGGGAAAGATGGGTGAGGCGAAGCGGTGGAACATGAGGAAGAGTAATAGAAGGAAGGGATGGGTCAGGGACGACGGTATCGACGACGGCCTGAAGCTCCGGCGGCGGCGGAATTGGCAATCTCTAGTGGCGGCTAAGGTTCGATGATTTTGGAAAAAAGAATACGAGGGGGTGCGGGGGATTTTATAGGGCGTATGGCAGCGAGAGAGGGCAGAAATTTCGACCGATTTGTTGAGAATCTGGAGGAAATCAGAACCGGGTCGGGGGCGTGTTCGTGCGGGTCTCCAGCGCCGGAGGTTGGGGATGACCCTAGTGGGTCCCTGGCGTCAGCGGGTGCGGGAGAGGACGTGGGCTGGCTACGTTGTTGGGCCACAGGTTGCTGCGCTACGCGCTGCGCGGGGTGGGGAGCGAGCAGCGGGTAGCGGCTAGGCCAGGTGGGTTGGTGGGCTGGGTCGGTGCGGTTAGCTAGGGTTTCTTTTTTTTCTATTTTCTTCTTTTCTTCATATCTTTTTCTTAAATAATCCAAATGGATTGATCTTTGTTTCCGATTTTTTCTAAAATTCTGTAGATCATCATTTTTGGAACTAGTATGCCTACTTAAAAAGTAGGGATCTCACAACTCCATGTGTATTCCTTCTGTTGGGGCAATTTACTGATTCCATTTGAGGTTCAAAAATGGTTTTTTGCAATTCAAAATTTGCATTAATGCAATGATGCCATGCCAATGCAATGAAAATGTAGATTTTTTTCTAGTCCCAATTTCTGAAATCTTGGGATGTGACAGACTAACCCCCTTAAGATGAATTTCGTCTTGATATTTGGAATGGCTAGCAAGGTTTAGGTGGTGTTATCGAGGCTAACCCCCTTAAGAGAAATAAACTTGGTATCTCCAATGGAACCATTGAGCTATATCTGATTATTCTTCCTTCTGAGTATGGGTGTAACATCCATCTATTAAACCTTGATTCTTAACCATCCAATCCATGCTAGAGTTGCACCTAAGCCATGTGAATCAAATATACATAAGCTAGTGGGAAATTTGGGTGCTCCAATTCCTAGTATTTAATGGTGGCTTGCTTCTTGTACTAACTATCAATTCCTTTATCTAGTGGGTTCTCTTTAATAGATCCTCTAAGTAACTCCACATGTAACTATTTTTATCCATAAATGCCTCAGTATAAATGAACATCGTGCATCAGTATTGAAAAATTATGAGTGTGATGTATGAATTAGCCGGGAATTACAAGTCACGAATCCTGGCTTGTTGATTGCTTTATTAGCATGGACATGATTGAAAGTTGCCTTCGGCGTTGAATCTGGCTTGTCTCCAGCTTCAATCTTCTTCTCCAGACAGTTATCAGCATAGTGTCCCTTCTGGTTACACTTGAAACATTCCACGTTGTTGAGATCTCGATTTCCATTGCAGTGATGGCCATTGCCTCCATTGTGGTTGTGTCCATTGCCTCCATGCTTGTGGTGTCCAGAGTCTCCATCATAAGAAGTGCGAGCTTTGTGGTGTGAGCTAGAGTGGTGATTGTTCTGCTTCCTCTTGCGATTCTCCACTTGCTGGTGTTTCCCTTCCAGAATTCTAGCTTTGTCCATCAGCTCTTGGAAAGTAGGGCAATAGACCACAGACAACTGAAGTGAAAGCTCAACACTGAGACCATCCAGGAACCTCTCTCTTCTATTAGCATCAGTGTCCACATCCTCAGGTGCATAGGGGGACAAGTTGTTGAATTCCTCTATGTAGTCCGCCACAGTGCGGTTGGTTTGGCGCAGGTTGCGGAATTCCTTCCTCTTCAGGCCCATGGTCCTAGCAGAGACGTGGTTGGTCCTGAATCCTTCCTCAAACATAGCCCAAGTAATTGTGTCCAGCGGGTGGGTGATCTGGAAAGCATCCCACTAAGAAGCAGCTGATCCTTCCAGCAAGTGAGCAGCAAACCTCACATTTTCAGCATCACTGCAACGAACGGTCACCAAGTACTTGTTCACAGAACGGATCCAGTCAAGAGAAACCATGGGCTTAGGTGCAGAGGAGAACTTAGCTGGCCTCAGCCTCAGGAACCTGGTGAGAGCATCTCCTTGGGGCTGGTTGTTCCCATTGTTATTGTTGTTATTGTTCTGACTTGCCATGAATTGGGTCATCACCTGGGTCAACTGTGCCAGTGCTGTAATAAGCTGAGCGATCTCATCGGGCTAGCGGCGGGGAGGCATCTGTTGGGATAGCAGAGACGAGTTATAGATAGAAAGACTAGAGAAGTGTTACTATCCATAACTATATGAAACAATCAATTGACACACAAGCAAACAATCATAACAAGCAACACTCAAGCTAAAATAGTTTTGTTTTAGTGGCATACCATCCACAAAATAGTTCTCTTTTGATTAAAATTCGTTTGGGGTGAACCTATAATCTTAAAAGCAATGGACAGAATCTGTCCAGAGACTACAGCAATGTTCAAAAAAAAATCTGGGCACCTAAAACCCATCAGGAATTTTAGCAAAAAAAATTTCTTATACTACAGTAAAATACGAACCATATCCTAAAATATGAGCGCAATCCGAGTTACCAGTAAGGAAATAAAAATCGTGCGGTACAACTGGTCAGGCAAAAAACTGTAGCAGTAACACCACGAATTTTTAATCAAAACCATCATTAATTCATTATAAAAACTATCAAAAATATTCTGAAACTTTGGGGTATCAAATAGCACGACCTAAACACAATGAACCAACTATCACACAAGTTCTTGCCATGATCCATTGCTAGATCTAAACGAAATCATATCAAAACTATATGGTGGACATCATCTAACTATTCTTGGATTTCGCACTTCTTCGCACGAGTGCTCATCTATAACTTTTGAACAAGATGAGATTAGAAAAGAAGGATCAAGGATTACAAGAATCTAGTAAGTACAAAGTTTTGAGTTCATCCTACAAAGAGTCTTCCTTCTACATTTTAAAAGAGAGAGTATGAGAATTGAAGTGACAAGAAGATACAAGAAAGAATTATAAGATGAGAATAGATAGAATGAATTAGTACTTATAATTCATATGGTTTTCCTATTCCAATCCTAGTTCACGATCCTACAGTCAACACACTGCTCTGATACCATCCTATAACACCCTCGCCTGATAAGGCTGAGTTCCTGTGTATAGTGTCAATCCCTGGATCGGTTCACTAGCACACACAGTACAGATGAATACCAAAGAACATAACAGTGCATCATTATTACATCATACAAAAGCATAAACAGATAGTGGTCTGGCTGCTTGTTGGGCCGCAAGTTGCTGTGCTGTGCGCTGCGCGGGGTGGGGAGCGAGCGGCGGGTAGCGGCTAGGCTAGGTGGGTTGGTGGGATGGGTCGGTGCGGTTAGCTAGGGTTTCATTTTTTTTCTATTTTCTTCTTTTCTTCATATCTTTTTCTTAAATAATCCAAATGGATTGATCTTTGTTTCCGATTTTTTCTAAAATTCTGTAGACCATCATTTTTGGAACTAGTATGCCTACTTAAAAAATAGTGATTTTACAAATCCATGTGTATTCCTTCTGTAGGGGCAATTTACTGATTCCATTTGGGGTTCAAAAACAGTGTTTTGCAATTCAAAATTTTCATTAATGCCATGCCAATGCAATGAAAATGCAGATTTTTTTTCTAGTTCCAATTTCTGAAATCTTGGGATGTGACAGTTTGCATGCCCTTTTAACACCCTTTGAATTAACAAAACCCTTCGGACCATGTCTTGTACACGTCCTAGGTATTCATTCTATTAGAAGAACATTATTTTGTTTGTTCAACTACCATACGCCAAATTATATGTAGTGGTTGCAACATTAATCCGTCAAGACTAAATATCGCTATGAAAGATCAAATCTTGTCATAGTCAACTCCTTGAATATTGTCGTTAACTTCTTTTCGACATGTCGACTATTTCATAGATGTTAACCATCCATGTATATTTCTTTGTAGATCCAAACATGACTGATAGGCTTCATGCCTTTCCGGAGGGTCTTACAAGTTTAGAAACTTGATTTCTCATGTATGGATACTATCACGGATTCTATGACTTCTAGTCATTTTATAGAGTCAGGGCCCATCATCACTTCTTTGCATGCAGTCGGTTCATCATTGTCAAAACAATAACGACTTGTTTATCAAATCTCACTATTTGATTCTTACTCGATGCATACGGTTCAAATAGGAACTCTAATCTCCAAGATCACATCCTTTGTAATCACGGGAGCCATGAGCATTGTGGCTGCCACTGGGACACTTTACGGCACTGCGCTACTTAGCACATATAGCTAAGGTTCAACAACCTTATCAAAGTTCTATTGTCCTCCCACTTAACTTTCACGAAAAATTCCTTCTCAAGAAACTTGACGTTCCAAGCGACAAACTCTTTTGTCCTCGGTGTTATGGAGGAATTCCCAACAAATTATTTAGGATAACCTACATAGACGTGCTTATTCGACTTTGGTTGTAAACATTTTACTTATGCATATCATACCAAAATTTAAGAAAATACAATTCGGGTTTTATCCCAAACCATAACTCATATGGTGTCATTTCAACGGATCACGATGGTGCTCTTTTCAGTGTAAAAGTGGTAGTCTCTAAAGCTTTAATCCTTAAAACATAATGGTAGTTTTATAAATGACACCTTTGATCTTGTCATGTCAAACAATGTTTGATTTGATCTCTCAAACATACCATACTCATGTGGTTTATCGGGAAGTGCAAATTCATGGAACAATTCCTGAAATCTTAGGTGTTTTGCTAAACCTGTAACTCAAATATCTTCCTTTATGATCAAATCATAAACTCTTTTATTTTCTTGTTATAATGATTTTTCACTTCATCTTGAAAGTCTTTGAACAATTTTCAAATGTTTCATAGTTCTTCCTTATTAAGTAAATATATAGATATATTCACTCAAATTTCTGGAGAAAGCATATGAAGCAAAAAAGATCCATCGCATATGGCTACACGTAATGGACTATGCACATCAGCATGCACAATTTCCAATAAGCTAGTCATCCGTTCCTCTTTGGCCTATGAACGGAGTTTCAATTATATCGAGGAAAGTTTCACAAGCGTCAATTGATCAAAATCAGACTCCAAAAATCCATCAACATGGAGTTTCTTCATGTTTTTTTCTAATATAATTTAAACCGCGATGTCACTTCATAAGTGATCTTTCAATCATTTGTCTTGTGACATTTTAGCAATAGTGTTTATGGATGTGATTTCTCCCACTAGACTTGTAAAAGTTCATCCATCCTTTATGGAATACAGTAATTATTTGAACAACCATTGTTCTCATAATACCGGAACAAAATAACAATTATTTAAACAAATCTTGAAGACAACCTTTGATCTCAACGAGAAACATAATAACACTTTATTTGTTTTTTATGAACATTATTACTTATTCTTTTGCTGGTTACTTAGGCCATTGCAGTTCATGAATTGTGTTGTCCTGTATGACACTTCATACCAACCAATTCGGTATCCAATACTGGTATACAATACCTAAGAACCACATTGTTTAACAAGCAAAGAATACAACCATAACATGTATGTCTTCTATATACCTAAGCTGGACATCTCCAACTTTTCTTTTCTGCCAAATATTTAATAGATTCTCTTTCAAAAATTCCATTTCCTTTTAAAAGAATCTATCAACATCAATAGTGGTGTCATTCATATGACACATAGTACAAAGCGTGTATAGTCAAATACTAATACCTTTGGACTTGCACTTTGAAGTGGATCACCATCATCAAATGTTTGGCATTCTTCCAAAAAATCCATTCTTTAGTAATCTTTTAGTGTAGTAAACATTTTACTTACATCTTCTATTCATCCTTATCATGAAAACTTTCATGATCAAGATACTATAGCCTATAAGGATGAATCATGAGTATAATATCAGTTCCCAAAACCTTTTTGGTAGAATTCTCATACAATATGAGAACGCGTATTTTTTAAATTATACTCTATCATATTGCAACCATAAACATTGTTTCAGATATCACAATATCTTTCACACATGATGGTTTCTGAAACAATTATTTCAGCTCCTAGATAACCTCGATATTAAAACAACTTTTGAATATCAAGAATCATGGAGGCAAACATGATACTTTAGATACTACCATTGGAATTCTTACTCTTGATTTAATACTACTTATTAAACTTCATAGAGTAAATAGAGTTTGTTGAAAGTTTGCAATAGGACTTCTAAATTTTAAACTGACATTCAAAACAATACGATAGCAGTTCGTAAAGTAAATATCCAAAATTCTATAGTTCTATTATCTCAATTAAAAATAAGCATAAGGTAGTAAAAATATGCCAATGACTACAACAAATTATGCAAATTCACTTTGATTTAGTTTGTGAAAAATTTGGTTCGAATAATCCAAATTAGAAATGAACTCCCACTCAAAAACAACATCCCTCGTGCCTTTTTGGTGATTACATGAACCAAATCCACTACACCAAGTCCGATCATCACGTGAGTCGGTGTAGCTTCAAAGGAGAGCATGTGTAAAATTGTCTTACACCCGTTGTATGAAAGCGTAGAGTCGAGTACACCTGATCATCATGTGATGTCTCGAAACACGATCCATAGAATGGTGCATATTTAAGGAAGAACACATTTTATCTTGATATTTAAATGAGGGATCATCTTATAACGCTACTAAAACGCCAAACTAGCAATATAAGATGCAAACATCATATGTGTAAAGTGGAATGATATGGTCCATGCATTTGATCACTATCATGTGCATCATGGTATGATCTCTATCATTCCTTTGTGTGTAAGGCCAAGGTCTATGGAACTTACACGTTAGGTGTGTTGTAAAGGTATCAACTATACATCAACTTACAACATTTCCATACCATGACACTAGCCCAGCAACGATCTAAACTAGACGCCTCTAATTTATCAATTGCAAGTTTTTACGTGGCTTAGGGCTTTCGAAGATAGAACCGGTCTTACCAACGAACATGGAACCACAACGACGATAACTAAGTTATTAGCAACTCGTTGTAAATCCTATATTGACTATAGTAGGAGAGACAGACACCCGCCAGCCACTTATGCAAAACTAGTTGCATGTCAGTTGTGGAATCGGTCTCATGTGCGATGACATGTAAAGTTGGTCTGGGACACTTAATCCCACTATGCCACCAATATCCAAAATACATATAAGAAGCAATAACATGATCATCATAGCCCACATACTCTTATGTGTTCTACCCGTGCAAAGCACCTACACATAGATCAGGCTCTGATACCATTGAAGGATCCGCAGCATAGAAAACAAAAAAATTCCTACGATCAGAACTATTATACGCCAAGATCTATCTATTAGATACAAGCAACGGGTGGATATACATCCATAGAGAACATACCCTCGAAGACAACAAAGCTTTGTTAAGAAGATGGAACTCGTGGATGATGTAGTTTTACACTTGCCGATCTCAAGATCGTGATGAAGTCCAGCAGGTCCAGCTCTAGCACGTCCATCAAATCCAACTCCAGCAAGTACAGCACCACCAAGTTCAGCACCGCAAAGCAGCGGTGCATCTGTAATCGCACACACGTCCGGTACCCTGACAACCTCCGTACCTTGCTCCAGCAAATAGCGGAAGCAACTCCTTTCTAGATAAATCCATCGGGAACATGTATCTTGCTAATCTGAGACCATGGGGAAAAATACTAGAGGGAGAGAGATCCTTCACGAGGAGGTGTGAGTGTGAAGGTGTGAGAGGGGGGCCTTTTATAGGAGAAGGGGAGGGTACCCCTCCCATGGCCGACGCCCATGGAGGGTGTCCCTTCACCTCCCCATTCATGTGGTGGCAACTCCCTTCACATAAATTTGCCTCTTCACATTCTCTTAAGTCTCCACTTTAAATGCATTAAATTTCTCCAAATTTAATGCTCTCTCATTTTATAAAAAAATTATTATTAATTTTATTCAGAATTTTTTAATTACTTTAATTAACAAGCATTCATATAAAACCCCCTACAACATTTCAATATTACATGCAGAACCAATTTCAACAATTTCACCCGAAACAGTTTCAGTGTCTATTGAAATAATTCCAGCGCTTTCTTAAATAATTATTTGAAACATATTTGCTCAAAATGGTGTCGGTATCCCATAAGTGTGTCACCCTATGGTTCACGAATAATGCAGACATGATTGAGACCCCTCTCCGATCAATAATCAGCAACGGGACCTAGAGATCCGTACTGACTCCCACATATTGAACGATGACTCTTGTGATCGTGTGAACCTTTAACACCGTAACTAAATCCCTTTGTCTCGCGATATTACATGTCTGAGATTTGATCATTGGTATCTCCATACCTAGTTTGATCTTGTTGCCTACATGCACTCTTTTCTTGTTCCCGTGATATAACATTCTAGTGATCTTATCACTTGCTTGCAAGCTCACCAATGTGATATCACTGAGAGGGCCTAGAGTATATCTATCCGTCATCGGGATGGAGAAATCCCACTCTTGATCCATGAGCCTCTACATAACAATTTCGTAGCACTGAACCCACCTTTATAATCACCCTTTCATGGTGTGATGTTTGATGTTATCAAGATATTCTTCCAGTGTTAGTGATTGACATGATCTCATGGTCTAAGGACTAGGATTACTTTGTATGATGTTATAGCAATATAAACACAATGACTTTGATCGTAATGCTATACTTCGGATGAATGTTCATCACATCATTCCACTAATGTTGTGACCTCATTATTAACAACATCTAATGTCCATGATCAGGAAACCTTGATCATCTTGTTAATCAACGAGCTAGTTTATAAGAGAGGCATAACTAGGAACTTTCCTTTTGTTTATTAAACACACATGTATTAACGTTTCCAAATCAATACAATTATATCATGCAAAATAAACATTTATCATAAACAAGGAATAAGATAATAACCACTTTATTATTGCCTCTCGGGCATATTCCCTTCACATTGATCATGATGCCTAGGATAGAACTCTGAAGTGCATGACTCAAAACAGGTATGACTGCCAAATGGTCTGAGTTTGCTGCTCTTCTTGGCTATCCTATTCTAGAAGGCCCTCGCGCAAATGGATGGGACATTCATAGGGGGAAGGCCTCCGAGCCTGAAGTTCTGGATCCCTTGTACATTGAAGGCTGGGGCATCAATGGTAATGTTGCCCATCTCGTTTCCACCTATGACATCATGCGCAAGGTCTATTAGAACACCATTGCACCCAAGGCAGGTAACTTTGATCATCTTCATGCACTACAGGGAATCTGGGCTTCTATGACCCTCTATTTTCGTCAAAGAATCGTCACAGTAGTCCATTTGTGACGATCTTATGACGAAAATGAGATCGTCGAAAGCTGGGCGTCGCAAATGAACTATAACGACGATTTTGGTAAAATCGTCATAACCATCTATGACGATATTGGATCGTCATAAGAGTTATGATGATCACATATCATCATGGGCAGTTTAGCCTCACCAGGTCAAAATCCTACGTGGCTGATCCGACGTGACGAAATGAGATCGTCGTAGTGTAAAATCAGCCAGGTCCATTTTGGTGGTCTAAATGGGCTGAGCCCAATAATTCCATCCTTTTTATTTTTTAGGCCGCATTTC
Source organism: Avena eriantha (assembly GCA_910589775.1). Lineage (NCBI taxonomy): Eukaryota > Viridiplantae > Streptophyta > Magnoliopsida > Poales > Poaceae > Avena > Avena eriantha. The sequence goes on along the minus strand of OU342742.1, from coordinate 195,033,031 downwards.
ATTTTGTACATTCACCTTGCTACCGTTTATTTCTTTTTTAGGCCTTCGCCTTTTCACAGTCCGTTTCAAATATGTGCCTTGGGCTTTTTACATACCACTTTAATTCTAGGACTATAACATATTACAGTTTTTCCTTTTGTGGTTGTGTTTCTATTTTCCCACTCTTATTTGATACAGACCATTCATGCAACCAAAAAATGAGACAGCACACCTTTTTTATCACAGCATATATGAACCAAAATTCGGAATACAATATAGAATTAGCTCAAACTAATTACATCACAGCAAAATATAGTTATACACAAGGAACAGAGTACACAGCAGGGCCTTGTTCCATCCATGCTTTGATGATATAATCTGTATCTTGTGTTTTGCTTCTCAATGAAGACCTCCTATCACCAGCCTATTAAATCAATATAGAAAAGGAGTAAGAAAACATTTCAAAAAAAATAACTTCAATTTGCGTTCAGTATAAATTCGCAATTTACTATCTAGAATGAAAGCACGGATCAGTATACATAACTGACTTCAAATAATGTTCAGGATAACACTATCAGAAAATACTATCAAGAATTACGGCACAAATGCAATAGATAAAGTAGAATTGCCAGTTGATTGTTCTAGTAAAGTAATCTACATAATCTCATATGCAAAAGATAAACTCCAGAAAGAACAGAACATATCATTAAATGTATCTCTCATTTGGGTAGCACCTGTGTGGCTGATTTGGGTGTACCTAGTTGTCATGTTTAGCTAGTCAGGCCGCGGAAAAGTTCCAAACTGCTCTGTCGCCCTCACGCAGGCGCTATGGATGGCCCTCGTCCTGTAGATGGACTTGTAGATGCTGCACGACCAGTCGAAGAACGTCACACACACGTATAATGTGCAGAGCGCTAGACTCTTGCGAAACTACAGGTAAATGGGATAGAGAGCAAGTTCATCTCAATGCATAAAGATATCACTATAGGCCCTAGGGGACTTTCATAAGTAGATGGCTATATAGCTACCTCAAATGTCTTTGGAGGCTCCTTGGTTGATTTGGCCATGAAAGGATCAGTACAAATGGCACCATGGACCTTCTTGTGCGGTGCTTCCATGTCATCAGCCCCGATCCCCCACTTGATGTACTCGCTGAAGTGTGATTGGTACTTCTCAGATTCCTCTTGTGGTGTACCTCTACATCCAACTGCTTCTCGTCCTTATTTAAACCCGCAAAGCTCTTGTCACTGTGCATAATATCAAGACCATCATCCAAAGCTCCCTACAGCAGCAAATGGAATTACATACATGCTATGCAGTAAACATAAGCCAAAACTGTGGTTCAATTGCACATCAATGAGAAACCAATGAGATGCATGCACTGGTAAACTCATAACAGTGTAGATTCAAGTGCACCACCTACCGGAATCTAGTTCACCTGTTCAAACAACAATAACCAAAGAATATGAAACTAGCAGTATAAATAGCACAAATGGACCAAGAACAGACCAGCTTCCCCCTTTATAAATACTTCCCAGTTCACAACCCTTTCTAACTAGATTATGTTGCTTGCATTGATATCTTGGAAACTTCATCTCTAACTTAGGCAAGTAAATTTCACTAAAGCAAATACGAACTATTTTTTCATACAGGAAATCGAACCAGCAGCTTGGTTGAGCTCACCTCATGGATGGATCCAAATCTACCGGCAACCGATAGCCAGCAGATCGGATAAAACGTCGCCCCTCCTTGGGTTCCTTCCAACGTGACTTGCTGTATGGCATCCTGTCGACGGTGTGCTGCGCCATCCCTCGTCCATGCACACCATGTGGTCCAGCAAGCTCAAAATTAAAATAGAAATAGATATCATAGCTTTCAGAACCAAAAGAACATAAAGATCGCTATTCTCATGACAAGTACCCTCAACTAGGTAAGCTAGGTAGTCTACTACACGAGTGACGAAGTGACGAGCAAGTCATGGAATACAATTTTCACCATCTCATCACATACAACAATGATACGATCAAACTTGCACAAACAAAACTGGTACTATTCATTATACAAGGTAAAAACAGGGAACATACCAGGTTAAGGAGCAAACAAGCACTACCCTATAGCTTGAACAATCTGGCAAGCACCATGACAGTGTAGCAACATCAACAGAAGTGCACAATAACAGAGCACCGAAACAATAGATCAATGCTGAACACAACGAGACACCGTGCACTCATGTCCTCGTGGTCTCAACACATCTATTCAAACTAGACTGAAAATGAATAAAATATAGTTGATTAAAACTGAACGAGAGAGCACGTTCTTCTGAACTTATACAAGATATGTCTGACTAAGATTTTGACCTCTGACCAACAAAAAAAGCAGGCCGTTGGATCGATCCTTGCCATGCATAGCTAGCTAGCTAAGAAACCAGGCTAGTAGCAGGATCAAAATAGCTAGCTAGCTGGATCGGATGGGCACATGCGTAGCTGTTGGCCGGCGTGCGCGTGCGTGCTGGCGTACGTCCCTGGTGGCAACAAGAACAACGCAACGTAGCAGCTACCAAACACGAGAAAAACAGGGGAGGATGGATAATGGAAGAGAAGCTCACAGCAAAAAGGTTCACATAGATGGTCGTAATCGAGAGCGACCAACGGCGATGAATCCGAGCGGCTGTTGAGCTTGACCGTGGTGATGGAGACCTGAGAGGATGAGGAGCTTGCAGGCGGGCCGCATCTACCCCGCGTGGTGAAGATGGTAGCAGATCCTGGTCACCACCACCTGCTGTCGGGGCGCCAAAATCACCATGGACCTCCTGCTCCTCTCTGTACAGATCCTGGCGGTCTCCTCCATCTCCACCGGTGTCGCCTCCTCCCTCCGATCTGCGACCTCCTACAGCACCGGCTCCTGGCTCAATAGGCCGATCTGCAACCTCGAACTCGGTGAGGGAGACGTAGCCCTTTGACGAAGAGAGGTGGGGATCTGGCTCGGGAGGGCTCCGGTCGATGCAGGGTTGGAAGGAGAAGGGAGGCTCGGGAGGGCTCCGGTCGATGGGGAACTGGCTCGGGAAGCCTCGCGGTCGATCTGACGCGAGAGGAATGAAAGGGAGGAGGTGGGTGGTGGTGGCGGCGGTGGGGGGAAAAGAGAGGGTTAGGGTTCCGTGGAGAGGGAGAGGCGACTAGAGCGAAAATTTCGTTTCGCCGGGCACGCGGATAAGGTGCGGGTGGCGCACTGGCGCTTCCAAATTCTATCGCGCGGGCAAGTTTTCCCCCCCGAAATTTAGTTTGGACTTACCCAATGTGTGTGACAGCCACCGGGACCTAGGTTTAGAGGGTCCATGCTACGGTGTCTTTTCTCTAGCTGGGTGTATAATTGTTAGGTACATTTAGAGGGTCCAAATTTGGGCCACCTTATTTAAGTACCAAAAAATAGGTGTTATGTGAAGCAATCGTCAAATAAAATTTAAAAAATGGTACCATTCTATTTTTCGAAAATACTAGACCACCTTACATGGAAAATGTCTAAGCCGGGGTATCTCAAACCTTTTCGTCCACCCCTAGCAAAAAAGACAAATTTATGTCGAATCGGTAGGAAGTGGGTCAGATATTATGGATAGAATCGTGGCATAGTTTGTGATAACGCAGTAAGGTGCAACTTGGGACGGCGAACAATGTTGAAGGAGGAAGTTTTTCTTTCGTCGCACGGAAAAGCCAATTTCTATTTTCTGAGTGCTAAAATCGGGGCGTTTTGTGAAGCAACACCAAATGATCATTTATAAAATGCTACCAGCATATTTTTAAAAAATACTAGACCACCTTACATTAACAATGTCTCAACTGGAGATTCTAAAATCTTTTCATCCACCCCTGGTAAAAAAGACAAATGTCTGCTGAATCGGTAGAAAGTGGGCCCAGTTTAAACTACAGGTGCATGATCTAGTGCTCATGATTTTTAGAAAAAATCATTTTTAAACTCACAATATGATGTTTCTTCAGATATCCAATGCAACTTTAGCAAGCCACGGCCCCGAGCTAAGAAACTTCGTGCCCGCCGTTTTGACCATAGTTTGAAACGCGCATAAAAAATTTAAAAATGATCCGAACAATGTAAAACCTTCGCGTGGCATCATATTATGTGACATAGTTACAAGTAAAAATACCCAACTGGATATATTGATTGCATATCGAAAAAACCTTCACATAAATGACCTATCATGTTCGAGGTTTCATGGCTTTGAAGCCAAACAACCAATGTTATGACGAGAATCACGGCATAGTTTGTGAGAATATTCCCATATTGTGCATACATGTGCATCTTAGGATGGCTAATGATATTGCAGGAGAAAGTTTTCCTTTCCGTCGCATGAAAAAACCATTTTCTATTTTTCGAGTGCCAAAATCGGGGCCGTTTTGTGAAGCAACACCAAATGTTCAATCCAAAAATACTACCACACCATTTAAAAAAAATACTAGACTACCTTACATGAATAATGTCCCAACCAGGGATTTTAAATCCTTTTCGTCCATCCCGGTGAAAAATACAAATTCCTGCCGAATTAGTAGGAAGTGGCTCTGGTTTGAACTACAGGTACATGATCTAAGAGGCGTCGGAGTTAGGGTTTGGGTCGGGGAGGGGGAGGAGCTTGCGTCCGAGACCGAGAATGAGAGATTGGCGTTAGCGTTTGGGTCGGGGAAGGATCGAGTTGGGGTCGTGGGTGCGGTGCAGATTGGGGAGCAGGGTGTGTTTCTTCGGGTGAGCCGCCAGGCGTTGGATCTAAACTGAACGGTCCAGATTAGGACGATAAGGATGATCCGTGGGGCGCGGTTTCCTATGTTTTGATTGGTCGGTTCACAAAACAACTCTTTTTTGCACTTGGAAAATAGAAAATCACTTTTTGTGCAACGAAAACAAAAAATTCATCCGACAACATTGTTCGCAGTTCCAAGATGTACACGTGTGCACAATATTTCCATCTAATCAGAAAAGTCTTCTAAAAAATGAGATATCACGTATGAAATTTCGTGGCTTTCAGACCAAACGACCAATGTTATGGTCAGAATCATGACATAGTTTGTGATAATGTACCCATATTGTGCATGCATGTGCATCCCGGGATGGCGAACAATGTTGCAGGAGGAAGTTTTTATTTTTGCCGCACGAAATACCATTTTTCATTTTCCATGCAAAAAAAACGGGACGTTTTGTGAAGCAACCACCAAATGACCATTTTAGAAAGCTACCAGCCCATTTTTAAAAATAGTATACTACCTTACATGGACAAATGTCCCAATCGGGGTATCTCAAACATTTTCGTCCATCCCTGGCGAAAAAGACAAATTCTTGTTGAATCGGTAGGAAGTGGATCTGATTTGAACTACAAGTACATGATCTGATACCCATAATTTTTTGAAAAAATAATTTTTAGACTCACAATATGCTATTTCTTCAGAGATCCAATGCAAGTTTAGCGAGGCTCATCCCCTAATCGTAGGGGTTGCCGGAGTGACAGAAACCTGAACCCTCGTTAGGAAACCTTTGCACAAGGGAGTGTAGGATCTCAGAGTTTAAGGCTGTGGTTAGGTTTCTATCTTAATTACTTTCTTGTAGTTGCGTATGCTTGCAAGGGTATAATCACAAGTATGTATTAGTCCTAGAAAGGTCAGTACATTAGCACAAGTTCACCCACACAACACTTATCCAACTAGAGAAGATTAATCAACTATATGAAGCGAAAGCACTTGACAGTATTCCCATGTGTTTTCGAGAACGTTTAGTTATCTTAAGTAATACAACCGGCTTGTCCTTTGCTAAATAAAGGATTGGGCCACTTGTTGCAATCATTATTATTGTCTTTTATTTACTCGCACCTTATTTATCTACCCGTGGTGAAAAAGAAATTTTTTTGTCGAATCAGTAGGAGGTAGGTCCGGTTTGAACTACAAGTACATGATCTAATGCTCATGATTTTTTTGCAAAAATTATTTTTAGACTCACAATATGATGTTTTTTTAGAGATCCAATGCAAGTTTTAGCGAGGCTTATCTCCTATCTTCATGCCCGCTTCTTTGATCATAGTTTAAAACAGAATTTTTTTGAAACAGGCATAAAAAATTCAAAAAGGGTCTAAATAAGGTAAACCCTTCGCGTGGTGTCATATTATATGAAAAGGTTGTAAGGAAAAATACCAAAATTGGTATATTAACTGCATCTTGAAAAAACCTTTATAGAAATGGCATGTCATGTCCAAGGTTTCATAGCTTTCAAGACAAATGATCAATGTTATGGCAAGAATCGTGACATAGTTTATGATAATATGCCTATATTGTGAACACATGTGCATCTTGGGATGGCGAACAATGTTGCAGGAGGAAGTTTTCCTTTTCGTCGCACGAAAAAACCATTTTCTATTTCTAGAGTGCCAAAATCGGGGCGTTTTGTGAAGCAACACCAAATGTTTAATTTAAAAATGCTACCACCCTATTTTTAAAACATATTAGACCACCTTACATGAACAATGTACCAAGCAGAGATTTTAAAACCTTTTTGTCTACCCATGGTGAAAAAGACAAATTTCTGCCGAATTAGTAGGAGGTGGGTCCGGTTTGAACTACAAGTACATGATCTAATGCTCATGATTTTTTGCAAAAATCATTTTTAGACTCACAATATTATGTTTCTTTAGAGATTCAATGCAAGTTTGAGCGAGGCTCATCCCCTATCTTCATGCCCACCGCTTTGATCATAGTTTGAAACGGGAAAAATTTGAAACGGGCTAAAAAATTCAAAAACGGTCCAAATAAGGTAAATCCTTCGCGTGGTGTCATATTATATCACAAGGTTGTAAGGAAAAATACCAAAATTCGTATACTGGCTGTATCTTGAAAAAACCTTCATAAAAATGACATATCATGTTTGAGGTTTCATGACTTTCAAGACAAACGATCAATATTATGGCAAGAATCGTGACATAGTTTGTGATAATATACCCATATTGTGCACACATGTGCATCTTAGGATGGTGAATAATGTTGCAGGAGGAAGTTTTCCTTTTCGTCGCACAAAAAAACCATTTTCTATTTCCAGAGTGCCAAAATCGAGGTGTTTTGTGAAGCAACACCAAATGTTCAATTTAAAAATGCTACCACCCTATTTAAAAAAATATTAGACCACCTTACATGAAAAATGTTCCAAGAAGGGATTTTAAAACCTTTTTGTCCATCCGTTGTGAAAAAAGACAAATTTCTGCCGAATTAGTAGGAGGTGGGTCTGATTTGAACTACAGGTACATAATCTAATGCTCATAATTTTTTGCAAAAATCATTTTTAGACTCACAATATGATGTTTCATCAGAGATCCGCCGAAATTTTCGTAAGAATCAACCCCTAAATTTTGAATTTAAAACCCTAGTTTCAAAATCAAATTTTGAATTATAATATTGTCCCTACCATGGACTAATGTTGGATTAGTAAATCCACTATTTTTAAGTAATCAAACTATTTCTAATAAACATCCTAATGTGATCTACTCAAATTTATAAAAATTTAAAGACAAAAATCAATTCTTTTGAACTTGTGATGAGAAAGATATAAAAGAATTAAGAAAATAGAAAAAGAAAAATAGGAAAAAAACCTAACTATATCTAATATACCACGCCCAAGATCAAGACTGGCCCAACGTGCCCTTCCCGGCGAGGCCTATTAGAAAATAAATAACCGAAGGGCAGACATAGTCCTTGAGGCCTAGGCCCAAACAGGGAAAATATATTCATATATATCCCGCGTTGTATTTTATCAACTATGTAAAGGTGTTGTGGTGGTCTTGTGGGTGGTCTACATGGGCAACGACACAAGTTTGACTTCCACCAGCGATAAGATTTTTTGCCTATTATTTGCATAGGACGCGTGCTGTCAACATGCGGTGCCAGCATGGCAGGTCGCTGGAGGTTCCCACGTGACGAGCTATGGGGTCTGCATGTCAGGTTCGAATGGTCAGTGGTCAATGTGTGTCCCGCGTGTCAGTTTGTGGGGCCTGCACGTCAGTTTGGAAGGTCAATGGTCAAGATATAGATACATAAGGAAAAATTAACACATGGATATGCCACATAGGCAAAAAACTGACACGTAGACATCTCACGTAGTCAAAAACTGCCACATAGACGAAAATATTGACGTGGGTGCTTAGTCGTTTTAACTTATCCTATTTTAGACATTATGACCAATTTAAATCATCGTAGTTAGTTATAAATAACATTATATGCTACGCTCGTCATATTATGACGATTTTGACTAATGCAACTATGACGTTTTTTGACTCAAATCGTCTTAATTTTTCAGGGTTTTGACCCCTTCAAACCGTTTATGACCATCTTGTGTAAAATCATCATAGATCTATGACGATTTTGTTCACGGTCACTATCATAAGGTCATAGAATAACAGATTCCTTGTAGTGATGCTTTCCAGATTGATCTCATATATCAGACTTATCTCCACCGAAACTCTCATGAGCGCATAGATGTTATGGATTATCTGTTTGAGGAGATTTGGTCCGCACTGATTGAGAAGAGGTCCTGTCCCTATGCTCCATACATCCATACCTCATCAATGCCAAGTGGCGAGAGGCCACATGTTCACATTTTCCTCGGGATGCTCTCACTATTCATGAGGAGAATACCTTACGTGTGATGAAGCATCAGAAACCTCGTTCTTAGGCTGAAAAGGAAGCTGCTACTGAGAGGGTTGCTAGGGAAGCTGCTGACACTCCAGGCCATGCTAGTGATGGGGACCATGATGAGGCTTCTCCTCCACCCGACTTGAGAGACAGCCATCTTGGGACAAGAAGTTGCTGAAGAAAGTTAAGAAGACCTTCTGTTTCATTCAGGACCGTGAGTATTAGTCGTATGTTGCTCAGAGGCACAGTGTCAAGAGGGAGAAGTCCATCATGAGGAAACTTGATATTGATGTATCTCCCAAGTCCAGCTCCGTCACCGCGCCCAAGGATCAGTGGGTCAACACGCATTGTAGGTGGACTGATAGTGAGGACGAGCCTGAGGTCACCGGTTTGTTTCCGCCCACTTGGAACAATGCATCTTGGGACCCCGAGCCTCCTCCTCCGTTCGTTGGTGGGTGGGGCCCTTAGATTGTCTACTTTGTCCCTTTTTGGCATCTTGATGCCAAAGAGGGAGAAAGTGTTCCATTAGGGCTTCGAGATTTGCATGGGTTGTGTCACGAGCTCGCTCTTTCTTTGAGCCTTTTATGCTCGTGCACACTTTTCTTCCGTTATGTATGCTTGTGGACCTCCGTTATTTATTTATCTTTCTGTGGACCTCATGTATGTATGCTACTATGTTGGTGAGATTATGTGTTATGGTATCTATGTGATGCTCTTATGGTTGGGTATTCTGGGTAAGTGATCTTACGGAGGTATATTCGCTTATCCAATATTGTCTCCCCACAATGGTATTGGTGCAAGGTATGAGTCTCTCTCTCTTTCGCATTTACTTCCTTGCACCCTTGTTGGTTTGTCTTGAAAGGGGGAGCTCTCTCTTGTGTGCTTGTTTCTTCCAGAAACTCTTGTTCCTATGTCTTGCACACATCTAGGGGGAGCTTCTTATTTCTCTTTTTTGCATATGGCTTCTCCTTGCTGTTATCTTTTATGCAAATCTTGTGAGGTTGTTATCAAACACCAAAAATGGGGAGATTGAAAGGATATTATTTTCTCCATGTATTTTTGGTGTTGATGACAACTTCATTTGTGGTTTACCTGTGTGCCCAAGTTGCAGGTTTTATCTACAGACATTTTTGTTGGTGGACTTCTCTCTAAAATAAGCTTGAAGACAATGACTTTTATTTGCACTTTCTCTTGTTTTGTGTTTTAGGCTACCGTACTATCAAGAGGGGGTCCACCTTGGAAGGTTGTGGGAAATCACCATTTCATGCACAAACCATATCAGCACATCCACAACCTTCCCAGTTTTCCTGTGAGAGAGAGTTCCCCGAGGTGTTCGAGTGATTTCTACCTTGGCCGGTAGTACCGGCCAAGTGCCGGTAGTACCTCCCAAGGGTGTTTTCAGGGCTGATCGAGCAGAACTTCTGACAGCAGTTCCGATCCTAATTCCGGCAAACAAGAAATCAGCTCAGTACTACTTCTGTATCCAAATGCCTATTTGACAGAATTAGCATCGGAACTTGCATCGGTAGTACCGGCCAGATCCCGAGCTGACCAGCCCTAGTCCCCTTGAGCGGTAGTACCGCTCCCGGCACGGTAGTACTGGTCAGCTCCTGCCGAAGCGGTATTTCCAATCCCAGTTCCGACAAATATGTTTTCGACTCAGATGGTTCTCTGCCTCAAGATGACTATTTGCCGATAGCTGGATCAGAACTAGGATCGGTAGTTCCGAGCAATTTGTGGGGGGCCCGCTGAACAGTCAACCCGAACGTTTCGTGGGCATCTTCGAACTGTTGGGAGTCCGCTCGCCGGAACTACCGGCCCGCCACTGGTAGTACCGGTGGTGTCGGGACGGGGCATAATCTGCCCATTTCAAGGATGCCTATTTAAGGCCCTCTTCTTCCTCCTCTTGTCTTATCTCTTTGTTTTCTCTCTCCTCCATTAATACAAGAGCTTAACTTGCCTAGATCTCTCTCCCTACCCACTCAAACCTCTTAATCTTTTGAGGTTTGGGAGAGGTGACCTAGATCTACACTTCCACCAAAAGAATCGTGATTTTCCCCACCCATCCTTAGTGGAACTTGTTACTCTTGGGTTCTTGGAACCCTAGATGGTGTAGGGCATCCTCGGAGTTGGGACAATTGTTGTGAAGCTTCGTGGTGTCCTTGAGGGACTCCAATTGAGTTGTGGAGTCTCCCCTCAACCTTGTTGTAAAGGTTTCGGTTGGCGCCTTCAAGGTCACCGATTAGTGGTTTGTGAGGTCGCCTTTGTGGTGGTTCTCACCGGAGAAGAAGGTGAGGCCTTTATGGCACTCAGGTGACCTTGTGTGGCCCCGACACCTCTCCAACGTAGACGTAGCTTCCTTGGAAGTTAACTACGGGAATTACATCTCCGTGTCTCCTCGCCGGTTCTTTTGCTCCACTCCTTTATTACTTGCATTTACCGTCTTGTTTACTTGTTATATTGTTTGTCATTTAGGCTGTTCATCTAGCTGCATCTCTAGTGAACTTTACTTTGTGCAAAGCCTAAAATTGCAATAAAAAATAAAAATTGGTAGTCTCCTATTCACCCCATCTAGTCGACCAAAGTTGGGCCTTTCACCTTCAATGTTGGGGCAAGTTTTTGTCATTAGTTACTTCATTATGGGCGAACCAAACTCTCCATAGAACCATGAGCGTCCCCACCCTCTGCTCCTCCGAGATTTTACTCAGCAGCTGTAGAAACCATTCGGTGCCTCCATGGCTCAGCAATTCCTCTCCTGGTAGATCCCAAACTTCCTTTATGGCACTCCAAAGATTTCTCGCATGTGGGCATCGCATGAACACATGGTAAGTGTCCTCCACCTCCTGACCGTAGATAATACACGTATCTGGTGTCTCCATTCCTCGTCTCCTCTTGTTTTGTTGGGTTGCCAATGCGTTCTTTGCAATTCTCTAGCCTAGATGACGGACTTTTGGTGGGACTGGACACTGCCATATGAGTTTCCAAAATGGTCTTCTCCCATCTGGCTATATACTTGACGCCTCGAGCTCATGCTTCACATCTGATCATTAAGAGCATGTTTATCCGGCTCCCAAGCTACGAAGTCTGCAGGATTACGCTTGGACGCTTTAATTTTCAGTATTTTCCGTATATCCGCTGGATAAAAAACTATTGCAGTAGAGGTAAATTCCAATAGTTGTCTAGCAGTAGGTAATCCGAAACACACCTATATCTGCAGGGCCCTTGCTCCGAAATTGGCCTATAGCTTGTGCTTCCCGGTATCCAGGGATCACGCCATACACGGATGCTTGCCCCATTACCTACTCGCAAGATAATTCCTTTCTTCAATAGTTGGAACCCATGCTCGATCGCATGCCAAGTAGGAGAACCGTTTTCTATAAAAAACAATATCCACCAAAAACCCATTAGGATAGTACTTAGCTTTTAGTAAGCAGAAACAAAACGAGTCAGGGTATTCTATTGGCGCCAAGTTTGCGTGCCAAGAGCGCTTGATTGAAGAGCTTCATATCTCGGAAGCACATACCTCCATTATCCTTGGGGCGTAACATAGTGTCCCATGAGACCTAGTGTGCCTTTCTTTTGCCTCCTTCAATGTCCCACCAATTGTCGCAGATTAGTTTCGTCAGCTCATCACATAGGCCGAAAGGCAACTTAAATATCTCCATGACATATGTTGCGAGGGATTGGGATACCGCCTTGATTAAGATCGCCTTTGCAACTTGAGATTTATGGTTGTCATCCTACTCAACTAAGCACCTGGCCAGCTTTGCTTGGAAGCTTTGAAATCTCCCTTTATGCATCCTCCCTTATGGTGTTGGCAAGCCCAAATATTTGGATTCGAAGGTGTTCTGTGTCACCTCTAAAATGACCGTGATCTCCTCCCGTACTACCTCCTGTCATGAGTTCCCAAACGTTAGTGAGCATTTGCTTGGGTTTATTAGGTGGCCAGTACTCCATGCATAATCCTCCGGCACCTCCTTAATTCTCTGGGCTTGAGCTAGGTTTTCCTTAAAGAACAATAGGGTATCATCTGCTACGACAATTTTTACTAGCTCAATAGAGTTATTTTGCACCTCATTTTGCAAGAGCGCCGAGAGTCCATCTGAAATAAGAAGAGGAAGGGGGACAAAGGATTACCTTGTCGTAGGCCCCGAGTAGGCGAAAACGAATCCAAAATGGTTCCATTAAATTTAACCATATACCTCACCGTGGTCACGCATGGCATTATCCATTCGATCCACCGGGGAGCGAAACCGAATCTTTGCATCGCTTTCTTTAGAAAATCTCAGTCCGCCCTATCATAGGCTTTAGACAATCGAGCTTATAGGCACAAAAGTTCTTATTAGGGTTAGTATTTTGTTCAATAAAATGCATACATTCAAAGACCACTAAAGCATTAGCAGTAATCAAACGGCCTGGAACGAAGGCGCTCTGATTAGCAGAAATAAGCTCACCCAAGATAGGTCGCAATCTGTTCACCATGCACTTTGCAAATACCTTATAGAAAATCGTGCACAGACTGATGGGCCGGAAGTCCTTGAGTGTGTCAGGTTGCTCAACTTTGGGAATAAGCACCATAGCCGTGTCGTTTACACCTTTTGGGAATAAGCACTAGATAATTTACTAAATGCACTGAATAACAGCCATTTGGTACAATACTGCAAGAGCTTATATACTAGCATATCCTCTGATTTGCTCGCCCTACATGCCTCGCTAGAATTACACAAGATGCTGCTGTGATGATTATGTACGCAGCGCTGTTTGTTTGATGTAATCTTTGGGCTACCGACAGACCGTCGGCAGGTCAGGCTATGTGCTATCTTAAATTCCTCTCCATGCATTGCAGCGACGAGTTTGCTGGATTGGAGTCGTGGGAGGATCCCACTCATAGGCCATCATCGATGACTCTCCAGGAGCTTACTGATATTTTTGTAGCTGCCGCGGATCGGCAGTTCAGTCTCAGGCCCAAATCGCCTACCCCTGAGGAGCGGATGGAGCGCAGACAGGAGCGTAGGCACAAGGGCTTGATCATAGCGCTCAACACATATGCCAAGAGAAACAACATGCAGACATGTCAAAATAAAACCAAATGTTTATGTTTGCTTGCGTTTTGCTTAATCACCCATATAGCGAGACCTATACTGCTATTAAGTTCATTATTTTCACTACTTGAGGTTGGCTAGAATATCAAACCTTAATTAAGTCTTTTGCATAGTATAGATGCAACTCATCGCAATTTACTACTTACCGGACCTACTATACTCACTTCTGTCATTCATATTTCAGCCCAATGAGTTAGAATTTGTGGAAGAGAAAGTGAGGAACCAAGTCGAGGGATACGACGGACTATATGTACACTCCAACTTTGTGGTGAAAGGTTTAGATGGCAGACATAGTTTGTTTTTTGCTGAGGTGCATCCTAATTGCACACTGGAGAATGATGTTGTTCTCTGCGCTCCTTTGGAAGAAAATGACTTAGGTAACTTTTTGGGTTAAATCTTCTTGATTTTTTTGTTAGGCATCTCACTTTTTCCCTTTGTATCAACAAGGTCATTGTCTCGAGTGTGGTGATCGAGCAAAGGACCTTAAGCATCCATCTGGCGGTGGTTACTTTGGGGGGCATGAGAAGGTGATGTTTCCTACTGGGGATCTGGACGACAGCGACGAAGAGTGTTTTATGTGAAGGAATCTACCCATCAACACAGAGCTAGCTACCAACTACTATGTTCAGTCTTGGTCTATAGGTTTAGGTTGGCTATGCTGAGTATGTACAACAATTAAGTTATTAGAGGTTAGAGGAGTGCTTTTAGAGCAAGAGGTGATGCATGTGACATCTAATAAGTTATGGCAAGTTTGTAACCGCACGAGTGGAGGATGATGCATTTGATCTGCATAATTTAAACATCTGTTGGGATTTAGGGTAATTATTGGGTGCGAGAAGTGAAATAATATGACCATATTTCATGCAGCCCGCTGTATGGATGATCCTTGGATGAATGTTACCTCTTTCCGATACTCTTTGCATCCTCAGCAATGAATCACATGAGCACCATCAAGCTATTGGAGGAGAGCACCCACTAGATCTTGAAGCTACCGAAGAACCCCGGCATCTTCGGCCTCACCAAGACCGGAGTCTCTGGCCTGCCACGGGTCAAAAACCCTTGTCGGCATGACCAGAGTCTTCGGCCTGCCACTACTACACAACGACGCTGACCCCCGAACTCGAAGGCTGGGGAATCCCGTTGGGTAATTGTTTAGAGGAATCCTGGGGATTCACCCTCAACGAGTACATAGCACCTTTGGGGATGGTGGAGCTTGCGGACACGGTGGGTGTCCTGGCTCGGTCCAGGAAGCAGCTAAGCTTCAGGATGGAGTTGGTAGGAGGCATTCGCCTCCCGTCGTGGCATTGAAATTTCCCTAGTGAACGAACCTGAGGCGGGAGGAGGGCCTTCGTGGTGTCTTCAACCGTCAACAGGCGGGACGGAATATTCGAAGGTCTCCAAGCCACGTCAATGGCAGGAACCCACACTTTTCTCCCTGTGGTATGGACACTAGAGCGGATAAAGTGGTGGAGGACAGATATGGGCAGTTATGGAATTCCACTTGTGAGAGCAACCCCATCTTCCCTAGGGCATTCTCACCAGATCCCTCTATTCCCCCTTCCGCCGCCATCCACTCTCAACACCAGAGTCTGCTCGGGAGCTTCTGGAAAAATCGGCTACCAATGGCTGACGGAGGTGGAAGAGGTCGTGGGAGGGGAAAATCGAGTGGATGCAGAGGTAACCAGTGGCATCAGACAATTCTTCCTCCTCATGCTACTCCCTAGTTTGGTTTCAATCCTACTCAGCCGCCACCGTTTGGTTCCTTTCCGCCGTTCAGGTACAATTTGGCTTGTCAGTCATTCTTGGCCCAGTACCAACCTAGTTTCCCTGGCCAATTCCCTGGGCAATGGCAGCCCTCCAATGCCCATCCACCTGGATTCTGGCCGCATCAAAACCAGCAGATGAAGGCACCTCAGCTTCTGTCAACTCCTCAGATGCAGCCGCAGAATAAGAACTAGTAGCCTAGCAAGAACCAGAGTAAGATGGTGAAGAAGCAAAAGGAAGAACAAAAACAAGATGCTGCTACCTCTGTTCCTAGTATTGTTGTTCCCTCACTGGATGTGGTCTTGCCTAATGCTCCTCAGCTGAAGGTGGTGATCAAACTAAAGTTGGACCTCTTATGACTGCTCAAAGATATGCCAATGTAATCTGCTATAATTGTGGTGAGCCTGGACACCACAAACAGTCTTGTTCTACTCCTGTTCTTTGTTTTATCTGTGGTTTATCTAGCCATGAGGTAGAACATTGTTGCATTCTTTGGAAGTGCTGCTGCTGGTTTGGGGTTCTTTAACATTGACCTTCCTAAAGGTCTGGACAGGGAGCTACCTATCAAGAATGTGGGAGTGGTTTATGTTGAGGCTGGCTCAGTAAATAAGTAGGAATTAGCCAATGGTCTCACTAACATCTACAAGACAAACTGGCGTTGGAAGATTAGAGAACTAGATGAGTGGACATACTTGGTCAAATCCCTCCCACATATTAAAGTTGCTGAAGTTGCTGGATACCCATGCTTTGGCCTGCCTAAAGAAGGAGTTTCTGTTAATGTCATGGTCTGGGAAGGTGACATTGACTACTTTGCTGATCTTCAGGAAGTTGATTGGCAAGGGATGTTTCAAAGTTTCTTTGAAGTAGTTAGAATCAAGATTCAATGTAGGGACCATACGACGGTACCTGCAGTAAGGAACTTTAATGTGCTGGCGAAGCTGTATCAAATTGGCTTCATTGTGGAAGGACCAACTCCAGTAGTATCTGTAGATGATGGAGATGATGGTCATCAACCTCCAACCAATCCTGATGATGATGCACCTGGTAAGAAGAGTGTTAATGGAGAAGATATGGACACTGACAAGAGAATGGATAAGTCTGCTTCTGCCCCCACTAGGCACAATCCATCTCCTGCCAATGGTTGTGGTGCTGGTGCTTCTGTTACTTCTTTATCTGGCCTCTCTGAAAAAGTTCATGAAGTGGTTGCCGCCTTCATGGAAAAAAAGAAACAGTTTCCAATCTGCTAGCAAACTCTCCCCACTTGCAGGAGGGCTAGAAAAAAGGAAAGTTATAGACTGCATGAACTCAAGAGGAGAAGATGGGGACTCATGTGCCCATCTTTTGAGGGAAATGGAGCTGGTGCAAGATTTTGAAGAAGAGGTTTTCTTCATGGATAGTATTACAACTTAGGAACATGCTTTACCCCCTGTGCAAGATACAACTTCTCAAGACAATGGTCTGGTGGCTAAAGCAACAAAGCACTGGGGTCCTGTTTTCAACACTAGGCAGATTAGTAGAGTGTTGAAGACTGGGAAGACAGTTTTGTAGATTTCCCAACAGGCTCAGAAGAAAAAGAACTTGATAAATCCAATTCTAGTTGCATCAAAACTTAAAGGTAACACTTCTCATAATATTTTCTTTGTTCTTTTCCCAGTTAATGTTGCTGAGGTGGCCTACACAGTTGGTGTGGACATCCCTTGCTTTCCTGCTTGCCCCTATAGATTCTTTTACTATAGTACCTTTGCCTAGGGATAGCTCTGGTTCTGATGTGAATTTACCTCCTCATATAATTTCTCCTTCTACTCCTATCAAACAATCTCATCTGGAGGATGATGGTTCTGATAAGGAGAATGATTTTTCTTTATGGAATAAAGTAGGGAAACATAGGTGGGGCAAGCACCTCATGAAAAATAGATTTAAATGATTTATGCTTCCTGGAACATTAGAGGGGTGCAGGCAGATGGCAGACAAACTGCTATAGTTGACACTTTTAATATGCATAAACCCAATGTAATTGGGTTCCAAGAAACAAAAATTAAATTATCTCTGATAGTTATCTTAAAATCTTAGTTAGCAGTAGGTTTCTTGAATGGAAATCTCTTCCTGTAAATAGGTCTGCTGGAGGCATTTTGATGGGAATTGATCTGGACATATTTGAAGTCATTAGTTGGGAGATCAAAGTTTTTTCCATTTCTGCTATTGTTAGACATAAAACCTTGAACATTGTTCTTAGGTTCATCAATGTTTATGATTATTCTTATGAAGATCAGAAAGATCTATTCATTTCCAAACTTCATAGTTTGTTTGTTGACTACTCTGGTCACACCATTATTGGTGGTGATTTCAACTTGGTTAGATTCCAAGAAGATAAGAGTAATGGTATAATTGATCATAGGTGGAGTGATAAATTTAATGCTTGGATAGATATTTGGGGACTTCTAGAGGTCAATCTTAGTTTTAGAAAATTCACTTGGGGTAATAATCAAGATAATTTGATTATGTCCACCATTGATAGATTATTTTGCAATCCTGAACTTGATTCTATTTTCCCCTTGCCAATATTAAAGCTCTTCTTTGAATTGTTAGTGACCACACCCTATTATATGGGATGTTAGGCTTGCTTCTGTTCCTAATTCTTCAAATTATAAATTTGAGAAATGGTGGCTCATGAGGGATGATTTCCCTACCATTGTGGAGAAGTCTTGGAACAAACCTACTGTAGGTAGGAGTTCTTTAGATATCTGGCAACAAAAAATTAGGAGGCTTAGGAGTGACACCAAAGGGTGGAGTATTAATATTGAATCTGAGCTTAGGAAGCTCAAAAAAACCCTTATGGATGAGTATGATGCTTTGGACATTAAAGCTGAAATTGATGAACTCTCTGAGCCTGAACAAACTAAACTTAAAGAAATTTATGCAGAAATGCACACTATATGGCTCAAAGAAGAAGTTAAAATTAACAAAGATCTAGGGATTGAGACATCAAGGAAGGTGATAGGAACACCTCTTATTTTCATAAAGTTGCCAATCAAAGGAGGAGAAAGATGACTGTTCACTCCTTAGATGGCCTTGATGGAATTGTAACTGAAACCTCCAAGATGATAGATATAGCTACCGATTATTACAAGAATCTCTTTAGAAAAGAGGAAACTTCTGGTTTCTCTATTAGGTCCGACTTTTACTCTGATGATGAAAATATTTCTGATGAACAAAACTCTGTGCTGGAAGCACCTTTCTCTATAGATGAAGTCAAGAAAGCTATCTGTGAATCATACTACGATGGTGCCCCTAGTCTAGATGGTTTCCCTTTTCTTTTTTACCAGAAATTTTGGGATCTGATAAAATTTGACCTCATGTAGTTGTTTGATGATTTCTTTGTAGGGAATCTAGATATTTTTAGGCTCAATTTTGCCATTTTAACCCTGATTCCTAAGGAACCTGATGCTTCTTCTATGAAGAAATTCATGCCAATTAGTTTGCTTAATTGTAGTTTTAATTTTTTTTACAAAAGTTGCCACTAACAGGTTGCCTGTCATCATGAATTCTATTACTTCCTTGCAATCTGCTTTCATTAAAGGTAGATACATCCTAGAAAGTGTGGTGACATCACATGAAACTCTGCACTCAGTAGTAAAAAACAAGCAGAAAGGCATAGTTTTAAAACTTGATTATGAAAAAGCTTTTGATATGGTTAACCGCACCTTTCTCCTGGACATTCTGGTTAAAAGAGGTTTTGGAGCTAAGTGGGTACTTTAATTAAACCTATTATTCTTGGTGGCTCTGTGGGAGTCAAAGTAAATAATGTGATTGGTAATTTTTTCACCACTGGTAGAGGGCATACACAGGGAGATCCCCTTTCCCCTTTACTCTTTGATCAGGTTGTTGATAATTTATCTAGGATGCTTTTCAAAGCTACATATGCTAGGCTCATTAGGGGGCTTTGCTCTGATATTTGTCCTGGTGGTGTCATTTGCTTGCAATATGCAGATGATACCATCCTTTTTTAGATAGTTCTGGAGAGGTTGCAGTTAACCTCAAATGTGTCCTTACTTGATTTGAACAAGTCTTAGCCATGAGGATTAATTACTGCAAAAGTGAGCTCATTCCCCTTGGGCTTAATTAAGCTGAGGTTGATACCTTCACTCAGGTCTTTGGTTGTTCTCTTGGGGAATTTCCTATCAAATATGTAGGTATTCCTTTGCACTATGACAAACTTAGGAGAGCTAATCTGCATCCCCTCATTGACAAAATTCTAAAAAGGATTACTATCTGGAGAAGGAAACTACTCTCATATGTAGCCATGGTTATCCTCATCAAAACTTGTCTAGCGAGCATCCCCATCTACCTCCTTTCCTTCTCCAAATTCCCTAAATAGGCCTTAGATTTAATAAATTCTCAAATGGCCAACTATTTGTGGAATGATTTTAAAGGAGTAGGAAAATCCATCTTGCTAGTTGGAAGTTGATTTGCAAAAAGAAAGAGGATGGTGGTCTAGGCATCCCTAAACTTGCTAATGTTAATCTTTGCCTACTTGGTGCTTGGATTAGAAGGTATATTCAAGATGAAGGGAAAATCTAGAAAACAATGGTAGATAACAAGTATAATACTAAAAACCCAAACATTTTCTATAGTGACATGCCTGGTTCTTCACCTTTTTGGAAAGGTGTTATGTGGGATATTAATTTTGTTAAATTTGGTTATAGATGGAAAATTGGTAATGGAGAAACAACTAGATTTTGGGAAGAGACCCGGTTTGGTACTTTCCCTCTAGCTATTCAATTGTTTGATGTTTATGTCGTCTGTAATAAACAGGGGCACTATTAGGCAGGTTTGAATGGTTCCCAACTCATGCTCACTTTTAGAAGAAATTTTAATTCCTCCCCGCAGACTAGTTGGTTTGAAATAGTGGAGTTTGCCTCTAGAATTGCATTCAGCAACAAGTGTGATGTCTTGATCTGGGAATATTCTTCTCAGGGCATTTACTCTACCTCCACCTTTTATAAAATCATTAACTTTGGTGGAGTTACTCCCATTTTCATCCCAGCTGTGTGGCAGCTGATTGTGCCCCCAAGGATTCATATTTTCCTGTGGCTTTTGCACAGAATAGGCTGATGACCAGGGATAACCTAAAGAAGAGAAATTTGCCTAAACCTGAGGAATGTGTCTTCTGCTCTGAATTAGAAATTGTGCATCATCTGTTCTTTGATTGCATTGTAGCTAGACAAATCTGGCCTCAAGTTTCTACCTTATTTTGGATTAATGTTGGTGACTCTTATGAATCTGTTGCTAGATTTTGGGTCTCAAACAAGAAACATTCATTGTTTAATTCAGTTTGTGTCGTTGTTCTTTGGAGCTTATGGAAAACTCGAAATGATTTGATCTTTAATGGTCATCCTTGGATTGGTATTAAACATGTTTGGAGGCTTATCATGTGCTCTCTCAAGCGGTGGAAGCTAATCTTCAAAGATCACATGATGGGGCGAGTGAACCATCTCTGTTGGCATATCTCCTTGCTCCTTGAAGCACCCATGCAACTAACGAATGGCTGAGGTGACAAGATACGACAGGATACTCGGTGGCCCTGAAAAGTCCCTGAGGACAAAGAAGCTTCCTAAGACTGGGACCTGGCTTACGCCTACAACAATCCTAGGCTCTCTAGAAATCTCTCCTAGAGCGACCGACTGATAGCCAACAGTTAGGAGATAGCATTGTCCCTCTCTGTCATGTAGTTTTGTTTTTCAGTTCTTTCAGTCCCCACTACTAGGCTTTGTTTTTGTTGCTCTTCCCTTCTGCTGAACCTAGGAGCTTTTGTACGAACTCTGATCCGTTTCGTCGGGTTTCATTTCAATGAAAATGGGACCAGGGGTGTGCCCCTGTTATTCTAAAAGAATTACAACTGTTACAAAATATGTTGGACATGGGTTCTTTAGATCACCGTTGCAACTTTTGTCAGCCCATTCCTAGCATCCCCATATGGCAACGCACAATTTTTTTTAACCATGGTCTGTCTTTGTGTCGTTGCCATTAGGAGGGTATCCTCAATATCGCTCTATAGTAGTGTGCCCATTGACGTCAACCCCTGAATGGCTCTGGCATTTTGTTCCGACGACGAGAGTAGCGGTGATTTGTTGTGATGGCATTCCGTTTCGCTGGCTGGGCCACGGACGCGGATGACGGTGATGGACGTAAGAAAAATGGCTAGGAAGGTTGCTGTCCTAGAAACCAAATTTTCCACCAGGTTATCTCGCATTATCGCTCTAGAGGTTAGGGTTTCCCTCCTCGAAGCCGAGCCACATCCAAGTCTTTGCTCGAGGAAACACACGGGCGGTACCTGTTAGGTCTCACTTTATGGGTAGTGGCGGACCCAACAATTATCAAAGACCAGGCAAGCAGTGTATTTTCAATGCTAATAACACTATTTTTTAATCAAATTGCATTAAAATAGGCTCGACGGCCGGCCGGAAGCCTGGGCACGTGTCTGGACTTAGGAATGATTGGGTCCGCCTATGTTTATGGAGATAGTTTCGCTTTAATCGTTGGTTTATTATGATGAGGATGAATCTAGCGTAGGGTTGATTAGCTTTTCTTCTTCTTTTGTTCTCCATTGTAACGTTCGTGTTCGTCGGCTCGGTTATTTTTTAGCCAGGCGGAAATGTAACATCGCCAAAGTGAAAGTAAGTGTAATATCTAATGTTTCCTAAGCGTGTTTTTTTTCAGAGTAATTATTTGTATGCACTAGTAGAAAACAGACCTTTGGTCCAGGGGTATTAGCCCCGGTTTTGCTACAAACCGGGACTAATACCCCGGTCCAACGGCTAGAACTGGCCCCGGGGGGTGGCAGACACTAGCCCCGGGTCATGTAACAAACTGGGGCTAAAGGGTTTCAGGCAGGCTAGGTCGGGCGCCAGACCCTTTAGTCCCGGTTTGTTATACGACCCGGGGGTAAAGGTGGACCTTTAGCCCCGGTTCTAGACACGAACCAGAGCTAAAGGTCTGGCTATATCTTCTTCCCCTGCCCGAGCCACCATTCAAGCTGGTGGCTCTCCTCTCTCTCTCTCTTTCTTGCTTCAAGCTCGAGTTCATGCCTTTTTTCCTCAAGATTTGTCTATATTTTGTGGTGCCTCATCTATCCAAAGGTTCTAAAAGGTGAGCAACTTCATCCTTTGAACTCTCATTGCTATATTAGCTCATTTCATGCTCTATCTTATAGATGGATTTGTGGATTTAGTTTGGTAGTAATTTTTGTAGTGATAGCATGAGATCGGTGTTTAGATTCTATCTATCTTGTATTAATGTAAGGAACTCTAAGGTAAATATCACAATATGTGGATTCTATCAATATATATCTTGTTTTGGCACATAGAGTCTCGAAAATTGATTTTAGAAGCACACACATGCGTGAGTTCATCATTCTAACTAGCTAGCTGGGCAAAATATCCTTCTTCGTCTACCTGTGTTCAACAAACTAAAAAAATTGTAACAAAGATAGGGTTAATTCATAAAATCTTGATAAGAAGACATCACAATTCACATATTAGGGAGTGCCTCTATGGCGAGCTCCTCGAAGATGTCTGAGGACGGGATCCTAAGACATCTTCGAGAAGCTCTGCCGTAGTGGTGTCCCTGCTCTCCCACACCATATTTCGGTTTATATCTTCTCTAGCTAAATCAGTATGCTGGTGGAGCTAACTAATTTCACATATTAGAGAGTGCCTCTACGGCGAGCTCCTCGAAGATGTCTGAGGAGGAGGTCCTAAGACATCTTCGAGAAGCTCCGCCGTAGTGGTGTCCCTGGTCTCGCACACCATCTTGCATTCTTCACAAGAATGCATACCTATTTATAGATTAAGCAGCACAACATAGTCTCGGGCACTAATGACATAATGTCGACACACTCACGCTGGCATAGTGCTGCCACCCACCCAAAATAGTGTAGGCATTTAATTTACTGGCTTAGTGCTGCCCACTGGGGACATAGTGTCGACATGTTGTCTCCACATCCACATTTAGTCCCGGTTGGTGCCTCCAACCGGGACTAAAGGTTCATCATATCTTTAGTCCCGGTTGCTGGTTTTAGATTAGTACTAATTAATTATGATTATGTTTGATGTAATTAATTAATTATATATTGCAGATGAGCCGGCAATGGATGTACGCTGACCGACTCTCTAACGAGTTCATTAAAGGCGTGCATTCTTTTCTTCTTGTGGCCGAGGCAAACAAGCGGAGTGGTTTTATGTCTTGTCCATGTGGTGTTTGTCGGAATCATAAAGAATACTCTTCCTTAAGAGTCCTTCATAGCCACCTGTTTCGGTCCGGTTTCATGACCAGCTATAATTGTTGGACCAACCACAGAGAAATAGGGGTTATGATGGAAGACAACGAAGAAGAAGAGAATGACAACGACTACCCTGAATACGATGGTACTACAATGGAAGACATTGATGAAGAAAAAGATGAAGAATGGGCATCAGATCTGCCCGATGATGATCTTAGTCGGGCCATTGCTGATGCCCAGGAAGAATGCGTAACTGAAAGGGAGAGGTTGAAGTTCAAGAAGATGTTAGAGGATCACAAAAAAATGTTGTACCCAAATTGTGAAGATGGGCACAAAAAACTGGATAGCACACTGGAATTGCTGCAATGGAAGGCAGAGAACGGTGTGACTGACAGAGGATTTGAAAAGTTGATGAGAATAATGAAGAAGTTGCTTCCAAAGGATAACGAACTGCCCGCCAGTACCTACGAAGCAAAGAAGGTTGTCTGCCCTCTAGGATTAGAGGTGCAGAAGATACATGCATGTATTAATGACTGCATCCTCTATCGCGGCGAGTACGAGAATTTGGATGCATGCCCAGTATGCACTGCATTGCGGTAAAAGATAAGACGAGATGACCCTGGTGATGTTGAGGGCGAGCGCCGCATGAAGAGGGTTCCTGCCAAGGTGATGTGGTATGCTCCTATAATACCACAGTTGAAGCGTTTATTCAGGAACAAAGAGCATGCCAAGTTGTTGCGATGGCACATGGAAGACCGTAAGAAAGACGAGATGTTGAGACACCCCGCTGATGGGTCGCAGTGGAGAAAAATCGAGAGAGAGTTTCTGGACTTTGCGGGTGATGCGAGGAACTTATGGTTTGGTCTAAGTATAGATGGCATGAATCCTTTTGGGGAGCAGAGCTGCAGTCATAGCACCTGTCCTGTGACTCTGTGTATTTATAACCTTCCTCCTTGGTTGTGCATGAAGCGGAAGTTTATTATAATGCCAGTGCTCATCCAAGGGCCAAAGCAACCCGGCAACGACATTGATGTGTACCTAAGGCCATTAGTTGAAGAACTCTTACAGTTGTGGCACAGACAAGGTGTACGTGTGTGGGATGAGAACAAGCAGGAGGAATTTGACCTATGAGCATTGTTGTTCATAACAATCAATGATTGGCCTACTCTTAGTAACATTTCAGGACAGACAAACAAGGGATACAATGCATGCACACACTGTTTAAACGATACTGAAATTATATATTTGGATAAATGTAAGAAGAATGTGTACCCGGGGAATCGTCGTTTTCTTCCACCCTCGCACATCCTAAGAAAGAAAGGTAAGCATTTCAATGGTGAGGCAGACAGCCGATGTAAGCCTATCCGCCGTACTGGTTATGATGTATTTGACATGGTGAAGGATTTAAAAGTAATCTTTGGAAAGGGTCCTGGTAGACAATCTGTTCCGAAGGACGATGTCGGACATGCACCCATGTGGAAAAAGAAATCTATATTTTGGGAGCTACCCTATTGGAAAGTCCTAGAGGTCCCTTCTGCAATTGACGTGATGCACCTGACGAAGAATCTTTGCGTGACGCTGCTAGGCTTCTTGGGTGTGTATGGGAAGAGCAAAGATACACCTAATGCACGGCAGGACCAACAACGTATAAAAGACCGAGACGGCATGCATCCAGAGCTGTTTGAAGGTACTGCTAGCTACGCTCTTACCAAAGAAGAGAAGGAAATCTTTTTTTGAAGTCCTTTACAGTATCAAGGTCCCGTCTGGTTTCTCGTCAAACATAAAGGGAATAATAAATATGGCAGAGAAAAAATTTCAAAACCTAAAGTCTCATGACTACCACGTGCTTATGACCCAGCTGCTTCCGATTGCATTGAGGGACTCCTGCCAGAAAATGTTTGAGTACCCATTGTGAAGCTATGTGCGTTTCTCAATGCAATTTCTCAGAAGGTAATCAGTCTAGATAGTCTACTAAGGTTACAGAAAGATGTGGTCCAATGTCTTGTCAGCTTCAAGTTGGTGTTCCCACCATCCTTCTCCAATATTATGACTCACCTCCTAGTTCACCTAGTCGATGAGATTAACATTCTTGGTCCTGTATTTCTACACAATATGTTCCCCTTTGAGAGGTTCATGGGAGTGTTAAAGAAATATGTTCATAACCGTGCTAGGCTAGAAGGAAGCATCTCAAAGGGATATGGAAGAGAGGAGGTCATTGAGTTTTGTGTTGACTTTATTCCTGACCTTAAGCCCATCGGTGTTCCTAAATCACGGCATGAGGGTAGAATTAGTGGAAAAGGCACGCTAGGAAAGAAAGCAAGGATATGTATGGACGGACATTCTCTCACTAAAGCACACTACACAGTTCTGCAAAGTTCCACCTTGGTGGCTCCGTATATCGAGGAACACAAGAATATTGTACACTCCAACAACCCAGGGAAGCCTGGCTCCTGGATTAGAGATGAACATATGAGGACTTTTGGCGGTTGGTTGCAGACACATCTAATGAATGACATAAATGTTGGAGAGCAGATGTACTTGTTGGCCAGGTCACCATCTTCGACTATATTGACTTTCCAAGGGTACGAGATAAATGGGAATACATTTTACACGATCACCCAAGATAAAAAGAGCATCAATCAAAACAGTGGTGTCCGATTTGATGCAACAGACGGGAATGGGAAAAAGGATACATATTATGGTTACATAGAGGAGATATGGGAACTTGACTATGGATCTTTTTTTAAGGTTCTTTTCTTTCGGTGCAAATGGGTCAAGCTGACAGGAGGCGGGGTTGAGGTAGACAAGAAATACGGAATGACAACAGTGGATCTCAACAAACTTGCGTATAGAGATGAACCATTTGTCCTAGCCAATGATGTGGCTCAGGTTTTTTATGTGAAGGAAATGTCTACCAAACCGAGAAAAAGGAAAGATAAGCAAAAGAATACAGCATCCGATGAGCCAGAGCGCCACATAGTTCTTTCAGGAAAAAGAAACATCGTGGGGGTGGAGGATAAGACAGACATGTCAGACGATTATGATAAGTTTCATGAAATTCCGCCCTTCGCTGTGAAGGATGACGCAAGCATCCCGTTAAATAAGGAAGATACTCCATGGTTACGGATTAGAAGAAAACCCTAACATGTGTGGATGTTGGTGATGTACAATATTATTAAACCTTTATTTTTAATGATCTTCTTATATGTATATGGATATGAACTTTCTCGATCTCAATAGGTAGTATTGCAACTTGTTGTGGCTAGACATTTATTAATATTAAAACATACAAATTAGTCATAATCATATCTAGCCTTGTAGTACACAGCTTCTGGGTCGTCTTTGGAATCGTCATCGTCGTCACTCGTAGCACGCGGATGGATCCTCAGCCCTTCCTCGTAGCACGCGGATGGATCCTCCGGCCTCGGATTCACGACGCACGGGGGAGGGGGCTCCCGGATGATGACCCCAGTATGCCCTAGGCCTTCACCACCACCACCATTCTTGTGGCTATGCTGCTGGTGAAAGTGCGGGTACCTCAGGCGAGGATGGTCTCCCATGGCGATGTAGCGCATCACACCGGCGATAGTCCGGTTCGCCCACCACAGGCGGCGACCAGCCTCGTTGTGGTTCACTGGGGGCGGGCCGTCACCCTCGTACCTGGCGAGCTCCCTTTCCTGCCGGTTTGCGAAGAAGGCATTCCATGTATCGAGGTTGTCGGGATCCCAATGGGGATCCATCCGCTGCTCCGGCGTGAGCACGAGGTAGAAGTGGTTCGTGATGGCCACCTGGCGGGCCGAACCTTGAGACATAGGAGGAACAGGAACCCCTCCAGCGCTCAGCATCCTGCCAGCGGGCAGCCGGTACCCCAGCGGGCATGGGTAGCTGGAGGCGCACAGCGCCTCGGTCTCCTCGAGCGTCAGAAAAGCCCAGTAGGCAATGTCCATTGTTATGAGAGAGAAGGTGTGGATGTGTCGATGGAAATGGCGGTCGGCCTAGATATAGAGGGACATGGCGGGAAGTGGTGGAAATGGCGGGAGAACATGGCGGGAAGCGGGGGAAATGGCGGGAGAACATTTCTACTATATTTTTGTGAATATTTTGCTATATTATATGTATTTTTCCATTTCAAAATAATAAACTATATTATTATTATTTTTTATTAATAAACATTTTTCTACTAAATATAATACTTGTTAAATAATAGATAATTTCATTTAAGTTGTATAATAAAGTATGATAATAGATTTAAATTATAGATCTTCTTTTTTTGAAAATTTTGATATAAAATACATAATTTTCTGAAAACTATAAACCCTTTTTTGGGTTTGGCGCCAAAAATAACCTTTAGCCCCAGTTTGTAATACAAACAGGGGCTAAAGGTCACAAACCGGGGCTAAAGGGTTGCGGCGCGCGGGAAGTGCGGCGAGCGAAAACACCTTTAGCCCCGGGTTGTAATACGAACCGGAGCTCAAGGGGGACCTTTAGCCCCGGTTCGTACTACAACCCGGGGCTAAAGGGGGGGTGGTATAAATACCCCACCCCCTCCCCGGGTCGTGGCACGACCCGGAGAGATACAGTTCCATTCCCAGAGGAGCTCCTGCTGCCGCCCGCGCCGCCCGTTCGTGCCGCCGACCGCGCCGTCCGTGTCGCGCCCTCCGTGCCGCCGCCGTCGTCCGTCCCGCCGTCCGTCCTGTCTCCGCGCCGCCCGCCTCCGCGCCGCCCGCCGCCGTCCGTGTCCCGTCTCCGGCTGCGTCGTCCGCACCATCTCCCACGCCGCCCGCGCCGCCCGCACCGCCTCGCCGTCAGGTACGGTGATCGCCGCCTCGCCATCAGGTATTAGTATTAGTATTAGGTTTAATTATGTGTTAATTTTGGTTACTAGTAATTAGGTTAGTATTAAGTTAGTATTAATTAGGTTAGTATTAATTTAGTATTTAGTATTAGTATTAGTATTAGTATTACTATTAGTATTAGTATTTGGTATTAGTATTTTTGTATTAGTAGTAGTATTAATTAGTATTAGTATTAGTATTAATTAGTATTAGTATTAGTATTAGTATTGGTATTAGTATTGGTATTAGTATTGGTATTGGTATTGGTATTGGTATTGGTATTAGTATTAGTATTAGTATTAGTATTAGTATTAGTATTAGTATTTAGTATTAGTATTAATATTAGTATTAGTATTAGTATTAGTATTAGTATTAGTATTAGTATTAGTATTTAGTTAGTATTTTGTATTAGTATTAGTATTAGTATTAGTATTTAGTATTACTATTAGTATTACTTAGTATTAGTATTAGTATTAGTATTAGTATTTAGTTAGTATTTTGTATTAGTATTAGTATTAGTATTTAGTATTACTATTAGTATTACTTAGTATTAGTATTAGGTTAATTGTATAGGTTAGTATTATCTAGGGTTAGTTAGGGTTACTTAGTTAATTATGTTTTATGATTGTAATTTATTGCTATTATTTAGTTATGCCGCGTCCACCTCATCCGAGCCTACTGGACTACGTCGGGGATGTCCGAGTCTGGGCTCCACCGGGTTGGCACTGGGAGGTGCTACCTGTCGGGACTCGTACCTTGGTGAGGAATCCAGGTATCATCGTCGACCCGGAGCTTCTTTGGTGGCGTCCACGAGGTCCAGGAGCGGTGCAGAGGGAGCCAGCCCCCGAGGAGGTCGTATCAGGGAGGAGGACGAGCATGTACGGCGATACATGTATCTTTTGGAGACTAGGTTCTCCAATATCTGGCAGGTTCACGGATCTCACCCGAGCTATTCTCCGGTGATGGTTCCTCTTCTGTGGCTGCAGAGCTCCCGTAGCACAGAACGCGGTAGCCGCATTCGTTAGTTTATCTTAATAATGTACTTTATCTTATACTTTATCTTATAATGCACCCGAGCTATTCTCCGGTGATGTATTAATAATGTACTTTATCTTATACTTTATCCTATAATGCACCCAAGCTATTCTCCGATGATGTATTAATAATGTACTTTATCTTATATTATTGTAATTTATCTTAATCACTAAGTACTGTATCCGAGTTGTCGCAGTTGTAATATTCATTTACTTAATGCAATATTCTTTTTCTGTATTAATTAAGCTATGGACGGTAGACAGAATGAAGAGGAGCTTCTCAACATGATAGATGGGGGTACTGGGGGGTCTTATTATGATGGCTCCGAATATCTTAATTTGTCTGGAGGAGACGATGGTGGAGAAAATAGTGGAGATGATGGTGCTGACCATGGTGGAGACCATGGTGAAGACACCATAATAATGACAAACTCCGTCAAGGTATATAAAGCCTCTATCGATCGTTCACTAGTATAGATGCACTAATTGATTCGTATATATGTACTGACGAATGTTTCTTCTCTTAGACCTCCGCTTCCGGCCAATCTTCTACAAATACAAGAGGCCCGACACACAAGTTGCCCGCTGATGTCCGTTTCAGCATTGACTTAGTCTCTCCGCAGGGTCAGCCGCTGGAGCCCAAAGAAGCTGCGAATGCATTTACAAGTCAATGCAGAGTGATTGTTAGAGACAAAGTCCCGATCACCACGCGAAACTAGAACAAGCCCGGAAAGAAAAAGGATCCAACTAGGGCTAGTTTTGTAGAAAACAGAGCGAAAGATACAATGTGGAATTCTCTCATGGTACATTTCACCCTACCAGTCTTGGACACTGATGAGCTCACACAACAAATGATGAGGAAAGTCACGCACTTTGCTCTTAAGAAGATGGCCGAAATATTCAAGGAA
The DNA here is from genome assembly GCA_910589775.1 of Avena eriantha. Lineage (NCBI taxonomy): Eukaryota > Viridiplantae > Streptophyta > Magnoliopsida > Poales > Poaceae > Avena > Avena eriantha. Next base: position 195,002,468 of record OU342742.1, on the reverse strand, counting down.
TGGAAAAAAGATTGTACCACAAGTATGTCTTGAAGGAAACAACTCCTCCATTTGTTGGCCCACTAGAGATGCAGCAGGATAACTGGGCCGCATTTGTGGAATACAAGACCTCGGCACCAGCTAAGGCAATATCAGCAAAAAATTAGGAAAATGCAGCCAAAAAGAAATATCACCATCATATGGAGACAGGTGGCTACATGAGTGCCATGCCTAAGTGGGATAAAGCTGAGGCTGACCTAGAGGCTAAAGGGGTCACTCCAGCTACGTCTAGTTGGCCCTTGAGTCAAGAAATTGGGTATTCGGGGATGGGGCATCATTAGACCCACAAACAGGCGAGATTATTGTAGCGGAAGAAATTTCTTCACCCAAGAAAGAACTTGTTAAAGTGATGAAAGAGGTTGAAGAGGGAACGTGTGTTCCCGATAGAGAGAACGATGAGCTGACAAAGGCTCTCGGGAATCCTGAAAAGGCTGGACGAACAAGAGGGTTCAGACCTTCTTATCTATGGGTTATCGGGTTTCCCGAGCACCGTGACACGTACAGAAGCCGATCGAGAAGAACAAACCGGCAAAAAGAGGAGGATACGGAGCGGTTCGCGAGGTTTGAAGCCACGCTACAGGAGTATCGCCAAGAGCTTAATGAACTTAAAGGACTCCGACAGCAAGATCCTACACCGGACAGTACGGTCGGCCCATCGCAACAGAAAAGCAGCATGGCTTCCACGGAGGGCCACGCTAATGATGCAACGATGGATGTGTACCCCGTGGATGCAATTAAGTAGAAGACTAGTTGTGAGCTACATGTTGAACTGAAGAATATTTCCATGAAGGTGGCGGTCGGCTTTGCTTTACCTTCTGCACCGGGAGCGACCTACCCTTGCAATCCGATTCCAGCTGGCTATGCTCGTGTCGGTGTGGATGAAATTCTACCTATGTGTCAGTCACTACAGCTTGACATCCCTGGACGTGAAGGGGAGACGACACTGGGAGAAGTCACGAGTGGCTTCATTCTTTGGAAAAAAGAATACATCAAGTTTCCAGGCTCGACACCAAGGCCACCTTCTCCACCAAGGCAACCGTCTCCTCCCAGTGCACCGTCTCCTCCTAGTGCACCGTCTCCTCCAAGTCCACCTCCAAGTGCACCGTCTCCTCCCAGTAATAGTCCAATCCATGACCCCAACACGAGTCCATTTCAATCTACGCAGCCGCCTCCACCCACTAAGGGCCAAAAGCAGAAGAATACCACCGCTCCGTCGAGCGATAACCAACGCCCGAAGTGACAGTTGTCACCCCTCCCAAGAGTACCGCCAGTGCCTCCCAATAGGGCTTATGACTTGACCGATAAGGAGACCAATGCGGTCGTACGGGCCAAAGTGGATGCTCATTTAAATAAGAAACAACCTGAGCCAGAGGTCCAAATAAAACCGGAAACCAAGGAGCACTTTAGGAAATTACTGACGCAGCCATCGCAAGCTCAGTTTAATGCGCCAGATGACTATACACGATGTCTTCAGAAGACATTGAAACAGAAGATATCAAGCGGTATAGGAAGCATCAAAAAAGAGGTTCCCCAGCAGGGGGAACAAGCAAAACAATCGAGTGGTAGAGGAAGCATCAGAACAGACGTCCCCCAGCTAGGAAACAAGCAAAACAATCGAGTGGTAGCCGAAGAACCAAAAGAGATGTTCCCCAGCTGGGGAAGCAAGCAAACCAATCACTCTCCCCACTCCAGGTGAACATACCCAAACCTCAACTATATGAGGAAGAACCTATGGATCCGTGTTGGGGGGATTCCCCGGGGTAGGGTCACGCCAGGGTATAAAGGCCGAGTTAGCCGAGGTTCGGCAGGGTCAAAGCGGATGCTGGCCAGGCCACCTCAAGGCAGGCCGAATCACGGAGTAACTCGGACCAGGGGGCGTCCACCTAACTAGGTCTCAACCGACTTAAGCCGTAAGTCGGAACGATGTGTCTAACTTTCATGCAGGAACGGGTGTGGCCGGATCAACTACGATCCGGGTCATGTTAAGCTTCTAGGAGAAGGAAGGAATCTCGCTGGTCAAAAGCAGCCCCGGTACGCACAGCATGAGCGAAGCGGACAGAGGGAGGACCAGCGAGGCGTGGCCGACAAAGGTGACGAAGCCAATGTCGGGTGACGCAGGCGCCGCAAAGGCTCACGTAGCCTCTACATGGATGACGCGGGGGAAAAGTAACCCGGTCGGTTTACTATCTTGGGAGGAGGCATATTCCCTGGAATATGCCTCCACATATGCCCTAAGTGGAGACCTAGCCACCCCTATATAAGGAGGGCTAGGGCCTCTGTAGAGGGGTTAGGTTCTACGGGTTGGTCTTGTACGGGTTAGCTAGTGGCGAGAGTAAGAGAGTCCCTTCTTCCTCCTCTCCCCAAGACAGCTCTAGGAGCACTTGTAAACCTTGGAACTGAATCAAATATAACTTCTGTGTGAGGAATCACCTCACTATCCCTCCCTGGATTCCCCTAGTGCATATTAGTCCCCACTATTAGCCTATCCATGGCATCTGCCGCGACACCACCACGACAGTTGGCGCCCACCGTGGGGCTAGCGGCGCTAGCAGGGGTCAAGATCCGAACGGGAAACCTCATCGGCACCGGCGAACGCGTCGTCTCCGAGCTTGTTCAGCACTTTGGAGCGCTCGACTTTGTCAGCGACAACGCTGGCTGCTTCGGCACACGCCCGCTTCCACGCAACGGCCTCTTCGTCAAGCTCGGCGCGCACAAGGTCTACGTTGCTGTCGATGTGTCGTGTGTTCATCCGTGGCACGTCGTCGAGGCGGGGGAGCCACCCCTTAGCGTGGTTCACGGGGCGCGTATCACTCGCTCCCCGGACCGTGCTGAGGTGATGATGACTGCGCCTGGTGTAGGCGCAAGCAAGGATCCGACACCAAATATGGAGGTAACGCCTAAGGCACCGAGGAAAGGTAGAGGTCCTCCACTAGAGAGGCCTGAGAATGTGCTGCAGGAAGCGATGGATAGCTTAGCAAAACCTGTAGTAGCAGCAGTAGATCCGGCTCAGGCACAGGCCGAGCTAGAGGAAACCAGGCAAAAAATACTAGAGGGTACGAAAAAGATAGCCGCGGCTTAGCAGTCGTTAAACATGACGATGCGTGAGTACGCAAAGGCAAACAAAGTTAATGCTGTAAAAGTAAAGGGGAGAAACCTCATAAGCGAAATGAACAAAGAGGGAGACACTAGGATTGAGGAGTCAGAGGACCGTTTGTCCGTGGGGATGCCGAGGTATAGTACCCCGTCTAAGAACCTTAGGGTAGCAGACGCTGCTGCATCTGAGTTAGAGGGTCTAACGGGTGAGGCCCGTCAGAGACAACAAGATAGGGTCAATGAGTTGGTTCGGATCACGAACAAGCAAAATGAGGAATTGCTCAGGGCTAACCCGGAGAGAGCTGGGGCCTCCAAGATCGTTCATTCGGTAGTGGGTAACCCTGAGAAATCCGCTGGAGCCGCATCGTCTCCTCATGGGGGTCCTAGGAGAGAAGAGGTAGTAACCTCGGCCAGAAGGAACAAACAGATCGTCCCGTATGACCCAACACAGGCAGGGAAAGGAAAAGAAGTACAAAAAATGATGATCTACGAAGTGTGAGCCGAGGTGAAGCTGGCCGAGGTAACTGCGACCAAGGCAATGCCGGTCAAGGAAATGTTATAAATAGCAATGCCGGACAGCGAAACTCGGCAGGAGCAGGACAACCGCAGCAGCGGAATATACCAAGGCAAGAGCAAAGTGCCGGCAGGGGTATGCAACAGAGAGCTGCTCCACGAGAGCAAGACCGGTATAACGATGGAGATTCGGAAATGGTGAACGCAGGATACCCAAGGCCGGACTATCATGTGATAGGGTCAAGATTGGGAAGCAGGGATTTGATGCCCGATGATGCCAGGTTGAAACTGGATCGATGTATAGGTCAGAACAGATCGAATGTCAAGGTCTACCGGGTCCTGCGTGTTTTGGGCCCCGGATCATGAAGGAGCCGCCAGTACCTAACTTCCAGTTACCCAGAGGCACAAAGACATATGACGGCAGTACTAAGCCGGAGGATTGGTTGATAACTATGCTACAGCTGTGAAAATTGCTACAGGCAACTTGAGATGGGCTGTGAGATACGTACCCCAGATGTTGGAGGGGCCAACAAGGGTATGGCTGAACAATTTGCCGCCCGAAAGTATTAACTGCTGGATCGATTTTGAGGAAATGTTTATCAGCAATTTCTCAAGTACGTATCAGAGGCCAAATAGGCCACAGACCCTAGCTATGTGTAAGCAGAGACCGAACGAGACGGACCGGGAGTTTTTAACCCGGTGGTGTACCGTGAGAAACTCGTGTGAGGGTGTGATAGAGTCACAGGCCATAGCGTGGTTTGTGCAAGGGAGCAGATATGCAAGTGAGCTGTGCCAGAAGTTGCAAAGGAAAATGCCAACCACATTGGCAGAGATGATCCGGATTGCAGATTCGTATGCTTTGGGTGATCCAACTCAACCCAGGCTCGTGTCAAACGAGTCAAATGAGGAATATTACAAGAGAGATGGAGCCGGATCATCCCGGAGGAATGATTACAGAGGACAAAGAAGACATGACAGACCGGATCACCGGTACAGTTCGCAACAAGGTGCAGCTGTGAATCAAGATCAGCCCGGAGCAGGAGGCAATCAACGTCATAAAACTGGAGGGGGACAATGGACACCGAGAAATGATGGCAAGAAAACTTGGACGCTAGAGCAGAAGAAACAGTGGCAAGAAAAGAAGGACCGTCCGAGGTACACTTATGAGTCGATGTTAGATCAGCCGTGTAAATTTCACATGCCAAATCCTAGTAACCCAGCGGGTCATACGACGAGGCAATGTGAGTGGATGCGTAAAATAGAACAAGGTGGTTCGGGGAATGCTCAGGCACCCCGGAATGATCAACCTCGACAGGAGTTACCCCGACAGCAATTGCTCTCCGGAGCGAACACGCAACAGCTAATGTTGCCTCCCCCTCCGCCGAGGTATGATAACCATGAGAGAAGGGATGCAGTGCATCAGGTAGAGAACCAGCATCAGCCGGATCAGAGGTACCCCGGAAATGAGGGGAGGAATGAGTACAGAGAGTATCATCAGAGTTACTATGTGTTTACCACTGAGGAAACGGACAGAAAGAGCTTGCAGCGCCGACATATGGAGGTGAATGCGGTAATGCCAGAAGTGACGAGGTATATGCCTTGGTCGGACCAAGAAATCACCTAGAGCATTAAAGATCATCCCAAGCTTATGCCAAGTCCTGGTTCGTATGCGTTAGTGCTGGATCCGACATTCATTGGGCCTAACATCAATGTAAGGTTCTCCAAGGTACTGATTGACAATGGCAGTAGCATTAACATCATGTATGCGGATACAATGCACAAGTTGGGTATCTCGGAGAACATGCTCCAGGCTACACGGACAACTTTCCATGGTATTGTGCCCGGCATTTCTTGTGAGCCCATAGGCAAGGTCCAGGTTGACGTATTGTTCGGCACAAGAGATAATTGCCGAACTGAGAATTTGGAGTTTGAAGTGGTGAACTTGGAAAGTGCGTATCACGCGTTACTCGGAAGACCAGCACTAAACAAGTTCATGGCAAGTTGTCACATCAGTTACTTAAAGATGAAGTTGCCCGGGCCAAACGGAGTGATTACTATTGCTGGAGATTTCCGACGTTCCATTGAGTGTGCATCGGCCGGGTCTAATCTAGCCGAGTCACTCGTGATCGTGCAAGAGAAAAGAAAAATTCAAGAGGTGGCGGCATTGGCTCAGTCCGCGCAGCAGTATATGCCGGCGCTGAGTAACCCGCATGGGAGTGTCTCATTCCAAGCCACGAAAGATACCAAGAAGGTGCCTGTTGATGATATGTTCCCAGAGCGCACCGTAACAATTGGTGCCGGGTTAAATGACAAATAGGAAAGCGAGCTCGTTAACTTCCTCCGTGAGAATCGGGACATTTTTGCTTGGTCCACACAGGACTTGCAAGGTGTTCCGAGGGAGTTGGTCGAGAACTCTTTGAATGTGAGACCCGGAGCAAAGCCGGTGAAGCAACCTCTCCGCCGCTTCGCTGAAGATAGGAGGAAAGTCATCGGAGATGAGATAGCTCGGTTGTTGGCTGCAGGATTTATCATGGAAGTTCTTTACCCGGATTGGCTATCTAATCCGGTGCTGGTGGAGAAGAAGAAGGATGATCCGAATGTGGAAGTGGTTTGGTGTATGTGTATCGATTACACGAACCTGAACAAGGTGTGTCCAAAAGATCCATTTCCACTGCCAAGGATAGATCAGATCATAGACTCAACCGCTGGATGTGAACTATTGTCATTCATTGATGCATATTCTGGTTTCCACCAGATACCTCTGAATCCGGATGATCAAATAAAGACTGCGTTTATCACCCCGTATGGGGCTTATTGCTATCGCACCATGCCGTTTGGTTTACGTAATGCAAGAGCAACGTACCAAAGATGTATGCAGAAATGTTTGCACGACCAAATAGGTCAAAATGTACAAGTGTATGTGGATGATGTGGTTATCAAGACCAAGGAAAGCAAAACGCTCCTTGACGATATCAGGCAGATGTTCGCGAACTTAAGAAGGTTCCAGATGAAGCTTAACCCGGAAAAATGTACATTCGGTGTCCCGGCTGGAAAATTACTCGGATTTCTTGTTTCCAGCCGAGGTATCGAAGTTAATCCAACTAAAATCCATGCCATTGAGCAAATGGAACTGCCGAAGTGTCTTAACGATGTCCAGAAGTTCACTGGTTGCCTGGCATCGTTAAGTCGGTTTGTATGTCGATTGGGAGAAAAGGCATTGCCTCTCTATCAACTCATGAAAAAGTTAGATAAGTTTGTTTGGACGCCGCAGGCCAATGAAGCCTTTGCTCACTTAAAGAAGATGTTAGCCACTGCACCAGTGTTAGCCTCTCCACTATCAAAGGAGCCAATGCTGCTCTACATAGCCGCAACCAACCGAGTTGTAAGTGCATTAATTGTGGTAGAGCGCGACGAAGAGGGTAAGTCAGTGCAAAGGCCAGTATATTATCTGAGGGAGGTGTTGTCTGCCTCAAAGCAGAACTACCCACACTATCAGAAAGTGGCATATGGTGTGTATATGGCAGCTAAGAAGTTGAAGCATTACCTTGAGGAGCATCCCATCAAGGTAATATGTGAGGCTCCCATATCCGAGATAATGAGTAACAAGGATGCAAGTGGTAGAATTGCAAAATAGGCAATTGAACTAGCTCCCTATGCACCACAATATGACAGAAGAGAAGCAATCAAGTCACAGGCTGTGGCCGACTTTTTTGTGGACTGGGCCGAGGTACAATACAAACCACCGCTACCAGATCCGAATTACTGGAGGATGCACTTTGACGGGTCTAAAACAAAAACCGGGCTAGGCGCCAGAATTGTACTTACCTCGCCAAAGAAGGACCAGCTGAAATATGTGCTGCAGATCCATTTCACGGCATCAAACAATGTCGCTGAGTATGAAGCACTTGTGCATGGGCTCAAAGTGGCAAAAGAAATTGGGATACGTCGCATCCTATGCTTTGGCGACTCATATTTGGTAATACAGCAAGTGTCGGGACTGTGGGACGCCCTTGATCCAAACATGGCGTTGTACAGATTTCATGTGCAGAAGATATCTGGTTACTTTGAGGGATGTGAATTTCACCATGTACCCCAGGTGGAAAATGAAGCTGCCGACGTATTGTCGAAGCTCGGATCAACCCGACAAGCAATTCCACCGGGGGTAGCATTGGAACACCTCAGAAAACCGTCTACCAGGCCGTCCCCAGAAACCAACTCAATTTACATCTCGGAGGATGCAGAATCCGGAGCCGTGCCCATGGACATTGACACAGGAGGTGGTGCGCGAGACCCGGGGACTGCTTCGCAAGACCCGGGGACTGCTCAGCGTAATCCGGTTGAAGTTATGCCGGTGGATCGGATGGAAATTGATGAGGACGTGTTCCCTGTGCGAGCCATACCAGCTTGGGCACTACCTATATTTCAATTCCTGAAAGACGGAGCGTTACCCACTGAGGAGGTGCTATCCAGGCAAACTCAGAGGAGAGCAAAGGCGTACACAATCATCAATTCCGAGCTATACAAAAGGAGTGTGACCAATGTCCTCCAGTGATGCGTTGACCCGGAAGAAGGGTTTGGCATCCTCCGAGATATACATCAAGGGGAGTGCGGGCATCATGCCTCGTCCCGAGCCTTGGTGGCAAAAGCTTTCCGGCATGGGTTCTACTGGCCAACTGCCTTAGAACAAGTAGAAGATCTGGTGAGAAAGTGCAATGGTTGTCAGAGGTATGCTACCAAGACACATATGCCAATGTCGGAGCTCAAGACCATACCAATCACCTGGCCATTTGCCGTGTGGTGTTTGGACATGGTGGGCCCATTTAAACCAGCAAGGGGAAATATGACTCACATTTTGGTCATGGTGGACAAATTTACAAAGTGGATCGAGGTGAAGCCAATAAGAAAATGTGATGGAGCTCGGCCGTGACGTTTCTCAAAGACATCATCTTGAGATACGGTTATCCTCGCAGTATCATAACTGATAATGGCACAAACTTTGCGGAAGGAGCATTTGCGCATTTTTTCTAGGATAAGAAGATCCAGTTGGACGTTGCCTCGGTAGCCCACCCCGCTTCGAACGGACAAGTGGAAAGATCCAACGGATTGGTATTATCCGGGATAAAACCCCGGCTCATTGAGCCGCTGCAAAGATCAGCGAGGTGCTAGATAGAAGAACTACCAGCGGTACTGTGGAGTTTAAGAACAACTCTGAATCGATCAACAGGCTATACGCCATTCTTTCTGTTATATGGGGCAGAAGCTGTATTACCAGCCGACATAGAGCATGATTCGCCTAGGGTCACCCAATACACAGAAGCCGAAGTGCAAGAAGCCCGGCAAAATGATGTTGATCTGCTGGAAGAAGCGAGAGAATTGGCATTGTCCAGATCCGCCATATATCAGCAAAATCTCCGATGCTATCATAGCCGGAAAGTAAGCCCCCGAGTTTTCCGGGAAGGCGATCTGGTGCTCCGGTTGGTACAACGTACTGCTGGCATGCATAAATTATCTCCTCCATGGGAAGGGCCATTCATTGTGAGCAGAGCATTGCACAATGATTCTTATTATCTTATAGATGCAAAGCCACAGGAAAAGAACAAGGCGGACAGGTCCGGCGAGGAATCTAAGCGTCCGTGGAATGTAGCTCTACTCCGTCCTTTCTACACTTAGCAGAGAAGTGTATGTATCCGAGTCTTCTCATATGTCGGTATGTATGCCGGCAATGAGCTTATCAATGAGATGTTGGCACCTCGAGCAGTAACTCGGGAACTGCCTTAATAATATTTGTTGTCTTTTATTATTTGTGCGTCAGCTAGAGTAAGTTGTTCTACTTAACTCGGATTAGTAGTGTGTGAGCACCAAAAACCCAACTCTCCGACTTGCTGCTGTCCAACAAGAATTGGCTTCATGGCAAGCAAGAGAACAAGTTTGGAATTGCGTAGCACATGAAAAACGACTAAGGAAAAGAACTTAATCGAGCCGACATTTGTTTTTCGAACTAACCTTGTATATTTTTAGTTTATTATGCTGATTTATTTTGAGCTAAGCCTAAAAGTTTCCTAGTATTGTTAAGACAATTTTTGAAGCTCGGGTTTGTAAGTCGTAAAACCGAATCAAGGTAGACACGAGCCGAGCCAAAAGATTGGACGAACAAGAAAATGAAACCCGGCATAAAAACTTAGTAGCAAAATATCACATGTGTACTGGATACAATTCCACCCGGCATACCGGGGATCTGATAAACTTTAAAGTTTTTTCACTTAAGGAGCAGCAGGAGGAGGAAGTTCGGCGTCATCTTCGCTATCTTCAATGTCTGAGGCATCGCCCTCTTTGTCCTCATCCGACCCATCTTCAACGTTCTCAGCGTTTTCGTCGCCGGCGGCTTCCAGGAAGCTCGGTTCCTCAGTCCATTCGTGAATGGGAGCATATTCGATGAGGCTATGGGCGCAAGCCTTGCGCCGAGCTACCCACTCCGGGTCACTGGTCCATTTGGATCCGGTGCGCATGCGCGTTAAGAGGTTGAGGTCGATCTTCTCGTACCATGTGAGTACGTAGTGGAGAACGGTCTCAGCTGCGGCGCGCCCAGCGGATTCCCTCCAAAGGTCGAGCTGGGTCTCGCACTCCACCAATTTTTCAACAAGAAGTGCGGTTCCCTCCGGAGTGTCTTCCGCAGGCCAAAACATGTTGAAGACTCGGACTGCAGCGTGAAGGATATCCTTGCCATAGTTCTTGATGATTTCCACGCGAGATGACAGGCTGACCAGCAGGTCCTCCATGTCATAGGGAATCTCTTCAGCGTCAGGCCCGACGGGAGTACCCCTCTCTCGGCGGAAATCAGCAACAACAGCGCTCGCGATGGCAGTGCCCTCTAGAAATTTGCCTGAAAACGAGATAAGAGAAATAGATAAAGAAAAGACATGTGAAGTAACCCAGAGAAATATGCCAGATAAGGGAAAGGAACTCACGTGAAATATGGCTGAGGACCCGAGTCAACTCCCTGGTATAGTCATCATGTCTTTTGCGAAGCTGCGCAAGTTCAGCATTCACCGACTCAAGCTTGACGTCGGATTCCTGGAGAAGTTCTTGGTCCTTGGAAATTTGGAGGTTGAGGCGTTCGCGCTCCTCGGTATAGTCTTGGTCAGCCTTTTGGAGCTCGGATTGATGTTGTGCCTTCAATTTTTTCATCTCGGCTTTAAGCTTGGCGATCTCATCATCCTTGGTCCGGAGGCGGGCAAGCTCATCGTCTTTCTTTTTAAGCTCAGCCTGATGCTGCCCTGCTTGTTCGAGAAAATGCAGCATCATATCAGGCACGGGCACACTATCTTCCAGCGATACTGAAATAGTTTGTCAACCCGACAAAGCTGGGATATAAATGTTTGTCGAGCCAAGGAGGAAAGAAGATGAAAATCATAAGCAAGGTTGAGTAGATATAACTTACCCTTGATCTGATCCAAATTCTTCCTCATAAGCTTGTTCTCAGCCTCCACCCCAGCTGCGAAAACCGAATGAGGGATTAGTTCAGTAGAAGAAGATGAAGGAAAATGGAGAAGTGTCAAGGAAGAAACCTACCCCGTTTCTCGTGTTCAGCAAGGGGTGCGTTATGCTTGGCGCGCAGCGTCTTATGAGTGTCTAGGAGATGTTGAAACTCAGCGCTCCGGCGGTTGGTGGTCACCTAGAAAGAATACAAAAATACAACTTAGCTTCGTGCATATTCGAAGTGTACAAAATCCGGGCCAAGTGGGACTTAACCCGGCTCTAGGTGTGTGCATATTCGAAGTTATCAAAATCCGGGCCAAGTGGGACTTAACCCGGCTCTAGGTGTGTGCATATTCGAAGTTATCAAAATCCGGGCCAAGTGGAACTTAACCCGGCTCTAGGTGTGTGCATATTCGAAGTTATCAAAATCCGGACCAAGTGGGACTTAACCCGGCTCTAGGTGTGTGCATATTCGAAGTGTAAAAAATCCGGGCCAAGTGGAACTTAACCCGGCTCTAGGTATGTGCATATTCGAAGTGTACAAAATTTGGGCCAAGTGGAACTTAACCCGGCTCTAGGTGTGTGCATATTCGAAGTTACCAAAATTCGGGCCAAGTGGAACTTAACCCGACTCTAGGTGTGTGCATATTCGAAGTTATCACGGAGCTACGTTAGTTTTCTAAGGAGCATCCGGCTGAGTAACAAGTTACTCCCCCGGAGGCTCGGGGACTAATGGTTATGTCATCAATATCTACAACATGCTAAGAAAGTAACGTACCTCTATCATCCGACCCGCGAGGTTGATTGCCTTAGCGGCTGTGTTCATTTGAGCAGAAAATTCAGCGGGGCCGAACTTCTCCGGAAGATCGTTGTTGTCGACGAACTCCGCCTTGTTCCAATTCATGACGAATTCGATCAGGCTTGGAGGGTATCGCTCGCCGGTGGGCATATGGGGCGCCACCAAGCCCTTCGCATGCGCCTCCCTCCTCTCAACCAGGGCAAGGGCCGGGCTGGTGTACAAAACCATCTGTTGCGCATCAGCTGGCTCGGCAGGGGCGTCCTTCGGTGCTGGAGGCTTCTTGGGAAGCATGGATGCGAGAGTGCGCTGTCCAGCCTCGACGAACGCTATCCTAGTGGCGCCAGGGGCCTTTTTGCCCTTGGGCTGCTGGGAGGAGGAAGTGCTTGAAGCAGATTTTCCCTTGGGAACTGTTTGGGTACTTTCTCACCGAGACTGAGAAGTCTCGGACGAGGCGGAGGAGCTTGGCGCTGGTGCTCTTGCTGCTAAGCGTGGTGTTGTTGCTGGCGATCTTGCTGCTGGAGTTGGTGCTGGTGCTGGTGCTGAGGTAGTCTCGGTAGTAGCTGGTTGCAGCAGAGCCGAAGTTGTGGATGCCACCGCCTCGGCTGGGCCAGTCTCCCCCGCTTCAAGGTTGCCCCCGTCTTGACGAGGTGGAGCAGAACCCGGAGCAGCCGCAGAACCCTCAGGAATAGGGCTCAGCGGGCGTGGCTCATGGCCACGAGGGGGAGAAGGGCTAGGTCGGAGCGGCGAAGCAATGCCAGACCCACTCTAGGGGACCTCCACCGCGGCCCTGCCGAATCAAACAATGTCGGATGAGAAACTAAGACAGTACAAGAACAAGTAAGGGGCTAAGGGAAAAGAGGCTTACGCATCCGAGGTCAGGGGATCCTTAGGCTTCCGAGCCCTTCATGCCGGGGCCTTGGTTGCAGGCTTGGAGGCGGTTTTGTCCCCGGACTTCTTTCGCCTTTTGGTAGGCTGAGAAGGTCCGGAGGATGAGGTTGATGCAGCTCCCCGCTTCTTCTTCGGTGCAACCGGAACAGGGTCACCCACAGCAAGGGAAGGGTCCTCATGAATCTGCCCACCAGGGTTAGCTGATGCCGGAAAATCATAAGAAAGGGGGACAATGTCAAGAGCTTCCATCACCTCGACATCCAAGTCATCTTCATCATCGGGCCAATCTCTTAGGGAAGAGGGTTTACCGGTGGGTCGCTTCGTAGCGTCGGTCATTGGAAGGAACATCTCCTGATCCGGCTCTTCCTCGTCCGAGGTCTCCCGGTCAGGCACTCACTTAAGGGTGGGGTCGGTGCCATCTTCGAGGGTTTGCTAAAGGAATAGCTAAGGAAAAGAACAGACAACAAAGTTAAAAATACAACAGCAACCGACGTAAGGTTTAATTCGGAGAAAGTTTGCGGCAAAAAACTTACCACGGGAGGAAGCCTATCATGGCAAAAGTGCTCCATTCCCCACGTCCAGTCAGAGGAGAAGTCCTTGTGGGTGGTGAAGAGAGCCTTGACCCGGCGATAGATCTCCGTGTTGCTCAACTCGAAGGACGAGGTCCGGTTGGGGTCGTGACCCCATCTCATGTGACACACTTTGTGCGTGCGCTTCTGGAGGGGGGAGATTTGGTTGCGGACGAACGTGATCATGGCGTCCTTGTTGCGCAACCCGAGCTTCTTCAGTTTCGTGAACCTTTTATTGACCTGGTTGGCCAAGGCCGTGGGATTCTTAGGGACAACGTCCCACAACTCCGGGTTAGGAGGACCCGGACTATAGGAGCGCAGCCGGATCAAGTCTTTGGTGCCGGCGTTCAGGACATCAAAGAAAGTCCGGGCCCATCCCTTGCAGGACTCCAGCCCCGTGACTCGGGGGAAAACGGATAGCCTCTAGGGAGAGATGGATGCAGCCCCGAACTGCGTAAGCTGCTTGTCCTCCGGGTCAAGCTGAATGTTTGGAATGACGTTGCGACTGAGGCCAAAGAACCGGATCCATAGCTCCTTCGTGGGCCATAATCCGGCATAGCCTTCGATCGTGGAGGCAAAAGCAGAGAGAGAGGTGATTGCGTTGGCAGGAAGGTGGTGCGGCTGGAGTTCGTAGGTGCTCAACCAGTCGTGGAAAAATCGCTAATCGGCAAACCGAAACCCTGCTGGAAATGTGACAAGAACACCACATACTCACCCGGATTGGGTGAGGGGGCAAGTTCGGCGGAGGCGAGGCGCGCGGTGACTCCGGCGGGGATGCGCCTGGTGCGGTAAAGCCAGTCCAGGTCATCCTGGCAGACCCAGGATCCAGCCCACGCACCACGGTCCGCCGTGGCGGCGTCTTCCTCCATCTCTTGCTCGGCGACAGCGAGCTCCTCCTCTGTCATCTCGAGTTCGCTGCCCTCGCTGGCGCTAGCGGCGGTGGGGGGCAGCGGCCTAGACTGACAGCGACCCGTGGCGGAGGAGGTGCGCAGCGGCAGCGGTGACGTAGAGACGCATGGAAGCAGTACGGCGGTGGCGCTGCTACTTAGAAGAGGTGGCGGCGGCGCTATCGCGGGAGAAGACAAAGAAGAAGAACTGGAGGCAGAGGGGCGCGGAAGGAGGAAAAGACCTAAGGGGCACGCCCCTCCCCTATTTAACCACTCCCTCGTGGGAGAAGTGGGATCGTGTTTTGCGGTTACGCCACACGGTGTGGCCGTGTACACACCGTATTGGCCAATCAGAATCAGGACACACGGAAGATCACAGGGCGCAGCAGATCCCATGATGCGACGCATTGATGCAGTTAACGAGGAGGTAGGCATGACGTGACACGCGCACAGTAACTCCTGACAATCACTGCGGCGGTTACTGTGGCTGGCCCTTAAAATGAGGCGATGTGATGATTAGCCTCCACGTGGGGAAGCATACGAGAGAAGGAAGAACAACCCGGATGAGAATGTGGTAACCCGGCCAGCAAGTGAAATCTTGGAATGTGCCAAGGGAAAGTAAATCCATAGAATCTGAGATAAGGTGGTAACCCGGCCAGCAAGGGAAAACTTGGAATGTGCCAAGGGAAAGTAAATCCATAGAATCCAAGATAAGGAGGTAACTCGGAAATAAGATCCTAAGCTCAGTGAAATGGAAGCTGATGTGGCCTTAGCGGCCAAGGCAGCTAAGACCGCACCAGCTTCGGGGACTAATGTTGGGGGGATACCCCCGGGTAGGGTCACGCCGGGGTATAAAGGCCGAGTTAGCCGAGGTTCGGCAAGGTCAAAGCGGATGCTGGCCGGGCCACCTCAAGGCAGGCCGAATCACGGAGTAACCCGGACCAGGGGCGTCCACCTAACTAGGTCTCAACCGACTTAAGCCGTAAGTCAGAACGATGTATCTAACTTTCATGCAGGAACGGGTGTGGCCGGATCAACTACGATCCGGGTCATGTCAAGCTTCTAGGAGAAGGAAGGAATCTCGCTTGTCAAAAGCAGCCCCGGTACGCACGGCATGAGTGAAGCGGACAGAGGGAGGACCAGCGAGGCGTGGCCGACAAAGGTGACGAAGCCAATGTCGGGTGACGCAGGCGCCGCAGAGGCTCACGTAGCCTCTACATGGATGACGCGGGGGAAAAGTAACCCGGTCGGTTTACTATCTTGGGAGGAGGAATATGCCTCCACGTATGCCCTAATTGGAGACCTAGCCACTCCTATATAAGGAGGGCTAGGGCCTCTGTAGAGGGGTTAGGTTCTACTGGTTGGTCTTGTACGGGTTAGCTAGTGGCGAGAGTAAGAGAGTCCCTTCTTCCTCCTCTCCCTAAGACGGCTCTAGGAGCACTTGTAAGTCTTGGAAGTGAATCAAATATAACTTCTGTGTGAGGAATCACCTCACTGTCCCTCCCTGGATTTCCCTAGTGCATATTAGTCCCCACTATTAGCCTATCCATGGCATCTGCCGTGACACCACCACGACAATCCGGAAACGGCTAGGATATTGGCCGAGCAATGTGGTATGCCTATTCATGAAATTATTCACGGTGATATGCCCAAGGCTGAGGTAGCACCCAAATTTTTTAACGGGGAGCCTCTGGTCAGTTCAGAGAGGCTTCGGGATATGCCAACACAAATGCGACGATTCCATGAATGGTACATGAAAGCATCAAAAGAACAGCGAAATTGGCTCATACTGAAAGTTCGAAAATCGCATTACTTCATTGAAGACGAGGTCCCTATTGAATTTACAGAATTATTTCAGTTATTCAATCTAAAGGAACCCGACAAAACTATCCTCAGTTCGTATTGTCTGTAAGTGATTACTTTATTTATGTAATTAGGTCTCTATCTCAGCTTGTTCAATTCATTGCCGGTAAGTATACTCACTATATATATTCTTTTGTACGCTATATATAACGATGCAGAATGAAGATGCTCGATTGTAAAAGAAAGGCTATCAACGGATTTGGGTACATTGACCCACATCGAGTTCATGGAGCTATACTAAAGGATAAATCACTGGAGACCCAGCACAACTTGTTGTGGTTTCTCACGAAACAGCATTTCTGTAACGAAATACTATTTTCTTACCACGACGGCAAGTGAGTTTTTTACACATTAACTTTTGCTTACTCGATATTCAGTGTAAATGATGAGTTACCGACGTATCTAAACATTACGTAGGTACCACTGGATTCTTCTAAGCATTTCACTTGACATGGGAAGAGTTCGCATCATGGACTAACTAAACAAAGACATTTAAAACTACCGCATCATTATCGATGCGCTCCAGAGGTAATTTCAACCATTATCGCACTATATCGGTTTCTTTCGTTTATTTTTTGGGATATCACGTAGTTATTAACTCATACTTTAATTTTCTTTGTCGGGTAGGGTTTGGACACAGTTCAAGAAACATGTCCGCGGTCAATGGCGTGAGGAGCTATTTTTTAAATCACTCTCGGTAAGTAGTACGAGCTAAGTCCGCGCATCTATTTAATTCTAGTTTATGTGCATTTATCATGCTAGCGTTATTATTTGAAGAATTCTATTCTTGTAAAGTGCGCGAGGCCGCCACAGGGAACTAATCTATGTAGATTTTACGTGTGCGAGTTCATTCGCATCAGTATTGAGAAGCCCTCGGAAAATGTTCGAGTAAGTAAACAATATATTCACCCTTTATTTTTATTACAAAAAGTCGTGTTGAGTCTAATTCAGACGATCTCATTTTTACATAGTTGGACGCGATGCGGGACAAGCTCCTACCAGAGGACCGTCTAATATCAATCCAAGAGGAATTTTCTGCATTTTTTCTCGACAAGGTCATAGACCCACACGGAGAATACTGTATAAGTAGACCCTAAAGCATCCATGTAATGATCTCCATGTAATCAAATAGACATGCTCTAGACCCGGTTGGGACTCCATATATGCTTGTAAGAGTAATTATATTATATATTGCGTCAATGTGTACAAGTACTGTGTAGTAGCGTTCTGTATGCCATCGAACTACTGAGTACAAAGAGCTTCCGCTGCTATCTTACCAAGATGATGCACTCAGCGAACCACGATGACATGCTTGGTCGGCCATAATTCGGGTTAAGCACACGAAAACCATGTACATGCAAAGGTACATCTACATCTACAAGGGTGTTAAGAAACTCTACGTGTGGGTTTCCTACCTGCTGAGTGCCATTGGAATAAGAACATATCACTTGACCACTTTTTTGGGTTAACATACCAGATCACCATGTCAAGAATGGTGTTTAGTTTGACATATTTTGGTTGTCTTAAGCAAGAGACCATCTATTGCGGAGGCCACGCAATAGAGTTTTTCGAGGCCACGCCGTCACCGTTGATATGATGGTAACAAAAATCAAGGAGAAAGCACGTTTGTGGTGCTTTACGGGGGCAAAAGCTCTTTTTTTGCGGGTAAAAGCAGATTTCATTACTCAGAAAGGGTTACGAGATGCTCTAGTTCCAGTTCCCGAAGCATAATATCAGGATCTGAACCGAGCCATACAACAGTTCGGCGTTCTACCCTCGCAAAGTTTGCGAGGCAGTGGCTAACCCTAACATGCGAACGATCCACTTTTACAAACTTGCATAAGCGATCTAAACTAGACAATCTTTTAATCTCCGAGACTAAGTGCATAAGAGGAGACCTATCCGGCTGGCGATCAAGAACAACCTTAACAATGAAACTACAATCCGTGTCAACGATAATAGGCAGCTGACAATATTGGATTGCAAGTTCCAGTCTTTCCAAACAGGCTCGAGCTTCAGCTTCTAGAGGATCATCACATAGCAACAAATAACGACATGATGAGAAAATGATTTCGCCTTGTTGATCACGTAAAATCATGCCAGCACCAGCACTGCCATCCTCGTCTTTAAAGGAACCATCGACAGTCAACTTGGCCCAGCCCGGAGGCGGAGGACACCAAGGATTATTGGGTTGTTTCTTGGCGGTATAGGAAAGCTTCAACGGTATCGGATCAACTGCCGATTTCCCTTTAATAACAGCTTCAAGAGAGAGACTACTGGAGTTTCTCACAATCTGTAGATAGCTGCACAAAAAACGCTTTGAGCCTTCCACTGAAGGTAGAGCTTTATCATGTGTGACCTCGTTACGCGCATACCAAACGCGCCACGCTACCAGCAGAATATTATCAATCATTTCCAATAGAGTCTGAAGTATAACGGAAACAAACCAGTCATGAGAATAGCTGCATCTCAGCATCAGAGGGAAGCAGACACACCTCTCTCATAGAATACCAAAGCCGACGCGCAGAAGAACAGTGTGTGCATAGTATCCTCTTTCTCCTTTCCGCGGATGTTGCATATGCCTGTAACTCTCATACAGCGAGCAAGCTTATTTGCCTCGGTAGCTAGGGCATTAGAAGCCGCCTTCCAAACATCTTCACCTTCGGAGGAACAGAACATTTCCAGTTGCCATGCCCATCAATTAGCTCAGAGACACGTCGTATACGACTATTACCTCGTGGGGTTAAAACCTTGCAGTAAGTTTGGCGAGGGATCCAGCTGTCCCTCCACACTCGGATATTTTGTCCATTGCCTACACGCCAGACAAGCCCTTGTTTTAATAGTTCGAGACCATGAGTTATCGCCCGTCCAAGTAGACGAGGGATTGCCCGTGAAGACCATATCAATGAGAGAACCACTCGGGTAATAACGCGTCCGAAGCACACGTGCACACAGGCTATCAGGAAAAGCAATTAACCGCCAGGCTTGCCGAGCGAATAAAGCTTGGTTAAAGAGTCTCATATCATGGAAACCAAGACCACCTTGACACTTCGACCGATTCAGCTTGCTCCAACTTAGCCAGTGAGTTTTACGTTTGCCACGATCAGCACCCCACCAGTAGCTCCGAATCAGGCGAGTGAGCTCGTCGCACACTGACATCGGCAGCTTAAAAACCCCCATCACATATGTTGGCAGAGCTTGTGCAATAGCCTTCATGAGAATTTCCCAGGCACTCTGAGCAAGAATTCCATCACCCCATTCAATCAAACGTTTGCTTAATACTGATTGTAAACTTTCAAACCAGCCCTTATTCATTTGGCCGTCCGGAGTAGGAAGGCCTAAGTACTTGGCATCAAAGGCATGGTTCTCAACTTCCAGGAGCTGTCTCACTTCATCCTGTGATGCTTGTGGACAAGACGGGCTGAAAAGAATAGAACATTTTGAAGGGTTTATCAATTGACCCGTACCACTTGCATATAAATCCAGAATTTCCTTGACCTTCGTGGCTTGAGCACCATTAGCTTTAAAGAATAATAAAGTGTCATCCACAAATAGGAGATGTGAAATACCCGGAGCTCCACGACAAACTTTGAGGGGAGTAATACCCTCCGCCTCCACTTCTTTTTTCAACAGAGTTGACAATCCATCAGCAACAAAGAGGAAGAGGAAGGGAGAAAGGGGATCTCCCTGTCGTAAACCTCGTGTAGGGGGCAAAAGCTGTTAGTAGTTTAATCTTGCGCGAGTAGTCTTTTTTGTTGTTTGGTATTGGCTTTGGCCAAGACGTGATTTGTAAGCACTATCTAAAAACCTTCTCCTTAATCAATGAAAATGGCAACCTTTTTGCCTTGTTTCAAATAAAAAAGACACCATCTATTCTTTTTCCGGAGAAGACACCACATGTCCTTCATGCCAGAATACATCAGAGAGAACCATTATAACACAACATGTCCAAGGGAGTAGTTGCGCTATATGGGAAGGGAGATCACTTGATTGTGGTAAATTATTCTTGAACACATGAACATGGTACCACAGTGTGGTTAATTGTTTGATTTTATTTATTTAGGTATAATAATTACATGTGTATCTGACATCCGGGACCCACTGATTAAAATGTTCGAAAAATTAGAAGGGGCAAAAATTGATAATATTTTTGCTAAATGGGGTAATTAGGAGGAAAACTTTCTAAAAAGGGTAATTTGTGTCAAAAAAATTAAATAAGGAGTAAAAACTAGAATTTACTCATAGTTCTATGTAGTGAACACGCAGACCATAAATAAGAGTATGAGGCATATAGTTTCAAACTGCATTGTGATAAAGGTTGATGTGGTAACCATCTCTTAGAGCATCTCCACTTGTGATCCCCATACGGGCTCCGGTGCGGTCATTTTTTGGCTGTATGGAGGGAGGGTGCGCCAGCACAAAATCAGAAATGGGGGCCGGCCGGCGCCCAGCCATGCACCTCAAACCGGCCATTTTTTTATTTTCTAAATTATTTCAACACAAGCAATCAATCAAATTGGAAAACAAATTCAACACAATTATTAAACAAGTTCAACATAGTACACAAATAAATTATGTTTAACACACCACACAAATTAAACAAGTTTGAATCACAATGGCCATCAAACTAGAGAGCTGCTTTCAGGTTCCACAAATGCTCAATCAAATCATTTTGCAGCTGGTGATGAGTGTTGGAGTCTCGATGTTCTTGACACTTGGCCAGGAAAGAGGCAAAGGCAGTAGGCACCTGATGATCAACATCCGCAAGAGGACCCTGGTGATAGTATGGTTGAGTGTCGAACACTGGGTTCTCCCACTCTCTCTCGATGATCATGTTGTGCAAGATGATACAAGCAGTCATGACCTCCCACATCTAATGCTTGGACCATATAAGCGCAGGGTACCGAACAATGGCAAATCGAGCTTGCAGCACACCAAATGCCCTCTCCACATCTTTCCTGCAAGCCTCCTGGCACTGAGCAAACCAAGCTTTCTTCCCTCTAGGCACTGCATTTGAAATGGTCTTGACAATTGTTGAACACTTTGGATAGATGTCATCAACAGATAGTAGCCCTTGTCATATTGGTGGCCATTGATCTCATAAGCCATAGGAGAAGAATTGCCTGAAACAAGCTTGGCAAACACATCCGAGCACTGGAGCAAGTTGATGTCATTGTGAGATCCTGCCATCCCGAAGAAAGCATGCCAAATCTAGAGATCCTTATCAGCCACTGCCTCAAGAACCACACTACATGCTCCTTTGTGGCCTTTGTACATGCCCTGGTTTGCACATGGACAGTTCTTCCATGTCCAATGCATATAGTCGATGCTTCCAAGCATCCCAGGGAACCCTCTGTCTACATTATGTGCCAGCAGACGAGCAGTGTCGTCTTCATTAGGTGTGCGCAGATATGTGTCGCCAAACACCGCCACAATTGGCCTGCAAAACCTATACATGCAATCAATGGTCGTGGACTCGGCCATGCGCATGTAGTCGTCCTGTGTGTCTCCAGGCATTCCATATGCTAGCATCCGAAGGGCAACTATGCATTTTTGGATAGTGGAGAAGCCAAGCGTACCGACGGCGTCCCTCTTCAGCTTGAAGTAGTCATCGAACTCCCTTAGCTTCTCGACGATCTTGAGAAAGAGCTTCCTGCTCATCCTGAAACAGTGGCGGAATGTGACATCGCCATGCACTGGATCATCGACGAAATAGTCTGCATACAACATGCAGCACCCTTCCATCCTCTGCCTCGGCTTGCTCTTGCGACATCCAGGCACCGAGCCGCTGTGGACCGGCCTGTCCTCCTCGATGATCATGGACATGAGGGCGAGGAGGATAGATAGGTGCTCGTTGTCCCCGGCCGCCGCTGCATTGATCGCATCGACCTCCTCATCCATTAGAGCGGCCATGACCTCCTCGTCGTCTGAGTCCATCGCCTTGGCAAATGGTCGAGCACCTTGTGTGCGGGGAGGAAGTCGGGTGGGCGCAGAGGTTCGCCGGCCGGCGGTTGGACGTAAGGACGGCAGAGGGTGTTGGGAGCTGTGGAGGGGTTTATTTGGCGATGGGAGTGCTACCGGAGGCGGGTTCCCGATGGCGAGGTAGGGGTGGTCGCGGCGGCCGCCTGGGGGTCAGGGGGTCGAAAGAGTGGGATATGACAGGATTTCTAGCTATTTGTCACCGACAAGGCTGGCCCGCAACGTTTTTTCGACGCGCCGGTGCCCCCGCTTGCCTCCTTGTATATTGGGTTTTGTCTGGGGCCGCCGGCTAAATAATTAGACTGCGCCGGCGGAAATTCTGAAATGACGGCCGCGGCTGGGCATGTTTTTTGACGCCGGCGACCCTCATAGGCCTTTGGAGGGGCTTTGAGGACTCCGAGTGGAGATGCTCTTAGCCAGCAATCACAACCGAACCATCTAGTTTCAGGCTATCTTCTTCGCTATATTTCTAGCCTCTTTGGTCCTACACACCACCTCACTTCCTTGTCCACTCCAACTCTTGATATCTTCTCCATGTACTAATTCACTTTTTCACTACAAGCTTGCGCAAGAATTATGGCAATATCTAGGTCTGTGGGATACTGCGAGACATTGCAGCGCAATTGAGGAATTTATCTCCCAAGTGGACAACACTATGCAAATGCAGGCCTGGCCACTGTGCTTTGTGGCTCGTCTGCTCTCACTCTGGAAGGCCAGAAACAAAAAGTTAAACTAATCCAGCTTGACAACGATCCTAGGACGGCAAACAATTTTGGAGCAGCACCTGTAGTCCGCCAGGTCACTAAACCAGAGTGAAAGCCATTCTTCAATGGATCAACAACTTAGAATAATTCCAATCTCGCAACACCTTTTTAGTCGTTATGTTCTTCTTTGTTTTCTTCTTGGACTTTATTTTATAGGATACGCCTGCTTAAAGTCTGTTGTAAAAACCTTGAAATATAAGGTAGATGATACTCTATCTTTTCAATAAAAAATTATAATTCACTCTCTTAGCCTCTGACTGTTGCAATCTTCTAACAAGCTCGTGCACACTTTAGCAACATTTCTTGAAAATTAGTCTTATTCTAGCAACCAATATGAATTTTGGGTCGCTATGGCACTTAGGTTCGACATATATGACACAAGAAAATAAAATTGTGTCTTCCTTCTCCATGTATCTCGTCTGGCCTTCCATCACACGGATCCGGCATGTGTAGCGTTATTATAGTTCATAAATAGGCATATCATGCACACAAATAAGGAAAATGCCACCCACCCCCCTTCCCTCTTCCCCATCCCTCGGAACCACATACATCTCCATAGCAGCACTATGCCATACCCTGATGTCATGTTGTTTCGCTCTCATTTGCCTTCTTCTTCTCTAAATTCAGTGAAAGGTCCTGAACTTGATAGTATATGAATAATAAAAAGGTGCACATATAGGTAAGAGAATATTTCTTGCATGATATTTTGGCCTTTCTTCCCCCACCATAGCACCGAGAGCAACTGAAAAATCATAACTTAAAAAAAGGTTCTCTTAGATTTTAAATGGTAAGAAACTTAGCGTCGCTAACAAATAATTTTAGACAAATCTCATGATGATATAAAGAATCCTAATGATTCACCCAAGGCCAACAATGAAAGTGACGGAAGTTAAAAATTCACAATCGAGGTAATGGATTAAATGAGATTTAATACAGTATTAACAAATGAACATCATCTCAAAATTCAATTAATGTATCAGATCAAACAAAGTATACTCGGAGCTGTGCGATCCAATCTACCTCCATCTCTCTTCTGTACACTGAACCTGTGATTTCACACGGATGACGTTGCTCAAATGCTCATGATTCCAATCTGCGAAGATTATGAAGATTGCGTGGCATGGCATTTTTATTCAAAAGGCCTATTCTCTATCCGGTCTGCATACAAAGTGCATGTGTGTATGCCGAAAAGGGAATCAGTGAAACAAGCTGGAGAATGCTCTGGAAATAGGGGGCTCGTTCCCATCTCTGGCCGCCTCCCTCCCCCTCTACCCCCTCCCTGCGTCCCTGCCACCGGCAAGGGTCGCCGGGCGAAGCCCCGGTGACGCCGGCGGCGGAGTGAAAGGGAAATGAACGTCGCCTAAAAAGGGGGGAGGGGTGAATAGGCGTTTTAAAATTATTATGCTTTATGCTCTAATAAATGTGAAATAAAACTAACGTTTAATTTATCAAGCCAAAATCTATATCCACTAAGTTTAACTAAGTGCACCAATAACCTATGCTAAGCAAGACAAGCAAGAAGGTGATAGCAAGATAAAATACTTCAAGTACGATGGCTATCACAATGTAAATTGCATAAGTAAAGGGCTCGGTTGAAATATAACCGATAGATGCGGAGACAATGATTTTTTATTTCGAAGTTCACTTCTAAAGAAGCTACGTCTCTGTTGGAGAGGTGCGATGGCGCAATGTACTTCGAATACCACAAATGGCTCACCTTGAGGTGTGGTGGCTCGATACTCACCCAACGTCACACAAGGCCTCACCCCAAGTTGCGAAGGCACGCAAACCACCGACGCTACAAAAGGCTCACCCTATTCTCCCCTGAGCTCGCCACAAATGCCTACTCATGATCCACTATGGGACACTTGAGGGCGGTCACTGAACCCATACAAGGCTTGGGGCAATCTCCACAACTCCATTGGAGGGCTCCCAAAAAACGCCAGAAAGGCTACAAGCTTGAGGAAACTCCACAATAATTGGAGCCCCCAAGAACAATGACACAACATGCCACAAACTCAACTCAACTGGAGGCCCCAAGAACTCACCACAACTCCACACAACCGTCTAGGGTTCCAAGAACCCAAGAGAAACAAGCCCAAGAGGTTGAACTCGCTGAATCTCCTAGGAGAACTCAAACCTATGCACCAAATGCAAGAGGCAAGTCCTTCACTCTCAAATTCCACCAAAGCTACAAAAGCTATTGGGGGAGTAAGGGAGGAAATGAAGGGTTCCGTAGCAGAAAACAAAATATTTCCTACGATAAAACTCCCTAATGCCCAAGATCTATCTATGTAGTAATGCAGTAACGACCGGAGCGTATATAATAGATACCCTTGTAGACCATACGCGGTTAACGTTCCGAGGGGAACGTGGTTGAAGTAGTCGAACGCGTGGCCGACCTCAAGGTCGCGAAGCTCCTCGCAGGTCACCCTTGCTCCATCTTCATCGTGCAGCAGCTCCGGCTCATGACATCCAAGGTGCCCCAAGTGTTGCCCCTCGCAGTTTCATACACATATGGTGTATGATGACAACCTGCAGCTCCCCTATCCCGCCAGGAGTTGATGTCTACGCATGCTTCTATTCTTGTAGACAGTGTTGGGCCTCCAAGTGTAGAGGTTTGTAAAACAGCAACAAGTTTCCCTTAAGTGGATCACCCAAGGTTTATCGAACTCAAGGAGGAAGCGGTCAAAGGTATTCCTCTCAAGCAACCCTGCAATCAAGATACATGAAGTCTCTTGTGTCCCCAACACACCCAATACACTTGTCAGGTGTATAGGTGCACTAGTTCGGCGAAGAGATAGTGAAATACAAGTAATATGGATGATTATAAGTGGTAATTGCAATCTGAAATAATAGTGGCAACATGCAAACATGTAACATGACTGATTATAAACGGTGTTTCAATGCTTAGAAACAAGGCCTAGGGATCATACTTTCACTAGTGGACACTCTGATATAAATATCTTCTCTTCATTATGCTACCCTGAACTAATCTCCGATTGGACGATGTAGGGCTATAACAGCACACCTTAAAGTTCGCATTCCCCATCTAGATAACCCCTCACAGCCACCTTGAGTGCTAGATGGTTCCAACAAACACCACAATCTCATAGAGACATCCAACTCAAATTATACTCATGATAAGTATTTATATAACCTTAGCCAAAGTGCCACACGGTGTGCACGTCAACTTCACACACGTGGGGATAAGTAGAGATTAGTTAAAGCACTTGAGCAGCAGAATAGATCTATAGATTACAAAGCTCATGATCTCATAAGATCACACATAGAGAGAGATGGACACATAGCTACTGGTAGAGCCCTTAGCCTCGAGAGAGAACTACTCCCTCCCCATCATGGGAATTAGCAACGAGGATGGAGATGGCGATGGAGTCGATGGAGATGGATCCGGGGGCACTTCCCCGTCCAAGCAGGGTGCCGGAACCGAGACTTCTGTCCCCTGAATCTCCTCTTCGGTGGCGGCGGTGCTGCAGAACTTTTCGTGGAATTCTAATCTTGTGCTTAGGGTTTTCATCCCGGGGGAATATATAGGCGAAGAGGCAAAGTCGGTGGGCGCCCGAGGGGCCCACACCACCCCCTGGCGTGGCCTGGGCTGCCCCGCGCCACCAGGTGGTGTGGCCACCTCGTGGCCCCTCTCCGTCTTGTCTTTTGGCTCCATGAGTCTTCTGGTAAAATATTGACTTTAGCTTTTGTCCAGTCCAATTCCGAGAATATTTCTTTTCTAGCTTTTCTGAAACCCAAAACAGCAGAAAACAGGCAACTGACACTGTGGCATCTTGTTAATAGGTTAGCTCCAGAAAATGTGTAAAAATACTCCAAAGTATGGACAAAACATAAGAAAGGAGATATAAAACAAGCATGGAACATCAAAAATTATAGATACGTTGACGACGTATCAACATCACAAAGCTTAACTCCTGCTCGTCCTCGAGTAGGTAAGTGATAAAAAAGAATAATTTTTGAGTTGACATGCACCATCAGAATTTTGATCAAGGCATTTGTAAAACATTGATAGCTAGGATCATAGTACTCTAACATAGACATGAAAGATATAGTTCTAACAATAAGACATAGCAACTATGTTGTAACATGAAAAGGTACAAACAAAAGATTCATGAATAACAATGCTTTGAAAGATGTTTGTTTGTTTCACATATAGAAAACATAATGAGAATGGTATTCAGCTTGTCCCTCATAGTGTAGCAAAACATAAATGCATAGGACACCTTCAAAGTTCATAAGGGTGACTAGATACAAATAGTTTAAGAACAGGCAATATCAAAGTTATGAATCAATCAATTTTTTTTGCGACAATGCACATTAAACTAAGAATGACCACTACGCTCTCTCAATAGGTGCATAGAGATAGAAGATGGAGACTCAACATAAAGGTAAAAGAAAGGCCCATTCATAGAAGGAAGCAGGCCCTTCATGCTACTCAACTTTAGTCACAAGTAAGTTCTTGTCATTGTAAGGACATGTGTATCATAGAGAACCGCCAACGGGGTACCCCTTGCCCGATGATACAGAAGCTTTCCCATATCAAAATGACAAGGCAAGCAGACAATGAGCATCTCACCAATCTTTTTTGTATGCTATTTGCATAGGGTTTTCCCTTTTTTTTCTTTTTTAGGATGCTTCATAGATTGCTCACTATGGTTATGCTGCATATTTCCACCACGATTAGGCATGGCTTAAACTAGCCGCCCAGGCGTTTTTCTAACACATATACGAACTCCATGAGCCTTATAATCTCCCCTTTCATTTCATACCGCCGGGATCCATAAGCAAAAGAACACGATATCAACTAAATAAAGTGCAATGTTGAAAGCGTTCCCCATGATAACATGGTTCTGGTAATTCACAACTTACAAAACACAAGAATATACGCAACATAGATGGGCACAATGGTTCTAGTTTATTAAGTGCAAGAAAGTAAAGTGTGCCATCAAGTTCGTGAGAGCTTTAATCACTAGTTTTCACATAACAAGTTTAATTTGGAAGGTAGATAAAAACATGAATATACTTGGAATAGAAATAATGCTAATAGGTAGGTATGGTGGACTCTTTGGAATAACTTGGTTTTATTTGGAGTTGGATGCATGAGTGGAACTCATACTTGGTACATATGGAGGCTAGCAAAAGACTGGGAGCGACCAACTAAGAGAGCAATAATGGCCATAATCATGCAAAGCGACAAAACATTATTAATTAAAGCATAAAGTGATATTACAAGTCGAAAACTAAATGATCATAGAGGCTATGGTGACTTGGTATAGTCTTAACATGGTGTGAGCATGCGCCAAGTCAATCCAAATAAAGCATCAAAGGAGAATACCACAATATTATGCTTTTAAATGCTAAAACAACGCATGATTCTTTCAAGGCACATTAAGCAATCTCAATTGTTTGTAACAAGTCATGCTACATCAATAATCACTAAGCATAAAGTCAAAGCAATATCAAGCATGACATGATAAAGTCTAAGTCACAATCAAAAAGAAGACTCATTTGTAGCACTTATAAGCATGAACTTTCCTACTCTTTTCCAATCCAAATCAACTTATTTGAAACTATGTATGAATGCGGGGGTCCAACCAATTTATTTAAGCAAACTAAGAAAATGAAAACTAAAAACAAAAACGAATACGCTCCAAGAACAACACAATTGTGCATGAAACAATAAAAATGAAGTGTTTGGAAGAAAACCTGAGATTTTTATTGATGAAGAAGGGGATGCCTTGGGAATCCCCAAGCTTTGACGCTTGTTGACGAGGGTTTAACTCGTCAATTTCCATTGTTATGGGCTTGGGTTTTCGATAAGGAGGGAGACCTGGAGGCATCAGTCGTCTGGCAAACAAGCACACAAGGACGCAATGTTTACCTAGGTTCAGGCCTCGTAGAGGTCCCTACTCCTGCTTGTCTGCTCTAGGAATTAATGAAGGAATCGAAGATTACAGGGGCACGCAGATGCAATCTGGCGAGAGTTGTGGAAACGAGGGTTGCGTGTGTCCTTCTTGCCGCCCCCTCCTAACCTTTATATAGATAGGCTAGGTCTCGGGTAGCAGGTCGAGTCGGTTATAGATCAGGGTTTTCCCTTTAAACTTTCTATCTTTAAGCTTTTTCTTGTCTGGTAAGCAATTGAGAGTCCATGGGCCACTCGAATTCTCCATTTGGGCCTTGGCAACACAGTGGGCTTCTGCCGTATCTGGACCGTATATACCGAACTCGAGTACCTGTAGGGTATACTCATGTCAGTAGCCCCTGAGTGTCCAGTGGAATCGCAGATTCAACTAGGGATTTTATGAAGCCTTTCGAGTGGATGACCGAGTATTTTTTTGAGTGTTCTGTTTGTGTCATAGGGATTATTGATATACATGCCTGATTTAACCGATGTATCGGTGTTAGTTAACTGCCTTCGGGCAAAACAACACAATCTACTCAAACCCGAGTCCTCAGACTCGAATTCGGAAAAGTGCTGGCGTAATTCGACTCAAGCCGTGGAGGTTTTACAGGAGTCGAATTTCCAGTGTATAAGTGTGAGCACTCGACGCGTCCGTCAAGGCATCTTCATCGTACCTATAGGAACGGATATATTTCTGGTAGTGCGCAACAGATGCGTTGCCAGGCCTTGTTCAGGTCTTATCTTCACGCTGTAAGCGCGACATCCGAATTTTTTGTCATGGCGGAGATGACTCGGGTGGCCCAGGAGACGTAGTCTCTTTGTAGGGAAAGTATGAGGCGGAGTCGCCGTAGCATTCGAGTGTGGATGTTATCAACACACAGTACGATGCACAAATAATCATAGGGTGCGCGACCAGCGCTCCCTATGGGAGTAGCCCCCGAGTGCCTGGTTGAGTCGAAGACTCGAACGGGGACTAAAAACCTTTTGCGACTGCTGTCGTCTTTTGTTGCTTGTTTCAGTCGAATTTTCTTTCGGCGCTCCCTATGGGAGTAACCCATAATCCACAATCGAATCGCAGATTTGAGTGATTGGTTTTGTCTTGAGTGCTTATACACCTGCATAAAAATAATCGTAGGGTGCGCGACCAGCGCTCCCTATGGGAGTAGCCCCCGAGTGCTTGGTTGAGTCGAAGACTCAAGCAAGGACTAAACTAGTCGAAATCTTCTGCTGCTGAAATCAATGACATCAGTGCTGACGATGTGGTGACCTTGGTTGCCCGCATGAGCGGCTTTGACGTAATGTGATGAGTGGTGGGTCCTACTTTCTGACTTCGATTTGATCGGGCGTGTGTAATCTTCTGTTTTAACTACGTCTCCTTGATTTCCACGCATAATGGGAATAGCGGGGGGACGGTTCGTGCTTCATATTCTCCACGTGTCGATGGCGATGTGCGCCACGCGTGTAGTAGGGTTTCTGCTGGCCGTTGGATGGTGTCTGTGATGAGGTTAAGTAGTAGCATAGCTGCGGTAATTTCCCCATCTCTCTTTGTTTTGCTTTGCCTCCATTGCCATTGATGCTGCTCTCTACTTCTTTGTGCACTTTCTCATTGCGGCGCTGGACCAGCTCCGCACCTTTCCGAGCTACTTCCTCCGTTCTCACCGCCATGGGCAAGAAGAAGGGGTGCGTCGCTGTTGGGTCTGCCGCCGCCATTGCCGCTGCCAAGAAGAAGGGTGGTTCCGCCACTGTGGGCACCAGCGCCGCCAGCGCTGGGAAGAAGAAGGGCACAGGGACCCGCGTCACCAACGGTTCTTGGAATGCGTCCATCATCAAGCCTGCCGAGCTGCATCTTTATCGTCGGGATGGCGTTCTTCCCTCCGTGGAAGATGATTAGTGGGTGCCCGACGAATAGGTAATTCCTTTCCCTCCTGCTGGTTTCCGGGTGAGGTTCCTTGCGTTCATCATCCGAGGTCTTTCTCTGCCCCTACATCCTTTCTTCAGGGGCCTCCTTTGCTTCTACGGGCTCCGGCTGCATCAGTTGTCCCCAAATTCTATTCTCCACATCTCCTGCTTTATTAACCTTTGCGAGTGCTGGCTCGGAGTCAAGCTACACTTTGGCCTCTTTAAGAGGCTTTTTAAGCTGAAGCGTCAGTTAGCATCTGGTTCTATAGTCTACGACGTAGGAGGCTGCGGAATCCATGTCGACTCTTCCGCCACTTATTTCGATATCAAACTCACGGTGTCCGTCCAAGGGTGGAGAGACAAGTGGTTCTACATCCGGGACCAGAAGGCCGACGGAGAGCACTACAGACTCGCGCCCTTCGATCCTGTGACACCATGTAAGAGGAGGCATTCTTGGAAGAACGTAGTGATGCCTGGCGAGTCTGAGGAGACGAAAGTGCTGTACAAGCGCGTCTACGACCTCGAGAGCTGCATAGTTAAAGAAGAGGGAGGTGCTGCTCTTATTTGCACATGGTTGCACCGTCGTGTCCAGCCTCTATAGGCTAGAGTCCACCCCATGTTCCACTAGGCTGGTGCGAACGATGCCACTCGCGTATCTGCCGATGGCATTTCTACGGGTGAGGTAGATAAGAGACTGCGATTAGCGACGAAGTACACTGCCAAGCAGGATCTTCCACGCGAACCAGTCATGCTTCCTTTCGACGCCTCTAACCCTCCTCCTGAGGTGGAATTGTACTACGAAGTAGATTTCTTTGTCGATTGCCGTTAAGTACTTGATGTATAATAAATTATCTTCTGAATGCAGGACTGGAAGGTGTCTCCCAATTTGCCCCCTCTTCCTGAAGGGGTTATTCCTCGTGAAGTGGATGAAGAGGATGAGTCGGAGTTGACCGTCCCAATTGAAGAGGAGGAGGGATCCCCGGAGTCCAGCGATCCGGACACTCGCAAGCGCTCCCGCAGCAAGGACTCGGATGCTTCGTCACCGTCGACACCAGAAGGCCCTTCTGTTGGTGCAGAGGAGCCAATCCCCACCATTCCTATCCGCTCCATGGCTCCTCCTGCCCGGAAGAAGCTGCGACTACAAAAGGAGTCGTCAGAGTGGGAGGAGCAATCCTTGGACCTTGATAAATTTGACTGGTAGGTTTTCGACTTTGCCTTGGTTTCTTTTCTGGAGTTGCGTTCTCTGAAGCTTTTGCTGGATGTGCTTTGTAGTCGAGCGGTGTCGTCGTCTTCTGGCGATGTCCGATTTGTGAAGGAATTCAGAGTTGCAGACTCCAAGGCCAAAGAAGTGGTGGAACGGTCTTCTTCTCCTCCATTGGCGACCCACTCTGGGCACAATTCTTCGAGTTCCTCGCATGCTGGGGAACATCAGATTGTTACCTGGACGACTGTGCGATAGTCATCTTCGGAGTCTCTGGAGGACCATGTAAGCGTCCTTTAGTTTGTTTTGGCAGCCAAATATATACTTGGTGCTGTTGCTGAACTTTGTTTTCTTCAAATGCAGCTCATCATGAAAGAGGTTGCTCGCCTGGCGAAGCAAGTCCTGGAGAGGGTCGACAGCATGCACGACTGGACAATCTCCATCGTGTTGTTGAAGGTTAGTATTTCCTTTGTCTTTGTCTCGGTGAAGTTTCTAGATGCGATTGATGATAAGTCCTCTCTTGCAATTGAGCATAACGAACTTCTTTGTCATGCTGCTTCACTTGAGAAGGCGCTCGCCACAGCAGTGAAGAGTTGCGATGAGGCAATCGCGGCCTTGGAGGAATCACAAAAGGGCGAGGAGGACCTGCGAAAACGCGAAGAGGACTTGCGTTCCTCCAATGCCGAAAGGAAGAAGTTGCTCGAGGAGCAGTTGTTTCCTCTCAGGTATTCTTTCAATTGAATTTTCTTTGTTTCTTGCTTCGACGTCGTGGTATTGTACTAACATTTTACTGTATGTAGACGCCGGCGGCCTGAGTTTTGATGCCCAGGCCCTTCGTCGCGACGATGCATTGACTGGTGTCGTTGCCACAGTCGAAGACTGCAGCGCTTCTCTTCAAGGGACGCTGACGAAGGCCAAGAATGTGCTCAATCGCATCCACGAGGATTTAACTCCCAAGGCCGGGCTGATCGATAACCTTGAAGAACTCACAGCGTTCCATCGGTGCCACCATGGCACTCGTGATGGTGCAAGCCCATGGCATGGAGATGGACCCCGCCGCTGTTTCTGAGGCGATGCCTGTCAACACCGGAGGCCAACAGGTAGTGTTTGCTCCCTTTGTTGGTAGCTACGCTAAATATGGTCCTCAACTCATCGAAACACTCGCCAAGTATTCCGAGGAGTGGCGGTGAGCGAAGGCAGCGAAGGCTGCGGCATGTGGGGGTACCACCGGCAAGTCCATGGCATCGGAGACTGCCATGGATGCGATGAAGTCCCCGAAGCCAAAGTCGAAGTCGAAGAGACACGCTGCTCCTTAGTCTATACTTGTAATAGTTGTAGTGCTTACCCTTTGTGTTGGAACAATGCTTTTTATGGAAGTGTCTCTGTTGAGACTTTTGCCGAGCTTGAATGCATGTATTTCTTGGTCCCTTATTCGCTCTTGCTTGGTTTGTGGTAGGGTACGCCGAGTAGTCCCTCATGTGATCCTCGTGGTCCTCCACCCACGATGAAACCTTGGCGCAACCGCGCTCGTAGGTGGATGAATTATCCTTTCTTTCACGACTGCACGATCGCATTAAGAAGCTGGAGCGTGAGTTGCCCATCCTTCATGGTAGCACAGATGTATGTAAGTCGAAGGCGGAGAAGGCTATCGGCCGCGAGCAATATCTCTTGGAGGAGGTGGCGCAGCTGAGTGAGCAGTTCAAATGTTAGCTTTCTGCCCTCTTATCTTTTCATTTAGTCAGCCGTGACGATTCCTTGTCTTCATACTGTGCCCTTTTGCTTGGTGTAGTTGTCAGTGCTCGTCATCCGCAGGATGAGAAGGACCGAATTGCCATTCAGATGAATGGCTTGACCCAGGAACAGCTACAGGCGAGTGGGTACTTCTGGGTTGACCACGATCGTGTGGTTGCCTTGGCGACCCTACAGGATCGCTCTTCTCGAGTACTTCAGTTTTTGAAGAAGGTGCAATCATTCCTTAGGCATATCTATTAGACGATGTTTCCACTGGACGCCATTCCTTCAAGCCTGTTGGCTCTTTTGGCGAAATTCCAGGATCTGAGTGCAGTTCACGAGTACGTATGACAACAATTAGTAGCTGGTGCCAAGGCTGCGTTGTCGCTGGTGCGACTGCATAGGCCAAATGTAGATGTTGCGGCTGTTGCCGCTGGGCCTCCACCTCTGCCAAAGGGTATGACCTAGGACATGGTTCCGCACTACCAAGTGGTTGATCGCTCAACGGAAGATATTGCCGACTTCTTTGAGGAACAAATGAACGTTCTCTTGTTGCAGCAGTAGTATGACTTGTATCCTGCACACAATTGTACAAGTGTTGTAAAGTTTATATGAATAAGTTGGATGTAATTAACACTCATTGATATGTGAGAGCTTGTTAGCTATATATTTTTTCGAGGTCGTTGCTCTTTTCGATTTCTTTTCATTAGCCTGACATGTGTTTATCTCAGCATCTTGCCAACCTGTCAGGTGCGTTGCAGCTGGTTGGTGTTTTGTCAATGGTTCGATTAGTGCGTCAGCTACTCAGGATATCGCGATGAGTTCGTGGAACAGGTGTGTAAAGGGTGGCGCAGCCCCCGAGTGATAAGATTGCCAAAAAAAATGAGGGAAAACACAGGGTTTCGGGGCACTTAGCTTTATTTATTCATAGAATAGTACAAGGTACAATGTGTGGCTAAGTAGCCTGGCTGAATAGCCTTATTTATAATTAAAAACGTCTAGGGGTAGAAACGACGCAGTTGTGCGACGTTCCAGGGGTTGGAGTATCCGACTCCTATCTTGAAATCTATAAGGCGATAGGCGCCACATAGGATTACTTCTGTAATCACGTAAGGTCCCTCCCATGGAGACTCGAGCTTGAGATGCCCTTGTTGCTTGAGTCGTAGGACCAGGTCTCCTTCGACGAAGGATCTTGGGCGTAGCCTTCTGCTATGGTAGTTGCGGAGGCTCTGCTGGTAGATCATTGATCTTTCCACTGTGATATCTCGCGCCTCGTCAAGAAGGTCGACGGAGTCTTCGAGTGCAAGAGTTGACTCCTGCTTGCTGTAAGCGACCACCCGTGGGGCTTTGTAGCGTACTTCTGCGGGTAGCACTGCTTCAACGCCATGCACCATGAAGAACGGGGTGTATCCTGTGGCGCTGTTTGGAGTTGTGCGCAAGCTCCAGAGTACGGATTGCAGCTCATCTGGCTAGCATCCGGTGGCTTGTTCGAGTGGCCGGAGGAGTCGTTTCTTGATTCCACCGCAGACAAGGCCGTTGGCCTTTTCGACTTGACCGTTGGTCTATGGGTGAGCTACCGAGGCGTAGCTTATGTTGATTCCCAGGTTTTCACAGAATTCCTGGAACTTCTTGGAGGTGAAGTTCGTCCCATTGTTCGTGATGATGCTATGTGGCACACCGAAGCGGTAGACAATGGACTCGGAGAACTTGACGGCACTGGCTCCTGATTGGTTTGTCACCAGCACGGCCTCGATCCACTTGGTGAACTTGTTGACTGTGACCAAGGGGTATACGTAACCTCCTCACAAGGATCTCAGGAGCTTGCCGACCATGTCGAGTCCCCATTGCGCGAAGGGCCAAGCCAATGGTATTGGTCAGAGTTCCATGCCAGGTGTATGCGGTTTTTCCGCGAATCGTTGGCAAGCGTTGCACCACTCGACGATGTCCTTAGCATCGTGCATGGCTGTGGGCCAGTAGAATCTAGCTCGTAGAGCTTTGGCAACGAGGGCGTGACTGCCAGCATGGTGCCCGTAGGTCCCTTCATGGATGTCGAGGAGGACGGCCCTTCTGTCCCCATTGGAGACGCACCGTGGGAGTACTCCTGTGATGCTGCACTTGTATAGTTCGCTGTTGATGACGGTGAATGCCTTGGATCGTCGCGCAATGTGTCGTGTGTCAGTCGGGTCTTCAGGCAGCCTTTTGCTGAGAAGATATGTGATGTAGGGTTGAGTCCAGGATGCTTCGATCATCATGACGCCCATTGGTCCTTCGAGTCCTGTGTCGAGCTCTAGGTCGTCGAGTGCCATTGGCTCATTGGGTGGCGTAGCGCCCGAGTCTGTTGACACGCTTGCTTTCTTCTCTGTAGCTCTTGGCTTGATGGAGCATGCACATATACGCTCGAGAAATACCCTAAGTGGTATGGGGGCGCAGGTGGAGCCAATGTTGGCGAGTGTGTCCGCCTCTTCGTTGCTTTCGCGGCCTACGTGTCGCAGCTCACATCCGTCAAAGTCCCCTTCGAGTGTGTTATAGAGGTCGCGGTAGGCGATCATGTTGTCGCTCAGTGCATCGCACTCGTGCATTGTTTGGTTCATCACCAGTTTGGAGTCGCCGTAGATGATGAGCCTCTTGGCGCCGCAGCCTTTCGCCATCCGCATCCCATGGAGTAGGGCCTCGTACCCAGCTTCATTGTTGGAGGCCGTGAACTGCATTTGCAGAATGTATTTCAGCTTGCTCCCTGGGGCGATGTTAGTATGACACCAGCGCCGGCCCTGTCCTTTCGTTTGGACCCATCGAAGTGCATTGTCCAGAGATAAGACATATCTGGTTTTTCGGGGAGCTGGTTCTCCATCTAGTGGACAAGGAAATCAGGAAGGACTTGCGACTTGATCGCATCGCGGTTTTCATATGTGATGTCTCGTGGAGACAACTCGATTCCCCAAAGCCCGACTCGTCCGGTGGCATCAGGGTTGTTGAGGATATGCCCGAGGTTGACCACCACGATTGGGTGCTCCTGGAAGTAGTGGCGCACCCGCCTGGCTGGCATGAAGACGCCGTACGCCAGCTTCTGGTAGTGCGCGTACCGCTGTTTTGTTGGCGTGAGCACCTCGCTGAGGTAGTAGACTAGGCGCTGGACCTCGTGGACCTTGTTTTCTTCGGCTCGTTCCACCATGAGCACCTTATTGACCACCTGGTTGGTGGCGGAGATGTAGAGCAACAGTGGCTCCTTTTCGCGAGGCATCACCAGTACTGGCGAGGTGGATGGTAGATGTTTAAGGTCTTTGAATGGTTCTTGTGCTTCGTCTATCCACTCGAACTTGTCAGTCTTTAAGAGAAGTTGGTAGAAGGGCAGTGCTTTTTCGCCCATTCAACTGATGAATCGACTGAGCGTCGCGATTCGCCCAACCAACTGATGAACGCCTCTTACGTTCTTTGGCTTCTCCATGGCCAGTATGGCTTTTATTTTCTCCGGGTTTGCCTCGATCCCTCTCACGGAGATGAGATACCCGAGTAGTTTCCCAGATGGTACGCCGAAGGCACATTTGTCCGGATTAAGCTTGATCTGGTAGCGGTCTAGGTTGGCGAAGGTTTTGCGTAGATCGTCGATTAGCGAAGCTTCCTCCTTGGTTTTGATGATGATGTCGTCAACGTAGACTTGGATATTGCAACCAAGTTGGTTTTGAGGAAGGCCTGCATGCATCGCTGATAGGTAGCTCCTGCATTTT
Organism: Avena eriantha; assembly: GCA_910589775.1. Classification (NCBI taxonomy): domain Eukaryota; kingdom Viridiplantae; phylum Streptophyta; class Magnoliopsida; order Poales; family Poaceae; genus Avena; species Avena eriantha. The sequence continues at coordinate 194,965,116 of OU342742.1, read as the reverse complement.
TTAGCCCAAAGGGAATGGTGTTGTAGTAGAACACACCAAAGGGCGTTGTAAACGCCATCTTCTCTTGATCTTCCTTCTTCATTCGAATCTGATTGTAGCCTAAGTAGGCGTCGAGGAAGCATAGGCGTTCACATCCCGCGGTGGAGTCAATGATTTGGTCGATTCGCGGCAATGAGAAGTGATCCTTTGGGCAGTGCTTATTCAGGGAGGTGAAGTCCACGCACATCCGCAGGATATTCGTGTCTTTTTTGGGCACCAGCACTGTATTAGCGAGCCAAGTGCTTTCTTTGATCTCGCGTATGAAGTTTGCACCGAGGAGTCAGTTGATCTCCATTCCAACCGCTTTTGCTCTTGGTTCAGACAGTCGCCGTATTGTCTGCTTCACTGGCCTTGTGTTTGGATTTACGTTCAGTGCATGCTCGGCGAATTCCCTGGGAACCCCTAGCATGTCCGCTGGGCACCAGGCGAAGATTTCCAAGTGCTCACGGAGGAATTTGACGAGCGTGAGTTCCTATGCGGAACTTAAGTTGTTGGCGATGAGGGACGTCTTGGTCAGGTCCGTTGGGTGGACCTGGACTTTCTTTGTGTGCACCGACGAGTCCAAGGACATGTCGGGTGAACTGGGCCTGCTCAGGGGAGGCAGACTATTGTCTGTCGACTCCTTCAATCTTGCGAGATCCTCCTGCATGCCGAAGGACTGGGAGATTCTGTTGAATTCCCCGTCGCAGATGTCGGACCTTTCGAAGCTTCCGTTGATTGTAATGACGCCATTTGGACCTAGCATTTTCATCTGCAGGTAGGCGTAATGTGGCACTTCCATCATGTCCAAGGATGAAGTGATATTGCAAAGGCCAGTCGACGACTTCAAAGTCAATGCGTTGGCTCCAAATGTTTTTCGGCGTGCAGAAGATGATGTCGAGGTTGAATTTTCCTAGGGGATATATTCCCTTGCCTGGGACGATGCCGTGGAACTTCGAGTTGATACGTCCAAAACGTATCTACTTTCCCGAACACTTTTGCTATTGTTTCTCCTCTAAACTTGTGTGATTTGGATGCAACTAACACGGACTGACGCTATTTTCAGCAGAATTGCCTTGGTGTCTAGTTTTTGTGCAGAAAATCAACTATTAGGAAAAATCCTGGAAAATATGCCAAAAATCCTATTTCACCAGAAGATTCCCGGAGCTAGAATACGAGACGGAGGGGGGCTAGGCCCAGGCCACACCACCTGGCCGCGTGGGCTAGCCTAGGCCGCGCCAGCCGGTGGTCTGGCCGCCCCAGACACCCCTCGGTCTCCCTCTTCGCCTATAAGAAGCCTTCTGACCTAAAAACTCTAGGGGGTTCGACGTTTTTCCAGAGAGAGTTCCGCTCCGCCGCCACCACCAGATTCCATGAAACAGCACCAGAAACTCCGTTCTGGCACCCTGCCGGGACGGGGAATTGGAGGAGATCATCGCCATCATCATCACCATTGCTTCTCCATCGACCATCCATGTTTCCCCCATCTTTGAGTGAGTAATCCCCCGCTATAGGCTATGGGGATGGTAGGGATTGGATGAGATCGTTCATGTAATGGCATCAGATTGTTAGGGCATGGTGCCTAGTATCTTCTATTAGTGCTTTATGACTTTGTTGCGACTTGTTATGCTTAATGCTTGTCACTAGGGCCCGAGTGCCATGATTTCAGATCTGAACATGTTATTGATTCATTATGATAGTATTGTTTATGGTCTTACCTGTAAGTTGTTTACACACGTTGTTAAGAGTCTCCTTGAGAGGCGTACTATTAGACACAAATTGTCTCCTATTGCTAAGTTTGCTGCTTCTCCCATAAACATAAAAGATAAAGATTATGATTTCTCTTTTGATCTATCTTACATAGCTATTGTTGAGAAAGAACCTTTTTGTGGGACTAAGAATGAAAGTGTGGTAGCACATATGAATGAAATCTCTACCATGAGTGGCTTGTTTTCTGATGATATTAAGATGCGTACTTTCTTTGTTGCTAAGATTTTCCCCTTTTCACTGAAAGGAGAAGCTAAAACTTGGTTTACTAATTTACCTCCTCGATCTATTGATAGCCCTGATTGCTTGATTAGTACTTTCCTGTAGAAATATTTTCCTCCTAGTGCTAGACATGCTATTTTGCAGGAACTTTTTGATTTTAAACAGGGAGAAAAAGAGATATTGCCTGAAGCATGGGCAAGGTTTTGTGCTTTGATTGATGCACAGGCTGGAAGTCCATTACCTAAGAATGAGCTTCTTGATATATTTTATAATGGACTAATTGAAGAATCTAGGACATACCTAGATAGTTGTGCTGATTGTGTTTTCAGGAATAGGACTCCAAAGGAAGCTGAGGAATTAATGGCTAAAATAAGCAAGAATTATGAAGACTGGACTCCTCCTGAACCAGCTATACCTGAAATAATTATACCTGAAACAACTATTCCTGTGCCTATTCCAACATGAAACAAGAGGGGAGTTATTGAATTAAATGATGAAGTGATGAAGGAAGCTAAGAAATGTCTTAAGGAGAAGGGAATTAAAGTTGTAGATGTCAAGAATTTACCTCCTATAGAAGAATTATGTAAGCCTATCCCCTACTCATCCACTATTGAGGTACACTCGCTCCAACACTTTGATGAAGGTGATATCCCTTACTCTAAACCTCCTGATCAATGCTTAGAAGAATTCAATATTTTTATTGTTAAGCAAGATAATTTTAATAAAAGGGTGCAAAATCATCTAATGGAAAACACTAGAGCTACTGTTGAGTTAAAGGATATTGTGGAAACAACCTCAAATGATGTTAAAATGATTGTTAAACACTTTCAAATGGTTCAAGCTCAAATAGATCAACTCATTAAATTGCAAAAAGACTTGCTAGTTAACGCTGCTAAAGAAAAACATGCTTATGAAATTAGAACTAGAAGTGGTGCTGCTACACAGGATCCTCTATATCCCAAGGGGCATCCCAAAAGAATCGAGCAGGATTCTCAACAAGCTGAAAATAGTAGCTCTACTCGTAAGAAAAGGAAAAAGAAACATAAAACTATTGTACAACCCTCTGAACCTGCTAAAGATCCTAATAGTATATCTATCTCTGATGTTGAAACTGAAAGTGGAAATGAGGAAAATGATGTTCCTAATGAAGAAACAGTTGAAGAAGAACCTGAAAATCATACTAAGAATACTAAATACACTAAAGAAGATTTTGTTGCTAAGAAACATGGTAGTGAAAGAGAGCCTTGGATCCAAAAATCTATGCCTTTCCCTGATAAGAAACACAAGTCAAAGGAAGATGAACATTATAATAAGTTTTGTGAGTGGATGAAACCTTTATTCCTACAAATTCCTTTGACTGATGCTATTAAATTGCCTCCTTACTCAAAGTATATGAAGGATATTATCTCGAATAAAAGGAAGATCCCTAATGAAGAAATTTCTACTTTGCTTGCTAATTATTCCTTTAATGGTAAGGTTCCTAAGAAACTAGGAGACCCAGGGATTCCAACTATCCCTTGCTCTTTTAAGAATAGTTATGTTAGAACTTCTTTGTGTGATTTGGGAGATGGTGTTAGTGTTATGCCTTTCTCTCTCTCTATAAGAGACTACAACTAGAAAAATTAATACCAACTGATATATCTTTGCAAATGGCTAATAAATCTACCACTATTCCTGTTGGTATATGTGAGGATGTACCTATTCAAGTGGCTCATAATTGCTTGATATTAACCGATTTTGTTGTGCTTCAAATGCCTGAAGATGATAACATGTCTATTATTCTTGGGAGACCTTTTCTTAATACTGCAGGGCCTGTTATTAATTGTAATCAAGGAAATGTGACTTTCAATGTTAATGACAAGGAACATAATGTATATTTCCCCAAGAAGATTGATAGGACTTATGGTTTGAATTCAATTGAACATGTTGAGGTCATTCAAGTTGGAGAGATATATTGTCCCATACCAAGAGAAACATTTGAAACTATTATGATTGGGACCATTGCTATCAAAGTTGAGGTAACATAATCATTAGTGGAATACAAAGTTTTGTCTCATATAAAATTGTTTTGGTAACAAGACCTGATCAACCTTGTTAACAAAAGGATTTCATTGAGCAAAACAATGTTTTCACCATGATTATCTCAGCTTACTTCTATTCTATCCATTTTAGTTTTTGCTTTCATTTAGTTTACTTTTTTGTTGTTAGTTGGTTGCATGTTAGAGTGTCTTAGAACTTTTGTAGTTCTAGCCTTGTTTTGTAATTGCATCATTTCAAAAAAAATCTTTCTGTCATAAATTCATTCTTCTATGCCTAAAAATTGCCCAAAAATAAAGTGTCTCGAAAATTTTCAGAAAATTCATATTAATTTTTTACGTGAAAAAAGGGGCAGCGGAGTGCCTGGAAGGTACTAGGGGGCCCACCAGGCAGGCACACCACCTGGAGGCGCGGCCTGCCCTGGGTCGTGCCATTCCATGGTGTGGGCCACCCCTGGCCCTCCACTCACTCTCTCACATGCCACTTTCTTCTCTCTCCCGAGTAAGCTCCAGTTCATTGCTCAAAATCGCGTTCTTGCTGTGCTTGCCCTCGATTTTTCGATCTTCTTTCTCAGCCCATCTTTGTTGCTAAAATTTGGGGCATTTGTTCTCCAGTATGTGACTCCTCCGCTTGTCCAAGTAGATTTGTGTTTAGTGGATTATATCTTGAATATTTTGCTGCTATAGGTGACAGGTTATGAGAGCTTGTAAACTTGTTTGATGCTTAGAGATATAGTTTTGATGCATGTTTAGGCCTCTTACAAGTCCCTATGAGTAGTGACCTTCATTATATTCACTTTGCAATCACTTGTTTAATAGGTGTTTAAATTTCAGAATAGAAGATGAATGAGCATCAACTAAACCATCATGAACTTTGGGTGCCTGAGGTTATGAAGGTTCACCAGGAGGAGGAAGTTTTTCCTTCCATTTATCCATGCTCTGAATTCATGAGAGCTACAGGAATTCTCCAGGATTTCCACACTTTGGTTTCTAATGCAGGATTGGAGCACTTTTTGGAAGATGAACCTTGTCAATTTATGAAGCTAACCATGTCTGTGGTGCAAGACTTTCAAAAATATTTACTCTTTGCCTAACTACAAAATTTACAATATCGCTGTCGACCTTTATCTCGATGACTTTTGTGCAGCTATTAAGGTACCTCAGTGGGGATCATGTGGAAGGATTAAAGAGCGACCTGCACCACTCATGGATTTATATGCAGAAATTTGCCAAGGGAGCAGCTTCTCGAAGGAGAGTGGGAAAATCCGTAACATTCATCTCCCCTCCATTCGCTACTTTGCCTACTTTATTGCCAAATGTGTTCTTGCTAGGAAAACTGCCAATAAGTTATCCTCATATTATCTAGCATTCATCTCTGCTGCTCTTAGACGAGATAGGTCTTACAACCTGGGTGCTTTGATAGCTTTCCGTCTTGCTGCTAACTGCAAGAAAGGTGGAATTTGTGGGGGCCTCATTGCCTCTCGTTTACTAGCATTGCATGGTTTAGTGCCTCATCATCTAGACCTACAGTTTCCCATAGAAAGGGTTGATCTTAATTCCATGATACAGCATAAATTTGTTTCCTCGTGGGCTAGTTTGAGTGAGTTGTCTTATGAAATAACCTTTCTCAAAGCTGGTTGGAGAAGGAACAGGTCCGAGCGTGTTGTTCTTTTTCCTGCACCTATTTTGTTTAACCTTGATAACAGGGTAGGATGGTCCCTCATGGAGGAGGAGTTTAATACGTACTTGGGAGAGCTCTCCCAACAGGAGTAGGGTACTAGAAGGGAGGCCAAATATGATTCGGTCCAACCCTCGAATGAGGGGGAGTCTTCATATCAGCAGCCTACTTATGATTGGGGAGCTTCTTCTTCTTCCCACGGGCCTAACTATGACCATTCTTGCAATGACCCACCTGCTTGGAACCCTTACCCGTATCTGGATTGACACCCACTTAGGCCAAAAGCCTAAGCTTAGGGGGAGGTACGCCAACATCGCACTCATCTCCATATCATTTTGCGTCGGTACTTTGTATATTCATGTTTTGTTCTCTTTTTAGTTTTCGTTCTTTCTTTGCCTTTGCTTTCTAAAACACAAAAAAACCAAAAATATTTCCGTTGTTTCTCTTTGGTTTGCTTCTTTTTCTCTTTGCCTTGGTTTGTTTTTCCCTTATTTCTTTGTTTGAACTATTCGAAAAACCCAAAAAGATTTTGCTTTGCTTGTTCTTCCTTTTTTTCATTCTTCTTTTAAAAATCGAAAACACCAAAAATGTTGTCCTTCTTTGGTTTTGTGAGTTTGTTGTAGGGTTCAGCAGTCCTCAGTGGGATTTGGTTTCATATTATTATTCTAGCCACACAAGTGAAGGGCAATAATGAGGATTAATGACAATTTGATGTGTGGTAAGAGGCTGGTAGCGAACTCTATTTGTTTTCATTTTTGTACATATACTCATCATTGTGGGCATGCTTAGTCTGTTCGTGTAGGGTGTATGTTATTTATGGATGCTTAGTAGTTCTTGCTTTCATATGATTAGTTCCAGCTTGCTAATAGTTTGTAGCATGTCGTATGAATGTCTGCTTGCATTACTCTATTCATAACTTAGTATGACACCATGGTATCCTCCTCTGAATGTTTCATTTGAATTGACTTGGCACATGCTCACGCATGCATATGACTGAAACAATCAGTTAAGCCTCGATGAATTATTTTTCCTTGAGGGTCTTGAATCACTTTCATACCATGTTTAGTCCTGTTTTGTTGCAAGCATGATTATGACCGTTATTTCTCTCTCGTTTGTCGCTCCCTCTCTATTGCTAGCTTTCACTTGTGCTGAGTATAACCATTACTCGTGCATCCAACTCCCTAAAACCAATTTTGCCAAAGTTTCCACCAAATCTGCCTATTAGCATCATTTTCTATTCCGTGCATATTAAGTATGCCCTGTTTTCTTTCGAATAAAATGTTTGTTTGTTATGAGAAAGTTAGTTAGTAAATCTCTCACGAACTTGATGGCACACTTTACTTTCTTGCACTTAATAAACCTGAACCATTGCATCCTTCTTTGTTGTGTATATGCTTGCGCTTTATAAGTTGAAGTTAGCAGAACCATGTATCATGGGGAATGCTTTCAACATTGCACTGGTACTTCGTACCTCATTGATATCATGATTCTTTTGCTTATGGATCCCGGTGGTGTGAAATAAAAGTGGAACTTGTAAGATCATAGAGTTTGTATGTGTGTTAGAGAAACGCCTGGGCCGCTAGCCTAAGCCATGCCTAATCATGGTGGAAACTTGCAGCATAACCATAATGAGCATTCTATGAAGCATCCTTAATAAAAATCTATGCACATAGTAAATAAAAAGATCGCTGAGATGCTCATTGTCTGCTTGCCTTGTCATTTTGATTATGGGATAGCTCCTGTATCATGTGCAAGGGGTACCCGGTTGGCGGTTCTCTATGATACATATGTACTACAATGACAAGAGCTTACTTGTGACTGAAGTTGAGTAGCATGAGGTCCGGTACCCGCAAGTAAGGGGCATGAGACTTTAGCTTATAACTTGTCAAGCATATCCTCTTAGTTGTGTCACATTAACCTTAACTATTTAAATATGCTTATGATAGGGGCAATGAGAGCTCAAAGCTAACGAGTACCATACTTTCAGCATTTGGAAGCCTTTCAAACTATTCAAAACCTTTTTCATTTCTTTGTTGAGACTCCACCTATTCTATGAGCACTTTCTTGAGAGCATAGTTGTCATTCTTTGTGCTTGTCTCATTACTTGATTATTTGTGTTTTTACTTTGATGCTTGTATCTTTGACATTTTTACTTCTAGTCTTCACTTGAACTTTAGAGGTGCCTTGGCATTCATAATCAAAGGCAAGCGAGATACCACTCTATCATACCTTGTTATGAGCATTGTAATCTTGCTTATATTTATACTTCATGCTACTTATTATTTTTGAGTTGGAATCTCTTCATAGCTTGCATTGCCTATTAAGTAAACTTAGTTGCATACTCCTTATTATGAATTGTCTATGTAGTTGATCACATGCTGAGAATATATACATCATATGAAGCAAATGTTTTCGCGAAAGTTTCTTTTATTGCACTCAGTTTTCAACTGAATTGCTTGAGGACAAGCAATAAGCTAAGCTTGGGGGGAGTTGATACGTCCAAAACGTATCTACTTTCCTGAACACTTTTGCTATTGTTTCTCCTCTGAACTTCTGTGATTTGAATGCAACTAACACGGACTGACGCTGTTTTCAGTAGAATTGCCTTGGTGTCTAGTTTTTGTGTGCAGAAAATAGACTATTAGGAAAAATCCAGAAAAATATGCCAAAAATCCTATTTCACTAGAAGACTTCCGAAGCCAGAAACGAGACGGAGGGGGGCTGGGCCCAGGCCACACCACCTGGCCGCGCGGGCTAGCCCAGGCCACGCCAGCCGGTGGTCTGGCCGCCCCAGACACCCCTCGGTCTCCCTCTTCGCCTATAAGAAGCCTTCTGACCTAAAAACTCTAGGGGGTTCGACTTTTTCCAGAGAGAGTTCCACTCCGCCGCCACCACCAGATTCCATGAAACAACACCAGAAACTCCGCTCTAGCACCCTGCCGGGACAGGGAATTGGAGGAGATCATCGCCATCATCATCACCATCGCTTCTCCATCGACCATCCATATTTCCCCCATCTTTGAGTGAGTAATCCCCCGCTATAGGCTATGGGGATGGTAGGGATTGGATGAGATCGTTCATGTAATGGCATCAGATTGTTAGGGCATGGTGCCTAGTATCTTCTATTAGTGCTTTATGAATTTGTTGCGACTTGTTATGCTTAATGCTTGTCACTAGGGCCCAAGTGCCATGATTTCAGATCTGAACATGTTATTGATTCATTATGATAGTATTGTTTATGGTCTTACCTGTAAGTTGTTTACACACGTTGTTGTCCGGAACCAAAGGCCCCGAAGTGACAGAAATCGGGATAACCGGAGGGAATGGATTTGATGTGAGGATCACATGTGTTCACGGAGTGTTAATGCTTTGCTCCGGTGCTCTATTAAAAGGAGCACCTTAATTGCCAGTAGTTCCCTTGAGGCCCGGCTGCAAACGGGCTGGCAGGACAAAAGATGTTGTGCAAGTTCTCAATGCGAGCACGTATGACTATATATGGAACACATGCCTAGGATTAACTAGTACTTGGATGCTTTATCTTATTTATCTGCAATTGCCATATGGTCTGATTGCTATGTGAATTGTCTTGTCCATGCAACGCCCGTCCATCCATTCCTATGCCTACCACACTCGAATCCTACTGTTTACTGCTATTGTTACTGCTGTCTTTACTTTACTACTGCTGCTACTTTACTATTCCCACTACAAAACTGTTGCTACTGATAAACTGTAGTGAGCAAGATTGTTTCCAGGTGTAGCTGAATTGACAACTCAGTTGTTAAGGCTTATAAATATTCTTTGGCTCCCCTTGTGTCGAATCAATAAATTGGGTTTCACTTGCCTCGAAAATACCGCGATACACCCCCTATACTTGTGGGTCATCACGTGTCTGAGACCTTCAAACATGTCAGAGGGATCCTCATTGTACTCAAGATATTCGCGAACATGAGGTTGATGCCGCTTCCGCCGTCCATGAAGACACGACCCATGTCAAATCCTCCGATATGCGCCCCGAGTACGAGGGGACAGTGGCCTGGACGAGGGACTTGGCGCGGGTGTTCGCGCTTGTCGAACGTGATGCAAGAGTTGCTTCCACTGAGGTACTCAGTGGTGGAGGGCGGGGAATTTGTCACCAAATTGACTTGGTGATTGATGACCTTCTGCATTCGACTTGAGGGATGCCCTTTTTAGATCATCATGTTGCCCATGGCCCGTGGGTATGGTTCACCTCCATGGTGATGTGCTGGTGCAGCCGCAGGTGGTGGTGGTCCGGGCGGCGGTGGAGGAGCTCCATGTGCCACGGCGCCTAGGGCGGCTCCATAGCCTCTGCTGACCACCTCGTGGTTCATCCGAGCCAGGCCCTCGTGGAGTTTGAGAAACTCACGACAATCCTTGAGAAGGTGGCTGGATTTCTTCTTCTCGTCGTGCTTGTCGATGTAGAATTGCATGTTGCATGACCCGGACAGTTTGTCCTCGATGGTTGTTGTGGGTGCCTCTTCACGAGTGCGGCGCTGCCACACCTGCATGGTTTTCCCAAAGTCACGGTATCCACCGCTGCGATAGCCGCTGTTGTGGTTGTCGTCGAGTTTGTCGGCGTAGCGGGCCACGACCATGTTGACATCGTCGCGGTCATCATAGATGCGCATTCGACGTTTGCCTCGACGGTCACGTCTGCGCCCGAGGTCGTCACCATCGTTAGAGTAGGTGCAGTTTTTCACCGAATCCTCTCCGTCGGCCCACCTATTCGCGATTTCCATCAGGTGGTCAATTGTTTTGGGCTTAGTGCGCCCTAGCTCCTCCCTGAGCTCTATGCCGCGGACGCCACCGTTGAATGTGTCGATTGCGCTGTCCTCCGAGATGCTTTCCGCGGAGTTCTTGATGATGGACCACCTTTGGATGTACGAGCGAAGCGATTCACCTGACCTTTGCTGGCAGCTCCTCAGCTCTTCGATTGATGCAGGCCTTTTATAGGTGCCCTTGAAGTTGCACACAAAGCTGTAGACCAGCTCTTCCCAGCTACGAATGGATCCACGCGAGAGGTTATTGAGCCACGAATGAGCGGCGCCCTACAACTATAGTTGTAGGCATTGCATGGCCGTGCTTCGACTCCCACCATGTTTTCTGATGGAGGAGATGTGGTCCTCTAGCCAGATCTTTGGCTCTTGTAGGCCGTTGAGCTTTGGGTTCTCTGACAAGAGTTTGAACCCTTTAGGCATTCGCTTCTGCCTGATGGCTCTACTGAAGCATTTGGCGCCACAGAGCTCAGTCTCATCCTCTTCTGAATCAGTCGAATGAGCACGTCTTGACCGCATCTTATCGACTTTGCGCTGCGTGAGGTCATCGCGTGCATCGTAGTTGCGATCGTGCCGCCGTGAGCAGCGACACCGAGACATATCGTGGCTGTCGTCGCTGGATGAGGGCGAGGAATATCGTTTTTCTGGAGCCTTGCCTTTCTTTGGTTCCGGTGTTGGCTCTTTGTCGAGGGCAGCCTCGATTAACCCCAAGCCTGCGATCGTAGATCAGTGCATGGCAGCTCATGAATCCCCAGCTGGCGGCTGGTTGTTGAGGAGGTACATGGTGGCCGCCGTCACCGCGGCTTGCGGCATCTTCGGGAGAACATTGCCCCATGTGTCCACCATCATGGAGCTGAAGTCGAGGACTTTCGCGGCTTCTACACGGTCTTGCTCGGTGGGGTGGGCCAGCCGAGATCTCCGTTTGTTGGCGACGTGCTCGTTGCCTTTGGAGGAGGATCCTATGGGAGGAGAGCCCAGCTTGCCGAAGGCTCGACTCATTTGCCGCCTTTTTACGTGCTTCGAGTTGCTTGACTATATGCAGCTGGCATCTGTACTCTTCCTTCAGCAGCCAATGGTAGCCCATCAGCATGTCCTGCAAGGAGCCGAAGGGCAGAGGATTGCTTCATAGGGCTTCTCGACAACAGGCCCACTCGTTTTCGTTGAGCCTAATCACTACATGCTCTCTAGTGTTTTCATTCACAATAGTGGGCGGTTCTCCTCCCGCTCCATTGTTGACGGGCGCGCCATTGCCACCGTTGGTGCGCCCGCCGTTGGGTATGCCACCATTGGGTGGACCGCTGTTGGGTATGCCACCGTTTGGTGGCCCGATGCCGGATCCGTTGCCAGTGTTATTGCGATTGGTGGTGGTGTCGCCCACGTTGATGACAGCGCACATGAAGTGATTGGGGAAGCTGTTGCTCCCACAACTTTCAGATCCGGAGCCGTAGGCTCCATCTTCAGTGGCTCGGTCACCTAGATTGGATCCGCAACTGCTATCACTGTCCGTGCTCTCAGCTGTTGCCGAGGCGTTGAGCTCGCTGAGGGTGCCGATTGGTGGAGGGAACCATGATGCTGGAGGAATCGATGGTGTCGTCGACTAGTCAGGCATGTGAAGCGTGCCTACCTGGCCCACTTGGAAGCGGAAATTCCTGATTGCCAGGCTGATCCCGTCACCCACGGACTCGAAATCCAGGCGCGTTGCCAGTGTGTGGACGGTGAAGTCGAACGCACCGAAGAGCTGGCGGATCTCCGCAGTTGCGGAGTTGTAGATCGCGGTTGATGGGGCCGAAGAAGCCGCAACATCAACACTTCCAATTCCCATAGACGGCGCCAATTGACGAGGGTTTAACTCGTCAATGCACATTGTTATGGGCTTGGGTTTTGGAGAAGGACGGAGCGCTGGAGGCATCAGTCGGCTAGCAAACAAGCACACAAGGATGCAAGGTTTACCTAGGTCCAGGCCTCGTAGATGTCCCTACTCCTGCTTGTCTGCTCTAATGAAGGAATCGAAGATTACAGGGGCACGCAGATGCAATCTGGCGAGAGCTGTGGAAACTAGGGTTGCGTGTGTCCTTCTCGCCGCCCCTCCTAGCCTTTATATAGATAGGCTAGGTCTCGGGTAGCAGGTGGAGTCGGTTACAGATTAGGGTTTTCCCTTTAAACTTTCTATCTTTAAGCTTCTTCTTGTCTCGCAAGTAATTGAGAGTCCATGGGCCACTCGAATTCTCCATTTGGGCTTTGGCAACGCCGTGGGATTCTGCCGTATCTGGACCGTATATATCGAACTCGAGTACCTGTAGGGTATACCCATGTCACTTGTATTTCTTGAATATTTCTTGGGGTGACACGGGTGGCATCCCCAAGCTTGTGCTTTTGTCCATACTTCATCTTATCACATTGTTATTCCCTACACTTTAAAATTTCCTTTATACAAAACTTCACACAATCTTAAATAGCAACATTAGTGTACTTAAGATAAAAAATCTTTAGGTTCAGTTTCAACACAAGGAAAACTTCCATTAAAACAAAAGCTACTATAGCATTTCCTTCAAAAGGTCAAGCAAGTTGGCAAGAACTCAAAGAGAAAGAGATTAAGAGGCAAATGCAAATAATGGCAGAAATCTGTCAAAACAGACTAGCAGGTAAAAACCGATTTTTCCGAAGACCTTATGTTCCTCAAATCGAAAAGTGTTAAACTGACGAAAGTTAGATAACAACCTGGGTCAGAAGAACAACAAATTACAGCTCAATCCGACATACAAAGATGTTTCACGAATTTTTACAGCGAAGCACAAAAATCTGTTTCGAGACAACAACTTTCCCATGTCTTACTTCTCTCTCATTAGAGGTTATTCTTGGCACAAAAACCACACAAAAATAATAAGGAGAGGTTATTAATGAGGCAATAACTTCCAAGACTCAACAAAAGAAAAATTTATTGACTAAAAATTTAGGTTATCTCCCAATAAGTGCTTTTCTTTATAGCCATTAAGATAGGCATAATAACTTCGATGATGCTCACATAAGAAATATGAATTGAAGTAAAAGAGAGCATCAAGAAGAAAATATGGAACACATTTAAGTCTAACCCACTTCCTATGAAAAATAATCTTGTAAATAAACGAGTCATGAAAGCACAAAGCAACAAGCATAGGAAAGCAAAACAAGTGCAACTTCAAGATTTTTAACATAAAGAGGGAAAACTTAATATTGTTGAGATACATCAAACCATGTTTCCCTCTCTCATAATTACTTTTAGTAGCATCATGAATAAAATTAACAATATAACTATCACATAAAACATTCTTATCATGAGCCACATGCATGAAATAATTATTACTCTCCATATAAGCATAGTCATTCTTATTAATCATAGTGGGAGAAAATTCAACAAAATAGCTATCATTATTATTCTCATCACCATAATCATCAAATATAGGAGGCATACTGTAATCATAATTATTTTTATCCTCAAAAGCAGGTGAACTGAAAATATCATATTCATCATTGTAATCATCATATATTGGAGGTATAGTATCATCAAAGTAAATTTTCTCCTCCGTGCTTGGGGGACTAAAAAGATCATTTTCATAAAGACTAGCTTCCCCAAGCTTAGACGTTTCCCTAGCATTAGTAACAATGGTGTTCAAAGAATTCATACTAATAACATTGCTATTAGCACGCAAATAAAGTTCCATATGTTTTTTTAATTTTTCTCTTCAAACACTTCATGTCCTAACTCAAGATAAATACTATAAAGCTCTCTAATTTTGTTGTTGTTTTCCATTAAGCCTAACTAGTGCAAATAAAAACAAGAAACAAAAAGATATGATTGCAGAATCTAAAGGAAATAACTTTGAGCACTCACACACCAGCAATAGTACTAGAAGATAGCTTAGTAGCCAAAGGATGTGAGTACCTTTTACCTTACGTCCCCGAAAACGGCGCCAGAAAATAGCTTGATGTCTAGGCATGCTGCTATTCTTGTAGACAGTGTTGGGCCTCCAAGTGCAGAGGTTTGTAGAACAGCAGCAAGTTTCCCTTAAGTGGATCAGCCAAGGTTTATCGAACTCAGGGAGGAAGTGGTCAAAGGTATTCCTCTCAAGCAACCCTGCAATCAAGATACAAGAAGTCCCTTGTGTCCCCAACACACCCAATACACTTGTCAGGTGTATAGGTGCACTAGTTTGATGAAGAGATAGTGAAATACAAGTAATATGGATGATTATAAGTGGTAATTGCAATCTGAAATAGTAGTGGCAACAAGCAAACATGTAACATGACTGATTGTAAATGGTGTTTCAATGCTTAGAAACAAGGCCTAGGGATCATACTTTCACTAGTGGAGACTCTCATATAAATATCTTCTCTTCATTATGCTACCCTGAACTACTCTCCGATTGGACGATGTAGGGTTATAACAACACACCTTAAAGTTCGCATTCCCCATCTAGATAACCCCTCACTGTAACCTTGAGCGCTAGATGGTTCCAACAAACACCACAATCTCATAGAGACATCCAACTCAAATTATACTCATGATAAGTATTTATATAACCTTAGCCAAAGTGCCACACGGTGTGCACACTGTCAACTTCACACACGTGGGGATAAGTAAATATTAATTAAAGCACTTGAGTAGCAGAATAGATCTATAGATTACAAAGCTCATGATCTCATAAGATCACACATAGAGAGATATGAACACATAGCTACCGGTAGATCCCTTAGCCTCGAGAGAGAACTACTCCCTCCCTATCATGGGAATTAGCAATGATGATGGAGATGGCGATGGAGTCGATGGAGATGGATCTGGGGGCACTTCCCCGTCCCGGCAGGGTGCCGGAACAGAGACGTCTCTCCCCCGAATCTCCTCTTCGATGGCGGCGGCGCTGTAGAACTTCTCGTGGAATTCTAATCTTGTGCTTAGGGTTTTCGTCCTAGGGGGAATATATAGGCTAAGAGGCAAAGTCGATGTGCGCCTGAGGGGCCCACACCACCCCCTGGCGTGGCCTGGGCTGGCCCGTGCCACCAGGTGGTGTGGCCACCTCGTGGCCCCTCTCCGTCTCGTCTTCTAGCTCAGTGAGTCTTCTGGTAAAATATTGACTTTGGCTTTTGTCCGGTCCAATTCCGAGAATATTTCTTTTCTAGCTTTTCTGAAACCAAAAACAGCAGAAAACAGGCAACTGGCACTGTGGCATCTTGTTAATAGGTTAGTTCCAGAAAATGTGTAAAAATACTCCAAAGTGTGGAGAAAACATAAGAAAGTAGATATAAAACAAGCATGGAACATCAAAAATTATAGATACGTTTATGACGTACCAGGAGTGCATAAGTAGATCTCCTGCTTGGAATCTCCACAACACAACGGTGCGCTGTGGTGAAGCCTTGTTCGCACAACCCGTACATGGGCCATGGTCACAAGGTATAGAGAGAGGGAGAAATTCAACCAAAGGACTTTTCAAATTGTGTGTCTAATCCCACCCATGGTCACCCCTTTATATAGGCGAAGATGAGTGTGCCCTCTCCATTAGGTGCCCCATGTGGGACTAATAGTTAAAGGAAAACTGGGAAAAACATCAAAAACAGCTGGATGGGCTGAAATCATTAAGCCCACCAAGAAGCAGGCGGTGACAATAGGTGGCCAATGGCCAGGTACGTCAGCGAGCCCACCACGTGGCCCGCAAGCGGCCAACGCGGCTAAGCCATCCAGGAGCCGCGGCCGGGTGGGCTGCACCGCGGCCCACCTCGTGCCAGGTCCCCAGCATGCTCTCCCGCCACAGCTTCCTGGTTGGGCCAATGGGAACCGGCCCATTAGCGGCCAGCGGCAGTGCCGCCTGCCCGCCAGTGCCCACCCGTGCGACACACAGTTATCTACAGCCCGTCTTCATGAGCTGCCAAGCCCACCAGCGGTGGTGACAGTTTTTTCTGCTATTTCTTTTTCCCTTTTTCTGGGTGACTTCTCCTAGGTCAATTCCCTCCGGGGTTTTGACCCAATGTGGAAGTTGCCCTATAAATTTGTATTTAAATATTTATTTAGTATATAATAATTCATAATTAATATATAGTAAATGCATATTTACCAGAAACACCTTTTGGTCCCTTTTCCTTTCTCCGAACAGCTTCGGATCTCTCCGTGGAATAATTTTGGCTTTCTCTTTCTCTATTGTGATTCCAACTTATAGAATATCTCTAGCTCATCCTACCCTTAAGCATATTTCCCCACAGCTCGGGAATGGCATAGAGATGATCTCCATCAATGATCAATAGAGGGCCGGGATCAGGATGCCCATAATGACCCATGTGCATTCCACGATGATAATGTCGTTTGAACCATAAAACATTGAGTCCAATTCCCTTTGTTTCTCTGATACGACTTGTCCAAGATCTGATCATTGGTATTACATACCTTCTTAAATCTCGTTAACGACAAGTTATATTTTACTTGTTACCGCGATATTATATCCCCATGACCTAGTCACATGTTGCAACATTTATGGATGTAATCTCACCAAGATGGCCGTATGTATCTTACCCATCACATGGGTGAACAAATCCCGTTCTTGAGTCATATTCCATCTACTGTTCCTCTGGAATACCTAACGTACAACTTTATGATCACCGTGTCACCGAGTGATGTTTGATGTAGTCAAGGCAGCCTTAGGAGATAGCGAGTAATATGATCTCACGGTCTAAGGAGAAGGAGACTACATTTCTAGCTATGGCAACAATAAACTCCATGACTTGATCGTGTCGCAATCTTTGGGTGATGTCCATCACATCATTCACCAATAATATGACCTCGTTGTCAATTGGCATAAATGCCCCATGATTAGGAAACCTTGATCATCGCTTGACCAACGGACTAGTATGAATATAGGCTACTAGGGACTTGGTCTATTTCATACCACCCCTGTATAAATGTTTCCACTTGATACAGTTATATCATAATATGAAACTATTACGAACTAACTGAGATATGACAATAAAAACCAATTAATTATTTTCCTCTAGGGAATATCTCCTTCAGGAAGAACACAAGAGGAGAACATAAAACTCTCCAAGATCTAGATCCCAAGGATTCCTTCACAAAGAAAGGATTTGGTTAGGTGGGGTTCACTACAAGAAAAGTTTCCTTCTGCAACGACTTGGCCTGACGGTCATCGTAGAAGGCGCGACTTCTGTGACAAATTTCTCGGCTCGACCGTGGCCGATGGAAAACTTTTTTTTCCGGTTTTGCGGCCCTCTACTACGACGGAACCACTAAAAACATGGAGGAAGCTCGGCCAGCGTGTTGCAGAAGCAAGATTTTCATTTCCTCGTGCGATGTTGACTCGCCAAAGTCTTTTGAGGCGTGTGGGTCCTGGACATCAGTATCTCTAGCGAACCATACTTTTCGGTCGTGCCTCCCTAATTTGAACTCGATAACGTTGCTCGATGCGTCTGCCGTTTAGTCAGGCTGCTAGGTCCCACATGTCAACCTCTCATTTGAAGAATCGTGTGTATGATGGAATTTTTTTCCTTCACTCACGCTACCCTGTTCTGAAGTTGATAGCGCTGCTCGATGCATCTACCATTTAATCAACCTCCTAGGACCCACATATCATCCTCTCATTAGAAGAAACGTGTGTATAATGGATTTTTCCCTTGGCTATTGCCTCCCTGATTTCAACTCCATAACGTTGCTCGATCTATCTACCGTCTAGTCATGTTGTTGGGTCCTCCATGTCAGCCTCACATATTAAGAATCATGTGTATGATGGAAATTTTTTCTTTGCTCGCGCTACCCTGTTCTGAACTTGATAGCACTACTCAATGCATCTACCATTTAATCAAACTCCTGGACCTCACATGTCATCCTCTCATTAGAAGAAACGTGTGTATGATAGAATTTTTCCCTAGGTCACGCCTCCGTGTTCCGAACTTGATTGCGTTGCTCGCTGCATCTACCGTTTAATCATGATGCAGGGACCCACATGTCATCCACTCATTAGAAGAAACATGTGTATGCTGGAATTTTTGCTCTCGGTCGCGCCTCCGTGTTTTAAACTTGATAGCGTTGCTCGATGCATCAGTCGTTTTTCCAGGTTGTTGGGTTCCCCATGTGAGCCTATCATTAGAATAAATGTGTGCATGCTAGACTTTTTTCTTGCTCGCGCCTCCCTATTTCGAACTTGGCAACGTTGCTCGAGGTAGCACATGTATAAGGCCGCGCTACTGGGTCCCACATGTCGGTCTCTTTGTAAATGAAACCTGTGTATCATGGACTTTTTTCGGCCACATCTGCTGTTTTAAGCTTGGAAACGTTGCTCGATGCGGCAGCCACGTATGGTCTTGCTGCTGAGGCCCCCATGTCAGCCTCTCTCGTATGTTCTGGCTTGTGGGTCCTAGATGGAGCCTATATGTTCTGGCGGGTGGGTCCTAGATGCCCGCCTCTCTACAAGTATTTAACATTTTTTTCAAACCCGACCATTAAACTCGAGCGATGCTATGGGCTGGTGGGTCCGTGATGTCAGCCTCTCTGTAATGTAATATTAAAAAGTAAACCCTTTATCAAAAAAAATTAAACCCAAGATATATATAAATATGTACACACAGGGGATTCGAACTAAATACCTTCAAATCAAATCTAATAGACATAAACTGATTGTTTTGCCACTACACCAAA
Organism: Avena eriantha; assembly: GCA_910589775.1. Taxonomy (NCBI): domain Eukaryota; kingdom Viridiplantae; phylum Streptophyta; class Magnoliopsida; order Poales; family Poaceae; genus Avena; species Avena eriantha. The sequence continues at coordinate 194,945,934 of OU342742.1, read as the reverse complement.
GATATTTATAGAAATTGAATCATTAAACATGTATTAGTACTACAACTTATGTATCAGTCTTCTAAAAAATATTTTGTGTGTCCATGTTATCTCTCTTAAAATAAAAGGGAAGTGCTACTATAACCTCGATTTATAAAAAGCCACATAATGGATTAGTTTCTTAAAAACATGGGTAGGCAGAGTTTTTTTAGAGGTGGGGGGCAATGCCAAAAAGGCCAAATTAAAAAGTTTTTGTGCTATGGTCAATGGGCTCCTATCTCAAATTTCACTGGGCTGTGGCTCGCCAAATTTAAACATAGACCTGATCGAGGGAGGAAATAAAATGATAATTCCTTTGACAGATATTCATGTAAAAATATCTAATGAACACACACCAGATGCACCAATACAGGGCTGGTATCCAATTAATTCACTTGGTCAAATCACGCTGTATATCTTTACCGTCTCATCTCTATCCGAAATGCATCCAACGGTTCCGATGACACAAAGAAAAAATCTCTAGAGTAAGAAGCCAACAGCAACGACATAACTTTTGACAAATTCAATACCATTTGAAAGATTAAGGAGTAAAGAATAATAAGAGATACAAAAATCAAAAGATTGCTAGTTCATATTCAGCAGCACTTGACCAATTCAGAAGCATTTCAAAGTGACTGATTCAGCAATACATACACTGAAATTCAATATCATTACATAGAGAGATAGTTATTGTTTTAGCTCTAAAAACCATTCTACGTGAATAGTTTGCCCTTTTCTCCAAACACACTCGATCACTGGAACACAATCATTTTCATAATATTTGGTCATATAGGGAACCGTCATATAGATACAGATATACCATAAAAGTAAGTACTAGTCATAACTCCAATCCAGCAAAAGGTTATCACAATTTTAAGACCCATATATGATCAGTGGAGAGAAGACAACCACATAATTAATTACAATAGCATGCGGCCATAGAGCTAGATCTAGGAAGTTCATGAACAGCATGCGGCATTCAGGGTAGCCAGATACATCGACCTTGACTATTCTTCCAATAGTAAGTTTGGCTGCTTTCTGGAACTTGATCCACCTAGAAGTAGCTGCCAAGCGCCCATCAGTCGAGTTAATGGCGTAGTGTCCCTCGATTTACAATCCTTCACTCTGCATCATGAAGATTATCGTGCCCTTTCATCTGGCCTAGAGTTGCTTTGTGGCACTCTTAGGAAATTTCCGAGTCAAAGCAGGAGATAGACACATAATTACTAAGAGCAATGCACTGAATCATGTGAAACCTGAGAAGACATTTAGAGCAGTTTATCTGCCTCCATATACTCACAAATACAATCCGGTGCGATCTTGTGATAACACATGTGTTGGATATGGTCTGACAAGGTGCTGCCCGGGGTGATGAAGTATCCCTTGCTGGTGTCTATGCTGGGGCTGGTGCGGTAGCTGGTGCTAGTGCAGGAGACGGTGACACTAATTATAGAGGGGCTAGTGTAGGAGCCAGAAGGCCTAGAACCAGTGCTGGCGCTAGCAGCTTGATGCTAGATTCCTTCTGAGGGGTAGCTAAGCTAACTGCAGGGATGGAAGTGGCAGATGAGAAGTGTACAAGCAAAATGGTCTCTTATACAACAGTTACTGACAAGACAGTGATCAGAGGATATGATGAGTATACAAGCAAATTAAGTTACTACCTCCATTCTTTCTCCTTAGGTCAACAGGTACCGGAGCATGAACTAGGGCTAGTGCCGTTGCGGGTGCCAGTAGCTTGATGCTGGTTACCTTCTGGCGTTAGGTAAGGGGACTGTAGGAGTGGTCAAAGAGGCATATGAGATGTGTACAAGAAAAATGGTTTCTTATACAACAGTAACTCCTAGACAGAGATGAGAGTATACAAGCGAATTAAGTTACTACCTCTATTCTTTCTCCTACTAAGGTCAACATGTGGCGTTGCAGGAACTGGGGCCAGTGCCGGTGCTAGAAACTTGATGCTGGCACCCTTCTAGGTGGTACATAAGGGGAAGCGGACTGCAGAAGTGGTCAGGGTCATATGATGAGTAAAGACAATGGTGCAAAACAATTAGTCGCAAGAAAATCATTAGAGGTTGTGATGAGTACATAAGCAAATTAATTAGTACTACCTCTGTTCTTAGTCCTTTGGTCAACAGGTGTACGATGGCGTGCAAGTATCTTCCCACGCTTGCTAAAATCGAATGTTACCTTGTCCCCCTACTTTAGACCATTCTCACGGACATACTTGGACCAACCTCGGCCACCCAATTAGGTAGTGGCCATCGTCTAGGAGACATCCACATCATATAGTTGCTGCATGCCTTTAGGGCCCTCGCTATATAGAGTTAGAAACTTGTTATTTCCGAACATCCTGTTTATAATGGGTCGAGCAACACAACGGACAACCTTCATGAGAAAATTGATAGAGAAGTAAGGCGACAGCAAAAAAAGTGAGATACAAGATCTTACATCAAGTCGGTCTAAACCACTTGGAATCCATACCTGATACCATGGATACCCTTTGCAAAGGGTGCCATGCACCATTTTTCTTCCCTCTACCTTTGGAAGGGCATACAGGGCCCCCCTTTCAATCCAGAAGCTTGACAAGAGGAGGGTAGCAGAAAGGGTTGAGCAGCTGGTGCGTGGTACTGATTGAAATTAAGTGGAAAAGTTAAATTATGTAAAGAGCAAGTAAATCTAATAATATAAGACAAAACCATTACCTGTAAAGCAAACATATTTGATTTTTGTGAACTTTTGATGAGCGTAAACATATAGTACTAGCTGATGACAATAACATGGAAAATCATAACATGTGAAATTGTGGATTTCCAAATTATACCCACTTCTTGGAGAGGTCACTGCCAACCTGGTACTGTGTTGGTGCTTCCTTGTTGTGTAGAGGATGTCCTCTTTTGGTGCAGGCATCAGAAATCTACTAGCCTCTACACCAGCCTCAGCCTCCGCAGCAACACCTTCAATCTACATAAATAGGAACAGAGCTCAACAATTTACTATGTAAATTTTGACCATGTTTTTAGAAAAAAAATTATAATATGAATTATATATCCTTGGATACATCATCAAACATATATTCACATCCTATGTATATAATATCATAGTTTTTGATAGTTTTTGACTTTTTTCAAAAGTTTTGTCAAACTTTCCGTAGCTTGACTTTTCAAAAAATATTTATGCCTTAAGCCTTGGGACGGAAAGAGTACAGTACATAGTAGTCATATACTGACTGTATGATACAGTCAGACATATCTAGATCTGGATTCACATAAACACAGTGCCAGAATTAATAAAATCACACATATGTTTCTGAACATATGATAAGCATGCATGACACCAAGCGAGTAATACTTAAATCTGACTACACCATGGTAATAAGGGTATTAAGAACAAATACCTTTCTCTTTAAGATGGGCCCTCCTAGCTGGTTGGTGGCCTTGCGCTTGTTTGGTGAGTAGTGGTACTGACCGGATTCTGCGGCATGTGGGCGTACCATCCTGTTTGGCACACCTGGAGCACCGCACGTTCGCATGTATGTACCACCGTGCTATAGTAAATGAAGAAGATATGGTGTCACAGAGGCTTGCACAAAAACAGGATGCAGACAGAGACAACTTTTAGCACAGGGATACATCCAGGTTGTAGCCAACCACTTTCATCATTGGAAAGAATGGAAGAACGCAACAAATATTCTGCTACATTACCTTTTTAGGCAACTTTTAAGGGAACTGATAGGACCATCCCTGTCCATAGTGGCCATGCACGCCACTGGCCCATAGTTCTCCATACATAATCTAACGCAAAATCCATTGCACACTACGAGTAGCAACTAAAGGTTATAGAAGTGAAGAACACCAAAATCGAACCCGACTGAATGCCCCAATCAGAATAGTGGTGACCATGCTCTGATCCTGAATCCTTACGAGACCAGTACCACCTCCCCCACCCCAACCCCCACCACCACCCCCACCCCACCCCAACCCCCACCACCACCCCCACCCCACCCCACACAGATGACCCAATCGATCGGAGAAGAGGAAAAATATCCTGATTAGGTGATTTCGAGGTGAGCAATAAGCAAGAACTCGACAATCAAAGCATACTGAATACTACTACTCCTAGTACTAATAGTACCCCCAATGGCCCAATCGGAAGGAAATTAAGCAAAGGCGGATTTCGAGGTGAGCAAATACACCCACCTATTTCAACAAGAACTCCCCAACCGGAGGTTGCACCAGTTCCAACAGTTGCTTGCTAGATGGGAGCTAGCTAGTGATGGTTTCTTGTCTTGTCGTCGGTAGAAAGGCATGGGCAGGGGAGTAGTAGTACTAGTAGTAGTAGGGCTAGGCAGTAAACCTTTTCTACAGTAAGTATTTTTAAGTGGCAGTGGTGGCAACATTTTGCCGGGAGATGATCCCAAATTTTTGATCCCAGCTATCACATGGTGGCCTACAGCTGTTTCAAGCGGGACCCACGTCAGGGGTGAGTTAAAGCGGGTCCCACATCAAGTGGGTGAGATAATTGACCGATCCAACCTCCTCCTTCCCTTGGTACTAGTACTAGTTCTCCTGGGTTCCTCTCCAAGGAGAGAGAAAATCGCCCCTCTTCGAATCAAATTGCTCCCAGCTTATTATCCTTTTGCTGATTCATCTCATGGAGCAGTGGACAACACGACGGTAATTGCAGCATAGGGCACCAGTGCTGGGGCCTCAAAAATAGTTTAGGAACCGATAAAATGGTAAGCTCAGATTTCAGACTAGAAACACACACAAACACACACACACACACATATATATATATATATATATACTAATATACATAATAGTTTCCAATTATAGTTCTACTAACAAAGGCCTACAAATCATAAGGTAGCTCCATATTACAGAACTACGACAATAGCGAACCAATCATGGTATAGCTCTACACCCCAAGAGTTTTGGAGATGGGCTAGTGGTCATGAGACTACCCAGAGGGCACCAAAAGTACACCCCTGATGATCAGCAGCCCTGCATCAAGTCTATCCAGAAGAAGTGTATGCGATCCACAGCCTCAAGTGTAGGCTCATCAATGAACATGTCATCGTCATTACCATTAAAGTCCTCTTCGGTCGTCTGCTTCTACGATTAGTAGATTAGCAGATACGTTTATAGAGAAACATCGAAGACACACAACCTAAACATTTGTCGTTCTACAGATATACCTTGTCATCTGGCATAGCGGTAGTACCAGAAATGAAACCATTTCATGCAGCTTGCGCTTTTTCTCCCCCCTTCTCCAAGTTGATCTAGATGCTCAGGAGATGCCTCTGTCAGTTGTTCTAGTTGATCAATATCTGCTTCCCCTACTTGATCTTGATGATAAAGATGTGCTTCCCCAGGTTCATATGGAGGATCATATGGCTCACCATGAAATACCCATCTAACATATGTGCTTAGCATCCCAAATGTACCACTATACTTTGAGGCAACACCCCATGATTCGCACACAACTAGCAGGGGCAATGTAATTTTGAGTTGTCACAATGAGCTCTAACAAATCCCATAAATCGTAGAACACCAAGGATATGTTTAGCGCTGCCTAATGGAGCAATCTTTATCCAAAATCTGCCCATCTGTTTAATTATGACATACAAGGTTAGTTATTATTAAAAGAAAAGCAGGAAACATATAGATGGAGTATAAAAACTATATATGCCTATGTGTTTCAGCAAACATATTGATAGAAAAAATCGCCGAAGCTATTTAGGAATATAGATCTAGCGCAGAATAAACTATGACCATGCAGATTGAGGACAAATTAAACTACGTATTTGAGGAGGCATACTGGGTGAAAGGGAAAAAAAATGCCAACCAGATCGAGCTAGAGATAGAAGGACTACCGTGGGATCGACGTGCCCACCAATGCGTGAAGGGTATATGCCCTGAGAGACAATAATAAAGTTGTTATTATATGTATTCCAAGTATATGATAGATGTTTATTTTGCATGCTATTATTGTATTAATACAGAAATGTTAATACATGTGTGTTTGATAAACAAATATAAAGTTCCTAGTTATGCCTCTCTTTAAACTAGCTCGTTGATTAACAGGATGATCAAAGTTTCTTGATCATGGACGTTGGATGTCATTAATAACGAGGTCATGTAATATTTGTGAAATGATTTGATGAACATTCATCCGAAGTATAGCATTACGATCAAAGTCATTGTGTTTATATTTCTATAACATCATACGAAGTAATCCTAGTCCTTAGACCATGAGATCATGTTAATCACTAACACCGGAAGAGTATCTTGATAACATCAAACATCACACTGTAAAAGGGTGACTATAAAGGTGGGTTCAGTGCTATGAAGGTGTTATGTAGAGGCTCATGGATCAAGAGTGGGATTTTTCCATCCCGATGACAGATAGATATACTCTGGGCCCTCTTGGTGATATCACATTAAGAATAGCTTACAAGCAAGTGATATGATCACTACAATGTTATATCACGGGAACGAGAAAAGAGTGCATGCTGATAACAAGATGAAACTAGGTATTTAGATACCGATGATCGAATCTCGGACATGTAATATATCACAAGACAAAGGGATTAAGTTACTAGCGTTAAAGGTTCTCACGATCACAGAAGTCATCGTGGAATGTGTAGGAGTCAGAATGGATCTCTAGCTCTCGCTTTTGATTATTGATCCGAGAGGGTATCAATAATGTCTGCATTATTCGCTAACCATAGGATGACACACTTAAGGGTTGCCACACACCATTTGGAGCAAATATGTTTCAGACGAAAGAATTGCAAAGCGCTAGAATTATTTCAATGGACACCGGAATTGTTTCGGGTGAAATTGCTGAAATTGGTTCTACATGTGATATTGAAATGTTGCAGGGGGTTTTATGTGAATGTTTTTCAATTAAAGTAATTAACAAAATTCTGAATAAGATAAATAAAAGAGTTTTATTAAATGAGAGTTGCATTAAATTTGGTGGAAATTTAATGCATGTGAGTAGAACTTTGAGTGGAGGCATGTTTATGTGAGTGAAGCTTCCACCACATGAATGAGGAAGAGGTGGGGGCACCCCCCTTGGGCGCCGGCCATGGGGAGGTGGAGAGACCCCTCTCCTGTAAAAGGCCTCCCTCTCCTCCCTCTCAAAACACACCTTCTCGTGAAGGATCTCTATTCCCCTCTAGATTTATGCCCCCATGGTCTCAGATTAGCGAGATACATGTTCCCGGTGGCATTTCGTCTGGAAGGAGTTGCTGCTTCCACTGATTCGCTAGAGCGAGGTGGTGGAGGTTGTTTGGTGGCCTGAATGTGTGTGCGAGGATGGATGCGCTGCTGATTTGCGGTGCTAGGACTTCCACACGATCTTGAGATCGACAAGCATTCGACTACATCATCCACGTGTTCCATCTCGTTAACAAATCTTTGTTTTCTTCGAGGGTATGTTCTATATGGGTGTATATCCACCCGTTCCTTGTATCTAGTAGATAGATCTTGGTGTATAATAGTTCCCATCATAGGATTTTTTTTGTTTTCTATGCTACGAACCCAACAATGCATCTCAAGAAGACCGACGGGTAGGGAAAGCTTCTTCGCGCGTCTGTAAGCGCGTCTGTTTTGTGGGGAAGGGGTGTGGGCCTAGGCGGCGGAGGATGGAAGTTAATACACATTGTGAAGGGGTGCTGAGGGATAACTTTGGAAATTCTGACCTACCCTTCTTTGGGCACCACCATATACATGGCCCACATGCTAGTCAACATAGATCAAAACTGATCCAAAACTTGTCAAAATACAAGTTTATGTTTTACCATGGAAACTAATGCACATAGCATTGAACTTTGCGAACGAATGGCTTCATTTCAACATATATTTAATTTCGTCCCTAATGTTCATTAATTTTGGCAGATGTCTATAAACTCATTAAATGCTGGAAAGCTTACAGGCCTGTGGGTCTATCTGACGGGGACATTATCCCAAATGGGAGTAGCATACCTTAGAAGCTTCAACTTCAAAATTTTGGTAGAGCGCTGAAATATCCCGCCCACCCATTCAAACATCCAGCCCCAAAAATTATTTTATTGCACAAATTTAGCCTGGAAGCTTGAAAGGGCGTTATACATAGTGTGAAAAAAGGGGGCGGTGGCATTTTGATCCATCATCTTTGTAGTTGCTTCACAACAAAACACATTGTTGTTACTTGTAAATTCAAAAACAAACTTCAAATTTGGAACCAGACATATAGGTTGATTTGCAAAGATGCATCGATTTACCATATAGGGCCACGTCATCATAAACTATTTGCATGACCTTGGACACCTTTTTTTGGACGATGGTTATCTTCTTGAAAGCCTTAGATTGTTCGAAAATTTCCGCAAATGCCTAGAAACTCGTTTAAATGCTGGGAAGCAACTCTCGCTGGCGTGTGGGTCTAGACAATGACACGGCGTCTGAGAGGCCCCACATCTGAGTAGCGTATGCTAGAAGCTTCGACCTGAAAATTTAGGTACGGCGCCCAAACATTGCACCCATCCTTTAAAATATCCCATGCATCCATTCAAACATGCTTCACCTCTTTCTAGAATGCAAAATTCCTCTTCTACCCCTGCTCCAAAAATAAGAATCTGAGGGAGCACTACAATAACAGAGGGATATAGGTGGTAAATTTGCGTTCTTCCAAGTGCATCACCCCATCGACGTTTCCCATCCCTTCTTCAATATTTACCTGCCCGCCCACTCCGACCTACACTGACTTTTTGACCCACTATGCAAGTGACCCACATGTCAGCGAGCCAAAATTATGGAAGTAGAGATTCCCATCGCTTGTTGTTCAAAATTCGAACATTTTTCTCTAAACCGAGAAAAAATCGTTAAAATCATCCAACCTGGATGGTACTATCATTCCACTATGTCAGAGTAAAAGCTAAAAAAATAAATCCAAAAACATGTTCCTGGATTTATGAGCAAAAAATCAAAAGCCAGAATCAGAGCCCAACCAAACAGCACCTAAATCTCAAGGAACTCTTGGTGTTTCGCGCTTGTTTTAGTACTTGGGTACCTTCAATTTCTGAATGCACTGGCAGGTGATTTGTTTACAGGGCTTGCTGATAACCTATTTGTGAAAGGGATAGCCATTTTGCAGTATGCTGATTACACTATTTTGTTCATTAAAGATGATGTAGAGGGTGCCAGGAATTTGAAACTGTTGTTATACCTGTTTGAGGCAATGTCTGGGCTCAAGATTAATTTTGAAAAAAGTGAATTGATGATGGTTCTAGAGGATGATACAAAGCAGGAGATGTATGCTACTCTTTTTAACTATCAGATAGGAGAATGGCCTATCAAGTATTTAGGTCTTCCTGTGTGTGGCAGGAAATGCTCTGTATGTGCGATGAGATTCATTGGAGAAAATATGGGTAAAAAGATGGATGGATGGATGGGAGGTGCACTTTCTATGGGTGGCAGATACATCAAAATTACTTCCTGTGTTTCCAGTGTGGTAGTGTATCCTATGTCTATGTTCCTTTTACATAAGACAAATGTGGAAGAAGTTGAGAAACATACTAGATCTTTTTTCTGGTATGGTAGAGCAGGGAAGAAGAAATATCAGCTTGTTAAGTGGAAATATGTGTGCAGACCAAAAAAGAAAGGGGGCCTGGGTATAACAAACATTACAATTTTTAATATCATCCTTCTATGCAAGTGGTGGTGGAGGTTGGAGTTTGAAAAAGTTCCTTGGCAAATGTTTGTAAGGAAAAAATACCTGGGCAGTGGGGGGATTTTCCCAATTAGGCATAAACAAAGTGACTCTGCCTGTTGGTCTGATTTGTTGAAAGTTAACGAAATTTATATGGCTGGGAGAAGAATGGTGGTTGGGAACGGTCTGCGGACAGATTTCTGGGGGGATGCGTGGTTATTATATGTACCTTTGAAGAGTAAATTTCCTGAGCTTTTCAATATATGTCGGCAGCAGATCATAACTGCTGCTGAGATGGCTGGAAGGAATTAGCAATGTTCTTTTAGAAGATGGTTGAATAGGGATAATCAAGGGCAATATAGAGGAATGCAGATGTTGTTGGCTGATATCTCTTTGTCTGAAGAAGTTGACAAACCAAGGTGGTTGTGGACAAAAATAGGGGTTTTCAGTGTCAGGTCGATGTATAACCATCTCGCGAATGGGGGGATAGATAGGTGCTTTAAACATCTGTGGAAAGCGAAAATTCCTCTAAAAATTAAGATTTAGTTATGGCTCATTTGGCATAATGCAATTCCATCCAAAGATAACATGAAGATAAGAAAGTGGACTGGTGACACACCTTGCAGGTTCTATGACCAAGAGGAGTCGATTGGTCATCTGTTTTTCTCTTGTCCTGCTGCTAGATATGTTTGGAGTGTGGTGGCGAGATCCGTGGGTGCTGATACTAGACCTGGATCCTTTTCACAATATTTTCGTTGGGTCCTTAGGTTCTTGACCGTGAGTCGCAATATTCAAATCATAGCTGTGGCGGCTATTTGTTGGGCAATCTGGAAGCTGAGAAACAGAGCATGTTTTGAACACAAGTTGATTAAGTCCCTGGTTGATTTAGTGATGTATGCTTGTGTTTTTATGAAACATTGGGCATGTCTTCATGATGCTGAAGAAGGGGAGATGCTACCGGAAGGAGCGGAGATGCTGGAGAGGAATGCGCTGGCAGACGCGAAAGGCATGGACAGATCCATAGTACCTCTCCTAGGATTGCCGTCCATCAGTCGCAAGCGACCTAGATCTCCATCTGATGAACGAGAAGAAGATTGAGGGTTCCCCTTCCCATCTGCATGATCTCTTTTGGCCTCAAAATATGATCATGTCATTGATATGTGTTCTCATCTTGGTCCTGATAGTGGTATGTTAGTTATGGTATTAAAACACTATCCCCTACTGTGGAGGTGATCTTGCGTCTCTCCCTCTTTCTTTCTTTCTTGTTTCTAGGGCATGAACACCTTTGGTGGATTTTAGTAGTTGGTTGTAGTTGTGCTGTATGATGGCTCCCAAGAGCATGAACCTGATGTCTTGTATTTTCGGTGGCTTCTGTTCCATTATCGGTTGATAGTGGAACCCGACCCCTATGTGATGGGGGTTGTATGGAAAAAAAGAAAAAAAGATACGACAGAAGTCCACGGTGTTGCCAAGGCCCAATAAAGAATTCGAGTGGCCCACGGACTCTCGGTTGCTTGCAAGACAAGAAGAAGCTTAAGATAGAAAGTTCAAAGGGAAAACCCTAATCTGTAACCGACTCGACCTGCTACCTGAGACCTAGCCTATCTATATAAAGGTTAGGAGGGGGCGGCGAGGAGGACAATCACAACCCTAGTTTCCACAACTCTCACCAGATTGCATCTGCGCGCCCCTGTAATCTTCGATTCCTTCGTTAATTCCAAGAGCAGACAAGCAGGAGTAGGGACCTCTACGAGGCCTGAACCTGGGTAAAAACAGCGTCCTTGTGTGCTTGTTTGCTAGATGATTGATTCCTCCAGCGCTCCCTCCTTCTCCAAAACTGAAGCCCATAACAATGGGCATTGACGAGCTAAACCCTTGTCAATTAGCGCCGTCTGTGGGAACTGGGAGTGCTGATGTCACGGCTTCTTCGGCCCCGTCAACCGCGATCTACAACTCTGCAACAACGGAGATCCGTCAGCTCTTCGGCGCGTTCGACTTCACCGTCCACACGCCGTCCACTCGCTTGGCTTTCGATTCCGTGGGCGATGGAATCATTCTGGCGATTGGGAGCTTCCGCTTCCAGGTTGGTCAGCTGGGCACGCTTCGCATGCCTAACCAGGCGATGGCACCCGCGATTGCTCTAGCATTGCGGTTCCCACCGCCAATTGGCACCCTCAGCGAGCTCAACACCTTAGCAACAACTGGGAGTACGGACATCGACAACAGTCGCGGATTTGACCTGGGTGACCTAGCCACAGAAGATGGAGCCTACGGCTCCAGATATGAAAGTTGTGGGAGCAACAGCTTCCCCAACCACTTCATGGGTGCCGTCATCAACGCGGGCAACACCACCGCCAATCACAAAAACGTCGCTACCGGATCTGGCACCAGACCGCCCAACGGCAGTACGCCCAATGGTGGCATACCAGTCATGAACGGTGGCCCTACCAATGGTGGAAACGGCGCACCCGTCAACAACGGATCCGGTGGAGGACCGATGCTCATGGCGAATGAGAACTCCGGCGAGCGCATGCAGATCTACCTCAATGATAATGAGTGGGCCCATTGTCGTGCAGCTCTACGGTGCAATCCCCTACCCACAACACATCGCAGGACATGCTGATGGGCTACCATTGGCTGCTAAAGGAAGAATTCAAGCGCCATCAACAGGTGATCGCGCAATTCGAAGCGCGCTTAGAGGCGGCGGATGAGTCGAGTCCTCGACGAGCTAGGCTCTCCTCCCACAGAGTATCCTCCTCCAAAGGCAACGAGAACGTTGTAAACAAGAGGTCATCTCAACTAGCCCACCTCACCGAGCAAGAATGCGTAGAGGCTGCGAAAGTCCTCGACTTCAGCTCTATGACGGTGGATACGCGGGGCAACGTGCTCCCAAAAACGCTGCAAGGAGTGGTCATGGCGGCTACCATGTACGTCCTCAACAACCAGCCCCCGGTTGGAGATCCACGAGCCGCCATGCACCGATCTAGGATCGTGGGCCTGGGGCTAATCGAGGCCGCCCTCGACAAAGAACTGACACTGGAGCTGAAGAAAAGCAAGGCTCTGGAAAAGTACTACTCGTACTACTCCAGTGACGACAGTCACGATCTGTCACGGCGACGTCGCTCACGGCGGCATGACTGCGACTACGACGCACGTGATGACCTCACGCAGCGCAACATCGACAAGATGCGTGTCGTGGTGGTGTCACGGCAGATGCCATGTATAGGTAGAAGGTGCAGACTAATATGCGCTAGGGGAATCTAGGGAGGGATAGCGAAGTGATTCTCCACACCAAAAGTCGTATTGATTTTTTTCCAAGGTTACAAGTGCTCCTAGAGCTCTATAGGCGAGAGGAGGAACAAGAAGCTCTCTTACTCTCACCCACAGACCTCACCTCAAACCCTAGACCTTAACAGAATTGCCCAGAGAATAAAATCCAAAAAACCCCCCTCTACTGAAGCCCTAGCCCCCCTTTTATAGGGGAGGCTCGGTTTCAACCTAGGGCATACGTGGAGGCATATTCCTAAGAATATGCCCCCTCCCAAAGTGGTAAACCGACCGGGGTGCTTTTTCCCCTTCGTCAGCTATGCTTTAGCTACGTGAGCCACGCCCCGCCCCTCATCAGCTACGCTTTAGCTCGTCAGCTGACACGGGCGTCGTCACGCTTGTCGGCCACGCCCCGGTGGTCCAGTCCTTGCTCGCTTCGCTCAGGCAGTGCGTACCGGGGCTCCTTTTGACCAGCAAGATTCCTTCCTTCTCCTAGAAGGTTACTGCGACCCGGACGATGGTTCATCCGGCCACACCCTTTTCCTGCATAAAGGTTAGACATTCACTTCCAACTCACCGCTTAAGTCGGATTAGGGCTAGTTAGGCGAATGCCCTAGGTCCGGATTACCCCGTGACTCGGCCTGCCTTGAGGTGACCCGGCCAGTACTTGCTTTGATCTTGCTGGACCTCGGCTAACTCGGCCTTTCATACCACGGCGTGACCCTACCCGGGGGTATCCCCCCAACATTAGTCCCCGAAGCTGGTGCGGTCTTAGCCGCCTTGGCCGCTAAGGCCACACCAGGTTCCATCTCGTGCTCCTGTCGCTTTTTGTCGAGTTACCTCTGTACCTCGGACGGCCTGGATTTACGTTCCCTTCGCACGTTGCAAGTTTTCGCTTGCCGACCGGGTTACCACAGCTCTATCCGGGTCTTACTTCCTTCTTTCGTACGCTAGCCCATGAGAAGGGTAATCATTGTGTTGTATTATTTTAAGGGACGGTACAGTAATCGCCGCAGTAACCGTCAGTCATCACTGTGCGCGGGTCACGTCACGCCTGCCCCCTCGTTTACTGCATCAGTGCGTCACGTCCCAGGATTCTCTCCGCCCTGAGGCCTTCCGTGTGGCTCCTTACCGATTGATCCGGACGGGTAATACACGGCCACAGCGCGTGGCCGGTCCACAGGGCGCGATCCCACTCACCGCTTGTGTGGTGGTTAAATAGCGGAGGGGTGCGTTCCTTAGGATTTTTCCCCTCCGCACGCCTCTGCGTGCTGCTACTCTCCTTCGTCTTCCTCGCAATTGCGCCGCCGCCAGTACTGCCAAAACACAGCGTCGCCGCCATACTTCTCCGTTTCACCTCTACATCTCCATCACTGCGACGTCAATCTCCCGCTACGGGTCCTCGCCAATCCAAGCCGCTGTCCCCCGCCGCCTCCAGCGCCAGCAAGGGCTTCGAGGAGAAGATGACTGAGGAAGAGCTCGCCATTGCTGAGCAAGAGATGGAGGAGGACGCCGCCGCTAGGGACCGCGGCGCATGGGCCGGCTCCTGGGTCTGCCAGGACGATCTGGATTGGCTCTACCGGACCCGGCGCCTCCCTACCGGCGTCGCCGCTCACCTCGCCTCCGCCGAGCTAGCTCCTTCGCCCAACCCCGGGGAGTTTGTTGTGTTCCTGTCTCATTTTCAGCGGGGCTTCGGACTCCTGGTGAGTGATTTCTTCCATGATTTCTCATGTTCCCTCTCTGCTTTCGCCTCTACGATTGAAGGCTACGCCGGATTATGGCCCACAAAGGAGCTGTGGATCCGGTTTTTCGCCCTTCGCCACAATGTTATCCCCGACATTCACACTGACCCGGAGGACAAGCGGCTCACGCAGTTCGGAGCAGCCTCCATCTCACCCCGAAGATTTTCTGTTTTCCCTTGGGTCACAGGGCTAGAATCCTGCAAAGGTTGGGCCCGGACGTTCTTTTATGTCCGGAACACAGGCACCAAAGATTTGATCCGGTTGCCTCCTTATACCCCGGGTCCGCCGAACCCGGATCTATGGGACGCCGTTCCGAAGAAACCTACGGCCCTGGCCAAGCAAGTGAGTAAGAGGTTCGCGGAGCTGAAGGAGCTCGGGTTGCGCAATGAGGATGCGATGATCACTTTCGTGCGCAACCGAATCTCCCCTCTCCAGAAGCGCACCCACAAGGTGTGCCATATGAGCTACGGCCGTGATCCCAATCGGACTTCATCTTTCGAGCTGAACAATACGGAGATCTTCCGCCGGGTTAAGGCTCTTTTCACCACTCAGAAGGATTTCTCCTCTGACTGGACTTGGGGGATAGAGCATTTCTGCCGTGACCGGCTTCCTCCCATGGTAAGTTTCATGTTGCAAACTTACTCCGGACTAGTTACTTGTCTATTATTGTTGCATTTTTGATTCGTCTGTTTACTCTTTTCCTCAGCTATTCCTTCAGCAAACGCTCGAGGACGGCACTGATCCGACCCTTAAGTGGGCACCGGACCGTGAGACTTCGGACGTGGAGGAGCCGGACCAAGAGATGTTTCTCTCCATGACTGACGCCACGAAACGACCCACGGGTAACTTCTCTTCTGCTAGAGATTGGCCATATGATGAAGATTACTCGGATATCGAGATAATTGAACCGTTTGAGGCTGTCCCCCTTTCTTTTGCTTTTCCGCCATCAGCTCATGCCGGTGGCCATATCCACGAGGATCCTCCCCTCGCCACAGGCGAGCCAGTTCCGGTGGCGCCGAAGAAAAAGCGCGCGGCCTCCTCAAGCTCTTCCTCCGGACCTTCCGAGCCCGCTAAAAGGCGAAAGAAGGCCCCGGCACGAAGGGCTCGAAAACCCAGAGCAGCCGAAACCTCGGATGCGTAAGTCCTTCTTTCTTCTGTAACTCGTTCTTCCTTACTTCGTCGTAACTTTCCTTCTGACGTTACCTGATCTCATAGGGCTCCGATGGAGGTCCCTCAGAGTGGCGCCAGTATCTCATCGCCTCTCTGGGCCAGCCCCTCGCCTCGTCGTGACGACGAGTCACGTCCGCTGAGCCCCATTCCGGAAAGCTCTGCGGCCACTCCGGATCATCCTGGGGTGGGGGAAACTGGCCCAACCAGAACAACGGTAGCCACTACCTCGGCGACGCCACAACCAGCAGCCACTAAAGATACCTCGACTCCAGCATCTGTTCCAGTACCAGCAGCCAAAACATCACCAACTCCAGCCCCGGCAGCAGCACCAACCCCGGCAGCGAAAACGTCAACGCCGGCACCAAGTCCAGCAACGAAAGTAGCAGCGCCTAGTTCCTCTGCATCTTCCGAGTCCTCTAAACCTCGGCAGGGGAAAACCGCTGCTACGGCTTCTTCTTCCCCGCGAGCCAAGGGCAAGAAGACTCAAGACGCTACCAAGCCCAGCACTGCCGAGCCTGGGCAACGTACCCTTGAGTCTATGCTCCTAAAGAAGGCACCAGCGGCAAAGGACGCGCCTGCCGAGCCAACCGAAGCTCGGCAGTTAGTTTTGCACACCAGCCTCGCCCTTGCCTTGGTGGAGAGGAAGGAAGCACACACTAAGGGTTTGGTGACGCCCCATATGCCCTCAGGCGAACGGTACCCCCCAAGCCTGATGGATTTCTTCATGAACTGGAACAAGGCCGAGGTGATCCATGAATCTGATCAAGTGAATACCGCCGCCAAGGCCATTAACCTCGCTAGACGAATGATGGAGGTATGCCGTTTCTCCTTCGTAAATTGTAGATAATAACAATTAGTCCCCGAGCCTCCGGGGGAGTAACTTGTTACTCGGCTGGATGCTCTTTTATAGAATTAGCGTAGCTCCATAACTTCGAACATGCACACACCTAGAACCAGGTTAAGTTCTACTTGGCCCGGATCTTAGTACACTTCGAACATGCACACACCTAGAGCCGGGTTAAGTTCCACTTGGCCCGGATTTTAGTACACTTCGAACATGCACACACCTAGAGCCGGGTTAAGTTCCACTTGGCCCGGATCTTAGTACACTTCGAACATGCACACACCTAGAGCCGGGTTAAGTTCCACTTGGATCGGATCTTAGTACACTTCGAACATGCACACACCCAGAGCTGGGTTAAGTTCCACTTGGCCTGGATCTTAGTACACTTCGAACATGCACACACCTAGAGCCGGGTTAAGTTCCACTTGGCCCGGATCTTAGTACACTTTGAACATGCACACACCTTGAGCCGGGTTAAGTTCCACTTGGCCCGGATCTTAGTACACTTCGAACATGCACACAGCTGACTTAAGTTTCTGTCTCTTTTTCAGGTGACCACCAACCGCCGAAGTGCTGAATTCCAGTGCTTGTTGGATACACATAAAAATCTTCGCACGAAACAGGCTGCACTCATCGCTGAGTATGAGAAAAGGGGTAAATTTCTTTCTCACTCCTTTCCTCATTTTTCTTCCACTTTACTTGCCGAATGAATCTGATTGTTCGGTTCCCGCAGCTGGGGTGGAAGCTGAAAACAAAATAATGCGAAAAAACTTGGAGCAGATCAAGGGTACGTCCTTCTTATCTGTTCCTACTGTGCTTCTCATCATTTTACCTCCTTGGCTCGGCAAACATTCACACCTCGGCTCTGCCGGGCCAACACACGGTTTCAGCATTGCTTGAAGAAAGTGTGCATGTGCCTGACATGATGCTGCATTTTCTCGAACAAGCAGGACAGCATCAAGCCGAGTTGAAGAAAAAAGATGATGAGCTCGCCCTCCTCCGGACCAAAGATGACGACATAGCCAAGCTCAAAGCTGAAATGGCTAAGATGAAGGCGCAGCACCAAATCGAGCTGAAACGGGTTCGCCAGGACTTCACCGAGGAACGTGAGCGCCTCAAACTCCAAAGTGCTAAGGATCGCGAGCTCCTACAAGAAGCTGAGGTCAAACTTGGGTCGGCAAATGCTGAGCTCGAGCAGCTTCGGAAAAGGCATGATGCTTGCATCAAGGAGCTGACCCGGATTCACAGTCACATCTCTCGTAACTTCTTTCCCTTTATCCGCCTTACTTCTCCGGGTTACCTCTCATGTCTTATTTTCTCAACTTTGTCCTTTGCCTTGTTTCCCAGGCCACTTTCCAGAGGATACTGCCATTGCACGTGCTGCTGTTGCCAATTTCCGCCGAGAGAGAGGTACTCTGGTCGCTGCTGAGGGTGACCCCATTCCCTTTGACATGGAGGACCTGTTGGTCAGCCTGTCATCTCGCGTGGAAATTATCAAGAACTACGGCCGGGACCTCCTCGATGTTTCAGTCCGGATCTTCCACGCCTTCTGGCCTGCCGATGACGCTCCGGGGAGAGTCACGCAGCTCGCTGAAAAGCTTTCAGAAGTTGAGACCCAGCTCGACCTCTGGCGAGAATCCACTGGCCGCGCTGCTGCCAATACCGTCCTTCACCACGTTTTGACGTGGTACGAAAAGATAGATCTCAGCCTCCTCACACGGCTGCGCACCGGGTCCAAATGGACAGATGATCCGGAGTGGGTAGCTCGGCGCCTGGCTTGCGCCCACAGCCTCATTGAATATGCCCCCATTCATGAATGGACTGAGGGTCCGAGCTTCCTGGAAGCCGCAGGCGAAGAGGAAGCTGAGAACATTGAAGATGACTCGGGTGAATCGGAGGAGGACACTGCCTCGGATATCGAAGAGGGCGATGATGATGCTGAACTCCGTCCTGCTTCTCCTAAGTAAAAACACTTGAAAATTCATGAGATCCCCGGTATGCCGGGTGGAATTGTTATTCCAAATACATGTGATATTTTGCTACTGAGTACTTATGCCGGATTAACGTGGGCGTAGTCCCCAAGTTTCCTTTTCTTGTTCGTTCAATCTTTTGGCTCGGGTCGTGTCTACCTTGGTTCGGTTTTACAACTTATGAATCCGAGCCTAAAAATTGTCTTAACAATACTGGGAAACTTTTAGCCTTAGTTCGAAAATAAATACGGGATTAGTCTGGGAAATAAACATCGTCTCGAATAAATTCTTTTCCTTAGTCGTTTTTCATGTGCTACGCAATTCCAAACTTGTTCTCTTGCTTGCCATGAAGCCAATTCTTGTTGGACAGCAGCAAGTCGAAGAGTTGGGTTTTTGGTGCTCACACATTACTAATCCGAGCTAAGTAGAATAACCTATTCCGGCCAACGCACAAATAACAAAAGACAACAAATATTATTAAGGCAGTCCCCGAGTTACTGCTCGAGGTGCCAACATTTTATTGATAAACTCATTGCCGACATACATACCGACATATGAGATAACCCGGATACATTCACTTCTTAGCTAGGTGTAGAAAGGCCGAAGTAGAGCTACATTCCATGGACACTTGGATTCCTCACCAGATCTGTCCGCCTTGTTCTTTTCCTGTGGCTTTGCATCTATAAGATAATAAGAATCATTGTGCAATGCTTTGCTCACGATGAATGGCCCTTCCCATGGGGGGGATAATTTATGCATTCCAGTAGTACGTTGTACCAACCGAAGCACCAGATCGCCTTCCCGAAAGACTCGGGGGCACACTTTCCGGCTATGATAGCGTCAAAGATTTTGCTAATATATGGCGGATCTGGACAGTGCCAGTTCTATCGCTTCTTCCAGCAGATCAACATCATTTTGCCGGGCTTCTTGCACTTCGGCTTCTGTGTATTGGGTGACCCTAGGCGAATCATGCTCTATGTCGGCTGGTAATACAACTTCAGCCCCATATACCAGAAAAAATGGCGTATAGCCTGTTGATCGATTCGAAGTTGTTCTTAAACTCCACAGTACCGCTGGTAGTTCTTCTATCCAGCACCCCGCTGATCTTTGCAGCGGCTCAATGAGCCGGGGTTTTATCCTGGATAATACTAATCCGTTGGATCTTTCCACTTGCCCGTTCGATGCGGGGTGGGCTACCGAAGCTACGTCAAGTCGGATCCTCTTATCCCGGCAGAAACGAGCAAACGCTCCTTCCGCAAAATTTGTGCCATTATCAATTATGATACTGTGTGGATAACCGTACCTCAAGATGATATCTTTGAGAAAATTTACGGCTATAGCTCCATCACATTTTCTTATAGGCTTTACCTCGATCCACTTCGTAAACTTGTCCACCATTACCAAAATGTGAGTCATGTTTCCTCTTGCTGGTTTCAACGGGCCCACCATATCCAGGCACCATACGGCAAATGGCCAAGTGATTGGGATGGTCTTGAGTTCCGACATTGGCACATGCGTCTTTGTGGCGTACCTCTGACAACCATTACATTTTCTCACCAGATCTTCTGCTTGCTCTAAGGCGTTTGGCCAGTAGAATCCGTGTCGGAAAGCTTTCGCTACCAAGGCTCGGGATCAGGCGTGATGCCCGCACTCCCCCTGATGTATATCTCGGATGATTTCAAGCCCTTCGTCCGGGTCAACACACCGCTGGAGGACATTGGTCACACTTCTTTTGTATAACTCGCAATTGATGATCGTGTAAGCCTTTGCCCTCCTCTGTGTTTGCCTGGAAAACACCTCCTTAGTGGGTAACGTTCCATCTTTCAGGAATTGAAATATAGGCAGTGCCCAAGCCGGTATTGGCCGCACGGGGAACACGTCCTCATCTATCTCCATATGATCCACCGGCATAACTTCAACCGGACTACGCTGAGCAGTCCCCGGGTTTTGCGGAGCAGTCCCTGGGTTTGCCAAAACAGTCCCCTGGTTTTGCGCACCACTCCCCATGTCAACGTCCATGGGCGCTGCTCCGGACTCTGTGTCCTCCAGGACGTAGATGGACTCGGATTCCGGGGATGGCCTGATGGATGGTTTATTGAGGTGCTCTAATGCTACACCCGGTGGAATAGCTTGTCTGGTTGACCCGAGCTTTGACAGCATGTCGGCAGCCTCATTTTCCACCCGGGGTACGTGATGAAATTCGCATCCCTCAAAGTAACCAGAAATCTTCTACACGTGAAATCTGTATAGTGCCATGTTTGGATCAAGAGCGTCCCATACTCCGGACACTTGCTGCACCACTAAATCCGAGTCGCCAAAGCATATAATCCGACGTATACCAATTTCCTTTGCTACCTTGAGCCCATGCACAAGTGCTTCATACTCAGCGACATTATTTGATGCGGTGAAGTGGATCTGCAGCACGTATTTCAACTGGTCCTTTTTTGGCGACGTGAGTACAACTCCGGCACCTAGCCCGGTTTTGGTTTTTGATCCGTCAAAGTGCATCCGCCAATAGTTTGGATCTGGAAGTGGTGGTTCGTACTGTAACTCGGCCCAGTCCACGAAAAAGTCCGCCACAGCCTAAGACTTTATGGCTTCTCTCCGGTCATACTGCGGGGCGTAAGGAGCTAGCTCAATTGCCCATTTTGCAATCCTGCCGCTTGCATCCTTGTTACTCATTATCTCGGATATAGGGGCCTCACATATGACCCGGATGGGATGCTCTTCAAAGTAATGCTTCAATTTCTTGGCGGCCATGTACACGCCATACGCCACCTTTTGATAGTGTGGGTAGTTCTGCTTTGAGGTTGACAACACTTCACTAAAATAATACACCGGCCTTTGCACTGACTTACCTTCCTCATCATGCTCCACCACTATCACTGCACTTACAACTCGGTTGGTTGCGGCTATATAGAGTAACATTGGCTCCTTTGATAGTGGTGAGGCTAGCACTGGTGCCCTGGCTAACATTTTCTTTAGGTGGGCAAAGGCTTCATTGGCCTGCGGTGTCCAAATGAACTTATCGGACTTTTTCATGAGTTGGTAGAGAGGCAAAGCCTTCTCTCCCAACCGACATACAAACCGACTTAACGAGGTCAGGCAACCTGTAAACTTCTGGGCATCGTTAAGACACTTCGGCAGTTCCATTCGTTCGATGGCTCGGATCTTGGTTGGATTAACTTCGATACCTCGGCTGGAAACCAGAAAGCCGAGCAATTTTCCAGCCGGGACACCGAAGGTGCATTTTTCTGGGTTTAGTTTCATCCGGAACCTCCTTAGGTTTGCGAATGTTTGCCTGATATCGTCAAGGAGCGTTTTTCTTTCCTTGGTCTTGATAACCACATCATCCACGTATACCTATACATTTCGACCTATTTGGTCATGCAAACATTTTTGCATACATCTCTAGTACGTTGCCCCTGCATTACGTAAACCAAACGACATGGTGCGATAGCAATAAGCCCCATACGGGGTAATAAACACAGTCTTTATTTGATCATCCGGGTTCAAAGGTATCTGGTGGAAACCAGAGTAACCATCGATGAATGACAACAGTTCACATCCCTCAGTTGAGTCTATGACCTGATCTATTCTTGGCAGCGGGAATGGATCTTTCGGACACGCCTTGTTCAGGTTCGTGTAGTCGATACGCATGCGCCAAACCACTGCCACGTTCGGATCATCTTTCTTCTTTTCCACCAGCACCGGATTAGACAGCCAATCCGGGTAAAGAACTTCCATGATAAATCCTGCAGCTAGCAACCGAGCTATCTCATCCCCAATGACTTTTCTCCTATCTTCAGCAAAGCGGCGGAGAGGTTGCTTCACCGGCTTAGCTCCGGGTCTCACATTTAAAGAGTGCTCGGGCAACTTCCTCGGAACACCTTGCAAGTCCTGTGTGGACCAAGAAAAAATGTCCCGATTCTCACGGAGGAAGCTGACGAGCTCGCTTTCCTATTTATCACTTAGCCCGGCACCAATTGTTATGGTGCGCTCTGAGAACATGTCATCAATAAGAACCGTCTTGGTATCTTTCGTGGCCTGGAAGGAGACAGTTCCATGGGGGTTACTCAGCGCCGGCATACACTATTGCGCGGACTGAGCCAACGCAGCCACCTCTTGAATTTTCCTTTTTTCCCGTGCGATCACAAGTGATTCGGCTAAGTTTGATCTGGCCGACGCACACTCCATCGAACGCCAGAAGTCCCCAGCAATTGTAATTACTCCGTTTGGTCCGGGCAATTTCATTTTCAAATAGCTTATATGACAACTTGCCATGAACTTGTTCAGCGCTGGCCTTCCGAGCAATGCGTGATACGCGCTTTCCAAGTTCACTACTTCGAACTCCATATTTTCAGTTCGACAATTGTCCCTCATGCCGAACAAGACGTCGACCCGGACCTTGCCTATGGGCTCGCAAGAAATGCCCGGCACAATGCCATGGAAAGTTGTCCTCGTGGCCTGGAGCATGTTCTCTGAGATACCCAACTTGTGCATTGTGTCCGCGTACATGATATTTATGCTACTGCCGTTGTCGATCAGTACCTTTGAGAATCTTACGTTGATGTTAGGCCCAATGAATGTAGGATCCAGCACCAACGCATATGAACCAGGGCTCGGCATGAGCTTGGGGTGATCCCTAATGCTCCAAGTGATGTCCTGATCGGACCAAGGCATGTACCTCGTCACTGCTGGCATTACCGCATTCACCTCCATATGCCTACGCTGCAAGCTTTTTCTATCAGTTTCTTCTATGGTAAATACATAGTAGCTCTGGTGATGCTCCCTGTACTCGTTTCTCCCCTCATTTCCGTGGTGCCTCTGATCCGGCTGCTCTTGATTTTCTACTTGGTGCACTGCATCCCTTCTTTCATTGTTATCATACCTCGGCGGAGGGGGAGACAACATCAGTTGTTGCATGTTCGCTCCGGAGAGCAATTGCTACCGGGGTAACTCCTGCCGAGGCTAATCATTCCGGGGTGCCTGAGCATTCCCCGAACCACCTTGCTCGATCTTGCGCATCCACTCGCATTGCCTCGTCGTATGACCCGCTGGGTTGTTTGGATTTGGCGTGTGAAACTTACACGGCTGGTCCAACATCGACTCGTAAGTATACCTCGGACGGTCTTTCCTTTCTTGCCATTGCTTCTTTTGCTCCGGTGTCCAAGTTTTCTTCCCATCGTTCCTTGGGGTCCATTGACCTCCAGTTTTCTGGCGCTGACTACCCCCTGCTCGCGGTTGATCTTGACTCACGGCCGCAACTTGGTGCGAACCGTACCGATGGTCCGGTCGATCATCTCTCCTTTTTCCTCTGTAATCATTTCTCCAGGATGATCCGGATCCATCCCTCTGATAGTACTCATCGCTTGACTCCTTCGATGCGAGCCTTGGTTGGGTCGGGTCACCCAATGCATACGAATCTGCGATTCGGATCATCTCTGCCAACGTTGCCGGCATTTTCCGTTGCAACTTCATCCATAACTCGCTTCCATACCTGCACCCCTGTGCAAACCATGCTATAGCCTGTGATTCTATCACGCCCTCACATGAGTTTCTCACGGTGCACCACTGGGTCAAGAATTCCCGGTCCGTCTCATTGGGTCGCTGTTTGCACATAGCTAGGGTCTGTGGCCTATTTGGCCTTTGATACGTACTCGAAAAATTGCTGATGAACATCTCCTCGAAATCAATCCAACAGTTGATGCTTCCTGGCGGCAAATTGTTCAACCACACCCTCGCCGGGCCTTCCAACATCTGGGGTACATATCGTACAGCCCATCTCAGGTTGCCTGTAGCAAATTTTACAGCAGTAGCATAGTTTATCAGCCAATCCTCTGGCTTGGTACTTCCGTCATAGGTCTTGGTCCCCCTGGGCAATTGAAAATTCGGGACTGGTGGCTCTTTCATGATCCAGGGTCCAAAACATGCTGGACCCGGTGGACCCTAACATTCTATCTGTTCCGACCTAGATAGTTGATCCAGTTTCAACCTTGCATCGTCCGGCATCAAATCCCTGCTTCCCAGTCTCGAACCTATCACATGATAGTCCGGTCTCGGATATCCCGCATTCGCCATCTCCGAATCACCGTCATTATACCAGTTTTGCTCGTGCGGTGCACCTTTCTGTTGGATACCTCGGCTGGCACTATGCTCTTGCCTTGGCATGTTCCGCTGCTGCCCGACATTGCCATTGACAACGTTCCTCCGACCGGCATTGCCTTGGTCACGGTTACCTCGGCCATCTTCGCCTCGGCTCACACTCCGTCGATCATCATTTTTCCGCGCTTCTTTTTCTTTCCCCGCCTGTGTCGGGTCATACGGGACAATCTGTTTGTTCCGTCTGGCCGAGGTTACCACTTCCTCTCTCCTTGGATCGCCATGAGGGGACGACGCAGCTCCAGCTGATTTCTCCGGGTTACCCATCGCCAAATGGACTATCTTGGAGGCCCCAGCTCTCTCCGGATTCTCCCTGAGCAGTTCCTCGTTTGGCATGTTCGCAATCCGAACCAGCTCGTTAACTCGGTTTTGCTGCCTTTGCCGGGCTTCACCCGTCAGTCCTTCTAACTCGGATGCAGCTGCATCCGCCGCTCTGAGGTTCTTGGCCGGGGTACTATACCTCGGCAGCCCCACAGAAAGACAGTTCTCAGATTCCTCGATTTCGACATCACCTTCTCTGTTCATCTCGCTCATGAGATTCCTCCCTTTAACTTTTACAGCATCAACTTTGTTCGCCTTTGCGTACTCACGCAGCGTCATGTTCAACGACCGCTGGGCCTCGGCTATTTTCTTTGCGCCCTCAAGTATTTTCTGCCGAGTTTCTTCCAGCTCGGCCTGTGCGCGAGCCGGATCTACCGCTGCTACTACAGGGTTTGCCAAGCTATCTATTGCCTCTCTCAGCACGTTTTCCGGCCTCTCTAGCGGAGGACCCCTACCTTTCCTTGGTACCTTGGGTGTCACCTCCGGATCTGGCGCCGGATCCTTGCTCGTAACCGCTCCCGGCGCTGTCATCATTACCTCTGCATGGTCCGAGGAACGAGCGATACGTCCCCCGCGAGCCGCAGTGAGGGGCGGTTCGCCTGCTTCGACAACGTGGCGCGGATGAACGCCTGACACGTCCACCGTGACGTAGACCTTGTGTGCACCGAGCTTGAGGAAGACGCCGTTGCGCAGGAGAGGGCGCGTGCCGAAGCATCCTGCGTTGTCGCTGACGAAGTCCCGTGCTTCAAAGCGCTGGACGAGTCCGGAGACGATGCGCTCTCCAGTGGCGATGAAGTTTCCCGTCCGGATCTTGACCCCTGCTAGCGCCGCTAGCCCCACGGTGGGCGCCAACTGAAGTTTCCCGTCCGGATCTTGACCCCAAGTGCTCCTAGAGCTGTACAGGCGAGAGGAGGAAGAAGAAGCTCTCTTACTCTCACCCACAGACCTCACCTCAAACCCTAGACCTTAACAGAATTGTCCAGAGAATAAAATCCAAAAAAACCCCCTCTACTGAAGCCCTAGCCCCCCTTTTATAGGGGAGGCTCGGTTTCAACCTAGGGCATACGTGGAGGCATATTCCTAAGAATATGCCCCCTCCCAAAGTGGTAAACCGACCGGGGTGCTTTTTCCCCTTCGTCAGCTATGCTTTAGCTACGTGAGCCACGCCCCGCCCCTCGTCAGCTACGCTTTAGCTCGTCAGCTGACACGGGCGTCGTCACGCTTGTCGGCCACGCCCCGGTGGTCCAGTCCTTGCTCGCTTCGCTCAGGCAGTGCGTACCGGGGCTCCTTTTGACCAGCAAGATTCCTTCCTCCTCCTAGAAGGTTACTGCGACCTGGACGATGGTTCATCTAGCCACACCCTTTTCCTGCATAAAGGTTAGACATACGCTTCCGACTCACCGCTTAAGTCGGATTAGGGCTAGTTAGGCGAACGCCCCAGGTCCGGACTACCCCGTGACTCGGCCTGCCTTGAGGTGACCCGGCCAGTACTTGCTTTGATCTTGCCGGACCTCGGCTAACTCGGCCTTTCATACCACGGCGTGACCCTACCCGGGGGTATCCCCCCAACAATGCGGGCAAGACGTGCTCGTTCGACTGACTTAGAAGAAGACGAGACTGAACTCTACGGTGCTATATGCTTCAGCAGGGCCATTAGGCAGAAGCGAATGCCTAAGGGGTTCAAACTCCCATCAAAGTACCCAAAGTTCGACGGCCCGCAGGACCCAAAGATCTGATTGGAGGACCACATATCCTTCATCAGGCTACATGGCGGGAGTCGAAGCACGGCCATGCAATGCCTGCAGCTACAGCTTCTGGGCGTCGCTCGCGCATGGCTCCACAACCTCCCGCGCGGATCCATTTCGCAGCTGGGAAGAGCTGGTCTACATCTTCGTGCACAATTTCAAGGGCACTTACAAAAGGCCCGCATCAATCGAAGAACTGAGAAGCTGCCAGCAAAGATCGGGGAAATCGCTACGCTCGTACATCCAGAGGTGTTCCATCATCAAGAACTCCACAGAAAACATCTCGGAGGACCGTGCAATTGACACATTCAACGGCGGCGTTCGCCGTATAAAGCTTAGGGAGGAGCTGGGCTGCTCGAAGCCCAAAACAATTGACCACCTGATGGAAATTGCGAATCGGTGGGCTGACGGAGAAGACTTGGTGAACAACCGTACCTACTCCAATGACGACGATGACCTCGGGCGCGCACGCAACCGCCGAGGCAAACGTCGGATGCGTGACTATGATGACCGCGACGAGGTCAATATGGTCGCAGCCGGCTACGCCAACAAACGCGACGACAACCGCAGCAACGGATATCGCAGTGGTGGATACCGTGACAGCGGAAAAACCATGCAGGTATGGCAGCGGCGCACTCGCGAAGAGGCACCCGCAACATCTATCGAGGAAAAACTGTCCAGGCCATGCAACGTGCAATTCTACATCGACAAGCACGATGGCAAGAAGAAATCCAGCCACCTTCTCAAGGACTACCGCGAGTTCCTCAAACATCATGATGGCCTGGCCCGGATGAATCGCGACGCGGTCAACAGGGGCTATGGAGCCGCCCCAAGCTCTGTGGCACATGGAGCTCCTCCACCACAGCCAGGACCACCGCCACCCGCGGCCGTGCCGGTCTAGCATCACGGAGGCGAACCATACCCACGAGCCGTGGGCAACATGGGGATGAGCCAAAAAGGGCGTCCCTCAAATCGAGTGCAGAAGGCCATCACTCGCCAAGTAAACTTGGTGATAAACTCTCCACCTTCCACCACTGAGTACCTCAGTGGAAGCGACTCCTGCATCACCTTCGACGGGCATGACCACCCACACCAAGTTCCTTGTCCAGGCCACTATCCCCTCGTACTCGAGGCATAGATCAGGTGTTTCGATATGAGTCGCGTCTTCATGGACGGCGGCAACGGCATTAACCTCATGTTTGCGAGTACCTTGCGTGCGATGAGGATCCCCCCGACTTGCCTAGAAGTCTCGGACACGACGTTCCACGACATGGTCCTAGGGAAGGGCATATATCCCTGATGTCTACGCACTTCTATTCTTGTAGACAGTTGTTGGGCCTCCAAGTGTAGAGGTTTGTAGAACAGAAGCAAGTTTTCCCTTAAGTGGATTACCCAAGGTTTATCAAACTCAGGGAGGAAGTGGTCAAAGGTATTCCCTCTCAAGCAATCCTGCAATCAAGATACAAGAAGTCTCTTGTGTCCCCAACACACCCAATACACTTGTCAGGTGTATAGGTGCACTAGTTCGGCGAAGAGATAGTGAAATACAAGTGGTATGGATATTTATAAGTGGTAACGGTGATAGAGAATAGCTTGGTGGCATGGAAAAAACTAAAGGAAAACTGAAATAACGATGGAAGCAAGCAAACATGTAACAGATCTAATTGCAAACGGTGTTTCAATGCTTAGAAACAAGGCCTAGGGATCATACTTTCACTAGTGAACACTCTCATATAAATATCTTCTCTTTATGATACTACGCTGAACTACTCTCCGGTTGGACACTCTAATCGTTGGTAGGGCTATAACAGCACTCCTCAAAGTCCATCTTTCCCATCTAGAAAACCCCACACTGTCACCTTGAGTACTAGATAAGTCCAACAAAGACCACAATTTCATAAAAACATCCAACTCCAAATATAACTCATAACAAGTATTTGTAATCTCTAGCCTAAGTGCCACCATGGTGAGCACGCTGTCACTTTCACACACATGGGGAGAGCAGGGATCTAATAAAACACTTGAGTAGCAAGGTAGATCTACTTGATTACAAAGCTCAAGAACACAACAAGATCATGCATAGATAGAGAGATGAACACATAGCTACCGGTAGAACCCTTATCCTCGAGAGAGAACTACTCCCTCCTCATCATGGGAATCCGCAATGGTGATGGAGATGGTAGTGGAGATCGATGGAGATGGCTCGAGGGGCACTTCCCCGTCCCGGCAGGGTGCCGGAACAAAGACTTTCTGTCCCCCGAATCTCCCTTTCGGTGGCGGCGGCGCTGCGGAACTTTTTGTGGCTGGAGGCTTGACTTTTTAGGGTTTATGCATCAGGAGGCTTCTTATAGGCGAAGAGGCAAGGTCGGTGGGCGGCCAGGGGGCCCACACCACCTGGTGGCGCGGCCAGGGCCAGCCAGCGCCACCACATGGTGTGGCCGCCCTGTGGCCCCTCTCCGTCTCGTCTTCTGGCTCCGTGAATCTTCCGGTAAAATAGGCACTTTGGCTTTTGTCCCGTCCAATTCCGAGAATATTCATTTTTTGACTTTCCTGGAACCAAAAATAGCAGAAAACAGGCAGCAGACACTGTGGCTCTTGTTAATAGGTTAGTCCAAGAAATCATATGAAAAGTACTCCAAAGTTGGACCAAAACACAAGAAAGTAGATAAAACCAAGCATGGAACATCAAAAATTATAGATACATTTGCAATGTATCAACATCCCCAAGCTTAACTCCTGCTCGTCCTCGAGTAGGTAAGTGATAAAAAGAAAGAATAATTTTTGAGGTGACATGCACCATCAAAGACTTGATCAAAGTATTTGTAAAACATTGATAGTTGGGATCATAGTACTTCAATCATAACATGAAAGACAAAGTTCTAACAATAAGACAAAGAAACTATGATGCAACATGAAAAGGCACGAACAAAAGATTCATGAATAACAATGCTTTGCAAGACGTTTGTTTGTTTCACATAAAGAAAACATAGCATAGTGGCATTCAGCTTGTCCCTCATAGAGTAGCAAACATAAATGCATAGGACACCTTCAAAGTTTACAAGAGTGACTAGATACAAAGAGTTTAAAACAAGAAATGTCAAGTTATGCATCAATCAACATGTCTTGGGACAATGCACATAGAACAAAGAATGGCCACTATGCTCTCAAAGTAGGTGCATAAAGATAGAAGGTGGAGACTAAATATAATGGTGGAAGAAAGGCCTTTTGTAAAAGGAAGTAGGGATTCAAGTCTCATAAAGAGCTTCCAAGAATTATGGTACTTGTAGCTTTTAGCTCTCATTGCCCCTATCATAAGCATCTTGAAGTGATTAAGGTTAAAGTGAACAAACTATGGTGTACATGCTTGACGAAGTATAAGTCAGAAATCTCATGTCCCTTGTATACGAGGGCCGCTCCTCATGCTACTCAAGTTTAGTCACCGGTAAGTTCTTGTCATCGTAAGTACATGTGTATCATAGAGAACCGCCAACGGGGTACCCCTTGCCCGATGATACGGAAGAATCCCAATATCAAAATGACAAGGCAAGCAGACAACGAGCATCTCAACATTCTTCTTATTTACCATGGGAATATGGTGCTTTTTTCTCTGTTTCCTCTTTTCATAGTATCTCTTTTTTTTTCTCTTTTTCTCTTTTTCTCTTTTTCTCTTTTTTTTCTCAATATAGCACTCTTTTTTTATAAGAAGAATGCTTCATAGACAACTCATTATGGTTATGCTGCAGGTTTCCACCATGTCAGCATGGATTAGACCAGCGGCCCAGGCATTTCTCTAACACATATACATAACTCCATGGACTTACAAGCTCCCCTTTCATTTCACACCGACGACATCCATATACAAAAGAGCATGATATCAACTAGGTACAAGTACCAAGTGCAATGTTGAAAGTGTTCCCCATGAAAGCATGGTTCTGCTAATTCCCGACAAATAAGTGCAAGCATATACAACATAGACGACACAATGGTTCAAGTTTATTAAGGGCAAGTAAAGTAAAGTGTGCCATCAAGTTCGTGAGAGCTTTAATCACTAGTTTTCTCATAACAAGTGGAAGGTAAACAAAAGCATGAATGTACTTGGAATAGCATAAGCTAGTAGGTAGGTATGGTGGACCCTTTGGAATAACTTGGTTTAGGGAGTTGGATGCATGAGTGGAACTCATACTTGGTTGTGGAGGCTAGCAAAAGACTGGGAGCGACAAACTAGAGCAATAATGGCCATAATCATGTAGAGCGACAAAACATCATTGATCAAAGCATAAAGTGATACTACAAGTTGAAAACTAAAGGATCATAAAGGCTATAGTGACTTGAGATAGTCATAACATGGTGTGAGCATGTGCCAAGTCAACCCAAATAAAGCATCAAAGGAGAATACCACTATAGTATGCTTTAATATGCTAAAACAACGCATGATTCATCCAAGGCACATTAAGCAACATCAATTGTTTATAACAAGTCATGCTACAGAAAAGAATACTAAGCATAAATCCAAAACAATATCAAGCATGCCATGACAAAACATAGGCCACAGTCAAAAACAAGCTCTCTTTACCACATAAGCATAAACTTTCCTACTCTTTTCCAAACCAAACCAAACTATTTGAAAACCAATGTATGAAAGAGGGGGTCCAACCAATTTATTCAGAAAACTAAGCAAACAAAGCAAAGGAAAAACCCCAACGAAAACGAAAAAGAAGACGCTCCAAGAAAAACCCAACTGTGCATAAAACAATAAAAATGAAGCGTTTGGAAGAAACCTGGGATTTTTATTGATGAAGAAGGGGAGGCCTTGGGCATCCCCAAGCTTTGACGCTTGTACTTCTTGGATATTTCTTGGGGTGACACGCGTGGCATCCCCAAGGTTGAGCTTTAGTCCATCCTTCATCTCATTATCCATTCCTTCCATACACTTGAAATTTTTTCCTTCATACAAAACTTCACACAATCTCATTAGCAACATTAGTGCACATAAGATAAATAAGGCTTAAGGTTCAATTCCAACACCAATAAACTTCCATTAAAACACTAGCTACTGTAGCACTTCCCTCAAAAAGCTCAATTCCCCAAAAGAACTCAAAAAGGAACCAACAAGAAGCAAATGCAAATAATAGCAGAAATCTGTTAAAACAGACCAGCAGGTAAAAATGAATTTTTTCGAAGACCTTTTGTTGCTCAAATCAAAAAGTGTTAAACTAACGAAAGTTATATAATAACCGGGGTCAGAAGCACAAAAAATTACAGCTCAACCCCACATACAGAGCTCTCTCACGAATATTTACGGTGAAGCACAGAAATCTGTTTCGGGACAGCAACTTTCCTAATCATTACTTCTCTCTCATTAGAGGTTACTCTTGGCACAAAAAGCAAATAAAAAGGATAATGAGCGGTTATTACAGAGGTAATAACTTCCAAGACTCATCTAAAACTTTCTGGTTATCTTCCAATAAGTACTTTTCTTTAATGCCATTAAGTTAGGCTTGATAGTTTGAGAAGATGCTCACATAGGAAATATGAATTGAAGTAAAAGAGAGAATCAAGAAGCAAATTCAAAACACATTTAAGTCTAACCCACTTCCTATGCATAGGAATCTTATAAAGAAACAAGTCATGAAAGCACAAAGCAACAAGCATAGGAAGGCAAAACAAGTGCAACTTCAAAATTTTCAACATAAAGAGGGGAAACCTAATATTATTGAGATGCATAAAACCATGTTTCCCTCTCTCATAATAACTTTCAGTAGCATCATGAATGAAATTAACAATATAACTATCACAAGAGACATTCTTATCATGAGCCACATGCATAAAATGATTATTACTCTCCACATAAGCATAGTCATTCTTATTAACTGTGGTGGGAGCAAATTCAACAAAATAGCTATCATTATTATTCTCATCACCATAATTATCAAATATAGGAGGCATATTGTAATCATAATTAATTTTCTTCTCAATAGTAGGTGGACTGAAAATATCATACTCATCATTGTAATCATCATATATTGGAGGCATAGTATCATCATAAGCAATAGAATAGCTATCTTCCAAAGCTGGGGAACTAAAAAGTTCATTTTCATAAAAACTAGCTTCCCCAAGCTTAGACTTTTCCATAGCATTAGCAATAATGGTGTCCAAAGAATTCATACTAACAACATTGCTATTAGCATGCAAATAAAGTTCCACAGGTTTTTTAATTTTGTCTTCAAACACTTCATGTCCTAACTCAAGATAAATACTATAAAGCTCTCTAATTTTGTTGTTGTTTTCCATTAAGCCTAACTAGTGAAAACAAGAAACAAAAAGACAAAATTGCCGAATCTAAAGGAAATATCTTCGAGTACTCACACCAGAAAATAGGAGTTTTCGTGAGAGGTTCTTATTCTTTAATCCTCCGGTGTGAATACCTTTTACCTTTTCTCCCCGGCAACGGCGCCAGAAAATAGCTTGATGTCTACGCACTTCTATTCTTGTAGAAAGTTGTTGGGCCTCCAAGTGTAGAGGTTTGTAGAACAGTAGCAAGTTTTCCCTTAAGTGGATTACCCAAGGTTTATCAAACTCAGGGAGGAAGTGGTCAAAGGTATCCCCTCTCAAGCAATCCTGCAATCAGGATACAAGAAGTCTCTTGTGTCCCCAACACACCCAATACACTTGTCAGGTGTATAGGTGCACTAGTTCGGCGAAGAGATAGTGAAATACAAGTGGTATGGATATTTATAAGTGGTAACGGTGATAGAGAATAGCTTGGTGGCATGGAAAAAACTAAAGGAAAACTGAAATAACGATGGAAGCAAGCAAACATGTAACAGATCTAATTGCAAACGGTGTTTCAATGCTTAGAAACAAGGCCTAGGGATCATACTTTCACTAGTGAACACTCTCATATAAATATCTTCTCTTTATGATACTACGCTGAACTACTCTCCGGTTGGACACTCTAATCGTTGGTAGGGCTATAACAGCACTCCTCAAAGTCCATCTTTCCCATCTAGAAAACCCCACACTATCACCTTGAGTACTAGATAAGTCTAACAAACACCACAATTTCATAAAGACATCCAACTCGAAATATAACTCATAACAAGTATTTGTAATCTCTAGCCTAAGTGCCACCATGGTGAGCACACTGTCACTTTCACACACATGGGGACAGCAGAGATCTAATAAAGCACTTGAGTAGCAAGGTAGATCTACTTGATTACAAAGCTCATGAACACAACAAGATCATGCATAGATAGAGAGATGAACACATAGCTACCGGTAGAACCCTTAGCCTCGAGAGAGAACTACTCCCTCCTCATCATGGGAATCTGCAATGGTGATGGAGATGGCGGTGGAGATCGATGGAGATGGTTCCAGGGGCACTTCCCCATCCCGGCAGGGTGCCGAAACAGAGACTTTCTGTCCCCCGAATCTCCCTTTCGGTGGCTCCGGCGCTGTGGAACTTTTCGTGGCTGGAGGCTTGACTTTTTAGGGTTTATGCATCAGGAGGCTTCTTATAGGCGAAGAGCCAAGGTCGGTGGGCGGCCAGGGGGCCCACACCACCTGGTGGCGCGGCCAGGGCCAGCCCGCGCCACCACATGGTGTGGCCGCCCTGTGGCCCCTCTCTGTCTCGTCTTCTGGCTCCGTGAGTCTTCCGGTAAAATAGGCACTTTGGCTTTTGTCCTGTCCAATTCCGAGAATATTCATTTTATGACTTTCCTGGAACCAAAAACAGCAGAAAACAGGTAGCTGACACTGTGGCTCTTGTTAATAGGTTAGTCCAAGAAATCATATGAAAAGTACTCCAAAGTTGGAACAAAACACAAGAAAGTAGATAAAACCAAGCATGAAACATCAAAAATGATAGATACATTTGCAATGTATCAATCCCCTAGGCAAAGTCAACCTCGACGTCATCTTCGGCACGCCGCAAAACTTTCGGCGAGAGCGCATCAACTTTGAAGTCGTCGACTAGCCTTAACAATACCACTTCATCCTCAGACGTATCGCGTTCGCAAGGTTCATGGTAGTGCTGCACTACGCCTACCTGCAAATGAAAATGCTAGGTCCAAACGGCGTAATCACAATCAATGGAAACTTCGAGAGGTCCGACAACTGCGACAGGGAATTCAACAGAACCTCCTAGTCCTTCGGCATGCAGGAGGAACTCGCGAGATTGAAGGAGTCGACAAACAATAGTCTGCCTCCCCTGAGTAGGCCAAGTTCACCCGACCTGTCCTTCGACTCGTCTGTGCACACGAAGAAAGTCCAGGTCCACCCAACGGACCTGACCAAAACGGCCCTCATCGCCAACCACTTGAGTTCCGCATAGGAACTCGCGCTCGTCTAATTCCTCTGTGAGCACTGGGAGATCTTTGCCTGGTGTCCAATGGACATGCCAGGGGTTCCCAGGGAATTTCCCGAGCACTCACTCAACGTGAATCCAGACGCAAGGCCAGTCAAGCAGACAATCCAGCGTCTGTCTGAACCAATAACAAAAGCAGTCGAAATGGAGATCAACAGACTCCTCGATGCAAAATTCATACGCGGGATCAAGGAAAGCACTTGGCTCGCTAACACAGTGCTTGTGCCCAAAAAATACACAGATATCCCGTGGATGTGCGTGGACTTCACCTCCTTGAATAAGCACTGCCCAAAGGATCACTTCCCGCTGTTGCGAATCGACTAAATCATCGACTCCACCGCGGGATGTGAGCGTCTCTGCTTCCTCGACGCCTACTCAGGCTACAATCAGATTCGAATGAAGGAGGAGGATCAGGAGAAAACGGCGTTTACGACGCCCTTTGGTGTGTTCTGCTATAATACGATGCCCTTAGGGCTAAAAAACGCAGGAGCCACCTATCAGCGGTGCATGCCGGCTTGTCTCAAGAATCAACTTGGTCGCAACATCCAAGTCTACGTTGACGACATTGTCATCAAAACCAAAGAGGAAGCCTCGCTAATCGATGATTTACACGAGACCTTCGCCAACCTCGACTGCTACCGGATTAAGCTCAGTCCGGACAAATGCGCCTTCGGCGTGCCATCTGGGCAGTTACTCGGGTATCTCATCTCCGCGAAAGGGATCGAAGCAAACCCGAAGAAAATAAATGCCATACTGGCCATGGAGAAGCTGGAGAACGTAAGAGGCGTCCAACAGCTGGTTGGGCGAATCGCGGCACTCAGTCGATTCATCAGTCGAATGGGCGAAAAGGCACTGACCTTCTACCAACTTCTCCGGAAAGCTGACAAGTTTGAGTGGATAGACGAGGTGCAAGAAGCATTTGAAGACCTCAAGCGTCTACTATCCACCTCGCCAGTATTTGTGACTCCACGCAAAAAAGAGCCACTGTTGCTCTACATCTCTACTACCAACTAGGTGGTTAGCACAGTGCTTGTGGTGGAACGAGCCGAAGAAAACAAGGTCCACGGGGTCCAGCGCCCAGTATATTACCTCAGCGAGGTGCTCACGCCAACAAAACAACGGTACCCGCACTACCAGAAGCTGGCGTACAGTGTCTTCATGGCAGCCAGGCAACTACGCCACTACTTTCAAGAACACCCAATCGTGGTAATACACGATGCCCTGCTTGGGCACATACTTAATAATCCTGATGCCACTTGACGAGTCGCGCTCTAGGGAATCGAATTGTCTCCACGAGACATCGCATACGAAAAACGCGACGCGATCAAGTCGCAAGTCCTCCCTGATTTCCTCGTGCACTAGATGGAGAACCTGCTCCCCGACAAGCCAGATATGTCCTACCTTTGGACAATGCACTTCGACGGATCCAAACGAAAGGACGGAGCTGGTGCAGGTGTCATACTGGCATCGCCTCAGGGAGACAAGCTGAAATACATTCTCCGAATGCAGTTCACCGCCTCCAATAATGAAGCTGAGTATGAGGCTCTAATACATGGGATGCGGATGGCGAAAGCCTGTGGCGCCAAAAGGCTGATCATCTACGGAGACTCCAAAATGGTGGTCAACCAAACAATGCACGAGTGTGACGCACTAGGCGACAACATGATCTCCTATCGCGACCTCTACGACATACTCGAAGGAGACTTCGATGGCTGCGAGCTGCGACATGTGGGCCATGAAAGCAATGAAGAGGCAGATCTACTCGCCAATATTGGCTCCACCTGCGCCCCCATACCACCTATGGTATTTCTCGAGCGCATCTACGAGCGCTCCATCAAGCCAAAGGCTCCAGAGAAGAAAGCAAGCACGTCAACAAACTCGGGGGCTACGCCACCCAACGATCCAACGACACTCGATGACCTGGAGCTTGATGTAGGACTCGAAGGACCAATGAGCATCATGATGATCGAGCCATCTTGGACACAACCTTACATTATATACTTACTCAGCAAGAGGCTGCCAGACGACCCGACTGACGCAAGGCAGATCGCGCGGTGTTCCAAGGCGTTCACCCTCATCAATGGCGAACTATACAAGTGCAGCATCATAGAAGTGCTCCAACGGTGTGTCTCCAACGGGGACGGAAGGGCCATCCTCCTCGACATCCACGAAGGCACATGTGGGCACCATGCCGGCAGTTGCGCCCTAGTTGCCAAAGCTCTGCGAGCTGGATTCTACTGGCCCACGGCCATGCGCGACGCCATGGACATCGTCTAGTGCTGCAACGCTTGCCAGCGATTCGCGGAAAAACCTCACGCACCTAGCGCAGAACTCCGGCCAATACCATTGGCTTGGCCCTTCGTGCAATGGGGACTCGACATGGTCAGCAAGCTCCCGAAATCCTCGCTAGGAGGTTGCGTTTACCTCTTGGTCGCAGTCGACAAGTTCACCAAGTGTATCAAGGCCATGCCGGTGACAAATCAATCAGGGGCCAGCGCTGTCAAGTTCTTCGAGTCCATTGTCTAACGCTTTGGAGTGCCACACAACATTATCACTGACAATGGGACGAACTTCACCTCTAAGGAGTTCCAGGAATTCTGCGAAAACCTGGGAATCAACATAAGCTATGCCTCTATGGCTCTCCCGCAGACCAACGGTCAAGTTGAAAAGGCCAACGGCCTCGTCTGCGGCAGAATCAAGAAACGACTCCTCCGGCCACTCGAACAAGCCGCTAGATGCTGGCCAGATGAGCTACAATCCATACTCTGGAGCTTGTGCACAACTCCAAACAGTGCCACGGGATACACCCTATTCTTCATGGTGCACGGTGTTGAAGCGATGCTACCCCTCAGAACTATGCTACAAAGCCCCACGGGTGGTCTCTTACAGCGAGAAGGAGTCAACTCTCCCACTCAAAGACTCCGTCGACCTCCTTGACGGGGCTCGGGAAATCGCAGCGGAGAGATCAACGATCTACCAGCAAAGCCTCCGCAACTACCACAGCAGAAGGCTACGCCCCAGATCCTTTGTCGAAGGAGACCTAGTCCTACGACTGAAGCAGCAACGACACCTCAAGCTCGAGTCCCCTTGGGAGGGACCTTACATGATTACAGAAGTAATCCCAGGTGGCGCCTATTGCCTTAAAGATTTCGAGACAGGAGTCGCATACTCCAATCCCTGGAACATCGCGCAGCTGCGTGATGACCCACAAGTATAGGGGGTGTATCGCTGTATTTTCAAGGGAAGTGAAACCCAATTTATTGATTCGACACAAGGGGAGCCAAAGAATATGTATAAGCCTTAACAACTGAGTTTTCAATTCAGCTGCACCTATAAACAATCTTGCTCACAACAGTTTATCAGTAGCA
The DNA here is from genome assembly GCA_910589775.1 of Avena eriantha. NCBI lineage: Eukaryota > Viridiplantae > Streptophyta > Magnoliopsida > Poales > Poaceae > Avena > Avena eriantha. The sequence goes on along the minus strand of OU342742.1, from coordinate 194,907,266 downwards.
ACAGTTTAGTAGGAATAGTAAAGTAACAGAAGTAGTAAAGTAAAGACAGCAGTAATAATTGTAGTAAACAGTAGGATTTGAGTGCGGTAGGCATATGGATGGATGGACGGGAGTTGCATGGACAGGACAATTCACATAGCAATTAGAACATAGGGCAATTGCAAATAAATAAGATAAAGCATCCAAGTACTAGATAATCCTAGGCATGTGTTCCATATATAGTCATACGTGCTCACAATGAGAACTTGCACAACATCTTTTGTCCTGCCAGCCCGTTTGCAGCGGGGCCTCAAGGGAACTACTGGCAATTAAGGTGCTCCTTTTAATAGAGCACCGGAGCAAAGCATTAACACTCCGTGAACACATGTAATCCTCACATCAAAGCCATTCCCTCCGGTTATCCCGATTTCTGTCACTTCGGGCCATTGGTTCCGGACAACAACGTGTGTATACAACTTGTAGATAAGACCATAAACAATACTATCATAATGAATCAATAACATGTTTAGATCTGAAATCTTGGCACTTGGGCCCTAGTGACAAGCATTAAGCATGACAAGTCGCAACAAAGTCATAAAGCACTAATAGAAGATACTAGGCACCATGCCCTAACAATCTGATGCCATTACATGAATGATCTCATCCAATCACTACCATCCCCATAGCATACAGCGGGGGATTACTCACTCATAGATGGGGGAAACATGGATGGTCGATGGAGAAGCCATGGTGATGATGATGGTCTTGATCTCCTCCAATTCCTTGTCCCAGCAGGGTACAAGAATGTAGTTTCTGGTGCTCTTTCGTGGAATTTGGTGGTGGCGGCAGAGCGTAACTCCTTCTAGAAAAACGTCGAACCCCGCTGAGTTTTTAGGTCAGAAGGCAACTTATAGGCGAAGAGGGAGACCGAGGGGGTGTCTAGGGTAGCCAGACCACCACCTGGCGTGGCCAGGCCCAGCCCGTGCAGCCAGGTGGTGTGGCTGGGCCCCAACCCCACTCCGTCTCATATTCTGGCTCCGGGAGTCTTCTGGTGAAATAGGATTTTTGGCTTTTGTCCCGTCCAATTCCGAGAATATTCAGTTTTTGACTTTCCTGGAACCAAAAACAGCAGAAAATAGGCAACTGGCACTGTGGTATCTTGTTAATAGGTTAGTCCAAGAAAGTCTATGAAAAGTACTCCAAAGTTGGAACAAAACATAAGAAAGTAGATAAAACCAAGCATGGAACATCAAAATTTATAGATACATTTGCAATGTATCAACATCCCCAAGCTTAACTCCTGCTTGTCCTCGAGTAGGTAAGTGATAAAAAGAAAGAATAATTTTTGAGGTGACATGGACCATCATAAACTTGATCAAAGTATTTGTATACATTGATAGCTGGGATCATAGTACTTCAACATAACATGAAAGATAAAGTTCTAAAAATAAGACAAATCAACTATGATGCAACATGAAAAGGCACAAACAAAAGATTCATGAATAACACTGCTTTGCAAGATGTTTGTTTGTTTCACATAAAGAAAACATAGCATAATAGCATTCAGCTTGTCCCTCATAGAGTAGCAAATATGAATGCATAGGACACCTTCAAAGTTCATAAGAGTGACTAGATACAAATAGTTTAAAACAAGCAATATCAAGTTATGCATCAATCAACTAGTCTTGGGACAATGCACATAGAACTAAGAATGGCCACTATGCTCCCGAAGTAGGTGCATAAAGGTAGAAGGTGAAGACTAAATATAATGGTGGAAGAAAGGCCTTCATAGAAGGAAGTAGGGATTCAAGTCTCATAAAGAGCTTCCAAAAATTATGGTACTTAATAGCTTTCAGCTCTCATTGCCCTATCATAAGCATCTTGAAGTGATTAAGGTTAAAGTGAACAAACTATGGTGTACATGCTTGATGAAGTATAAGTTAGAAATCGTCCCTTGACTACGAGGGTCGCTCCTCATGCTACTCAAGTTTAGTCACCAGTAAGTTCTTGTCATTGTAAGTACATGTGCATCATAGAGAACCGCCAACAGGGTACCCGTTGCCTGATGACATGGAAGAATCCCCATATCAAAATGACAAGGCAAGCCGACAACGAGCATCTTAGCAATCTTCTTATTTACCATGGGAATATGGTGCTTTTTTCTATCTTTCCTCTTTTCATAATCTCGTTTTTTTTCTTTTTCTCCTTTTTATCAATATAGGACACTTTTTTTATAAGAAGAATGCTTCATAGAAAGCTCATTATGGTTATGATGCAGGTTTCCACCATGTCAGCATGGATTAGACAAGCGGCCCAGGCGTTTCTCTAACACATATACATAACTCCATGGACTTACAAGCTCGCCTTTCATTTCACACCGACGACATCCATAGAAAAAAGAGCATGATATCAACTAGGTACAAAGTACCAGTGCAATGTTGAAAGCGTTCCACATGGCAACATGGTTCTGCTAATCCCCAACAAATAAGTGCAAGCATATACAACACAAACGACACAATGGTTCAAGTTTATTAAGGGCAAGAAAAGTAAATTGTGCCATCAAGTTCGTGAGAGCTTAAATCACTAGTTTTCTCATAACAAGTTTAATTTGGAAGGTAAAAAAACATGAATATACTTGGAATAGCATATACTAGTAGGTAGGTATGGTGGACTCTTTGGAATAACTTGGTTTAGGGAGTTGGATGCATGATTGGAACTCATACTTGGTTATGGAGGCTAGCAAAAGACTAGGAGCAACCAACTAAGAGAGCAACAATGGCCATAATCATGCAGAGCGACAAAACATCATTAATCAAAGCATAAAGTGATACTACAAGTTGAAAACTAAAGGATCATAAAGGCTATAGTGACTGGGAATAGTCATAACATGGTGTGAGCATGTGCCAAGTCAACCCAAATAAAGCATCAAAGGAGAATACCACTATAGTATGCTTTAATATGCTAAACCAACGCATGATTCATCCAAGGCACATTAAGTAATCTCAATTGTTTATAACAAGTCATGCTACAGCAAAGAATACTAAGCATAAAGCCAAAAAAATATCAAGCATGCCATGACAAAGCATAGGCCACAGTCAAAAACAAGCTCTCTTTACCACTTAAGCGTGAGCTTTCCTACTCTTTTCCAATACAAACCAAACTATTTGAAAACCAATGTATGAAAGAGGGGGTCCAACCAATTTATTCAGAAAACTAAGAAAACCAAGCAAACGAAAAACCAAAACGAAAACAAAAAAGAAGACGCTCCAAGAACAACACAACTGTACATGAAACAATAAAAACTGAAGCGTTTGGAAGAAACTTGGGATTTTTATTGATGAAGAGGGGGATGCCTTGGGCATCCCAAAGATTTAACGCTTGTACTTCTTGTATATTTCTTGGGGTGACACGCGTGGCATCCCCAAGCTTGAGCTTTAGTCCATCTTTCATCTCATTACTCATTCCTTCCATACACCTGGAATTTTTCCTTCATACAAAACTTCACACAATCTTTATTAGTAACATTAGTGCACTCAAGATAATAAGTCTTTAGGTTCTCTAACACCAATAAAATTTCATTAAAACACTAGATACTATAGCACTTCCCTCAAAAATCTCAATTCCCCAAAAGAACGCAAAAAGGAATCAACAAGAAGCAAATGCAGAAAATGGCAGAAATCTGTCAAAACAGCAGCAGGTAAAGACGAATTGTTTCGAAGACCTTATGTTGCTCAAATCAAAAAGTGTTGAACTAACAAAAGTTAGATAACAACCTGGGGCATAAGAAAAAAAATTCACGACTCAAAAATACGTACATACATTTTACACGAATTTTTACGGTGAAGCATAGAAATCTGTTTCGGGACAACAACTTTCCCAATCATTACTTCTCTCTCATTAGAGGTTACTCTTGGCACAAAAAGCAAATAAAAAGGATAAGGAGCGGTTATTACTGAAGTAATAACTTCCAAGACTCATCTAAAAAACTTTTGGGTTATCTCCCAATAAGTATTTTTCTTTAACGCATTTAAGTTAGGCATGATAGTTTGAGAGGATGCTCACATAAGAAATATGAATTGAAGTAAAAGAGAGCATCAAGAAGCAAATTCAAAACACATTTAAGTCTAACCCAGTTCCTATGCATAGGAATCTTGTATGATAATAAATTCGCAAAGAACAAAGTGACAGACATAGGAAGATAAAACAAGAGGGACTTCAAAACTTTTAGCACATAGAGAGGTGTTTCAATATCATGAAAACTTCTACAATCATATTTTCCTCTCTCATAATAATTTTCAGTAGCCTCATGAATAAACTCAACAATATAACTATCACATAAATCATGCTTTTCATGTTCTACAAAAACATAATTTTTATCAAGCTCAAAAATAGTGGGATTAAAACCTTCAAACCCACTTTTAACAATTCTATAACAAGATGACCGATCATTCCATATAGGACCATCGACTAGAGCTTTATCATAAACAATTTCTAAGCAAAACTCTTTATACCATGCATCTCGAAGTTAGGCACAAATAAAGGATTATCACAGATAACATGAGCATAACATTCATCCTCCTTTGGTAAGCATGGGGGGCAATCAAATAATGTAAGGGATAAAGAGTTACTCTCATTAGAAGGTAGGCATGGGTAGCTAATCCATTCTTCCTCCTTTTGTTCATCACTCTCCTCCTCTTTTTCATTTAATGGGATTTCAGGTTCATCAATTTCTTCGTCCATAAGATCCTGCAAGGCATTAGTCTGTTCCATTTGTGGAAAGCATCTATTAATATATTCAAGAATATAGCCATTTTATTCCTTGTAATTATCAAAGAAAAATTTAAGTATATCATAAACCTCATATTTATAAGGTGAATCATCAATATTTTCAAGCAAACTAGCAAGTTCAAATGCACCCTTCCAAGCAATAAATTCTTCAATTTGTTCCACATCATAAAAGTCATAATTTCCTTTAACATAAGAAGATATGGTAACATTATCATTATACTCACATTGAAAAGGGAGGTGTTTGTACCTACTACAACAACAAGATTTATCAAAGCAATAAGTAACATTATAAGTAGAGCACACGTTTCTAGCAAAGGTATACAATTTATCAATTTGTTCCCATAAGTGTTTCCCTTTTTGTGAAATGTGGTGGTCCTTATAATAACATTTTTGATCTTCCGTGAACCCACCTTTCCAATAAGATTCAGTTTGAAAGAAAACAACCATTGATAGGAAGCATGATAAAGCAAGACAATAACAGACCAACGAAAATAACAACTAGAGTAGGAACTAATTTTCTTTTTGTATTTTTGATAAAGAAACAAACAAACAAGGCGGAAATAAACTAAGCTTGAACAATAGTGATTCCAAGTGGACTTGATAAATAAAGCTATGCTATTCGGCAACAGCGCCAGAAAATAGTCTTGATGACCCACAAGTATAGGGGGTGTATCGCAGTATTTTCGAGGGAAGTGAAACCCAATTTATTGATTCGACACAAGGGGAGCCAAAGAATATTTATAAGCCTTAACAACTGAGTTGTCAATTCAGCTGCACCTGGAAACAATCTTGCTCATAGCAGTTTATCAGTAGCAATAGTTTTGTAGTAGGAATAGTAAAGTAACAACAGTAGTAAAGTAAAGACAACAGTAACAATTGCAGTAAATAGTAGGATTCGAGTGCGGTAGGCATAGGGATGGATGGACGGGTGTTGCAAGCACAAGATAATTCACATAGCAATCAGAACATAGGGCAATTGCAGATAAATAAGATAAAGCATCCAAGTACTAGATAATCCTAGGCATTTCTTCCATATATAGTCATACGTGCTCGCAATGAGAACTTGCACAAAATCTTTTGTCCTGCCAGCCCATTTGCAACGGGGCCTCAAGGGAACTAGTGGCAATTAAGGTGCTCCTTTTAATAGAGCACCGGAGCAAAGCATTAACACTCCGTGAACACATGTAATCCTCACATCAACGCCATTCCCTCCGGTTATCCCGATTTCTGTCACTTCGGGGCTATTGGTTCCGGACAACAACGTGTGTATACAACTTGCAGATAAGACCATAAACAATACTATCATAATGAATCAATAACATGTTCAGATCTGAAATCTTGGCACTTGGGCCCTAGTGACAAGCATTAAGCATAACAAGTCGCAACAAAGTCATTAAGCACTAATAGAAGATACTAGGCACCATGCCCTAACAATCTGATGCCATTACATGAACGATCTCATCCAATCCCTAGCATCCCCATAGCCTACAGCAGGGGATTACTCACTCATAGATGGGGGAAACATGGATGGTCGAGGGAGAAGCGATTGTGATGATGATGGTGATGATATCCTCCAATTCCCCATCCCGGCAGGGTGCCAAAACGGAGTTTCTGGTGCTGTTTCGTGGAATCTGGTGGTGGCAGCGAAGCGGAACTCCTTCTAGAAAATCATCAAACCCCCTAGAGTTTTTAGGTCAGAAGGCAACTTATAGGTGAAGAGGGAGACTGAGGGGGTATCTGGGGCGGCCAGACCACCCCCTGGTGTGGCCAAGCCCAGGCCGCGTGGCCAGGTGGTGTGGTTGGGCCCCAGCCCCACTCCGTCTCATATTCTGGCTCCGAAAGTCTTCTGGTGAAATAGGATTTTTGGCTTTTGTCCCGTCCAATTCCGAGAATATTCATTTTCTAACTTTCCTGGAACCAAAAACAGCAGAAAACAGGTAATTGGCACGGTGGCATCTTGTTAATAGGTTAGTCCAAGAAAGTCTATGAAAAGTACTCCAAAGTTGGAACAAAACATAAGAAAGTAGATAAAACCAAGCATGGAACATCAAAAATTATAGATGCATTTGCAATGTATTAGTGCGTTGCTTCTACCCCTAGTCGTTTTTACATTTACAAATAAGGCTATTCAGCCAGGCTACTTAGCCACACATTGTACCTCGTACTATTTTGCGAATAAATAAAGCTAAGTGCCCCAAAACTTTGTGTTTCCCTTATTTTCTTGCAATTTTGTCACTCGGGGGCTGTGCCACCCTTTACACTCCCATTCTACGAACAAATCACAGTATCCCGAGTAGCTGGCATAACATCAATCGAACCCTTGATAAACACGAACCCAGTTGCAACACACCTGGCATGTTGGCAAGGTGCTAAGATAAACACAAGGCAGGCTAACGAAAAGGAACTGCAGAGTACAAATAAACTCGCAAAATATAAAAGCTAGCAAGCTCCTCACTTATCAATGTGTATTAATTACATCCAACATATTCATATGAACTTTACAACACTTGTACAATTATGTGCAGGATACAAGTCACACTACTGCTGCAACAGAAGAACGTTCATTTGTTCCTCAAAGAAATCGAAAATTTCTTCTACTGGGCGATCAACCGCTTGGTAATACGGAACCATGTCCCAGGCCATACCTTCTGGCAGAGGCGGCGGCCCAGCGGCAACAGCTGCAACATCTACATCCGGCCTATGCAGTCGCACCAGCGACAACGCAACCTTCGCCCAGCCACTAGCTGCTGCCGCACGCACTCGTGAACCGCACTCAAATCTTGGAACTTCGCCAGAAGAGCCAATAGGCTTGAAGGGACGGTGTCCAGCGGAAACATCATTTGGTAAATATGCCTAAGGCACGACTGCGCCTTCTTCAAAAAATGAAGTACTCGAGAAGCACGATCCTCCAGGGTCGCAAGTGTGATCGCACGATCGTGGTCCACCCAAAAGTACCCACTCGCCTGCAGTTGCTCCTGTGTCTGGTCATTCATTTGAATGGCAATCCGGTCCTTCTCATCCTGCAGATGACGAGCACTAACAACTACACCAAGCAAAAGGGATAAGTATGAAGACAAGGCATCGCTGCAGCTGACTAAACGAAAAGATGAGAGGACAGAAAGCTAACAGATGAGCGGTGGCCTTCTCCGCCTTCGACTTCCATACATCTGCACTACCATGGAGGATGGGCAACTCACGCTCCAGTTTCTTAATGCGATCACACAGTCACGAAAGCAACGACAGCTCCTCCACCTTTGAACACGGCTGCGCCAAGGTTTCATCGGTGGGCGGAGGATCATGAGGACCACTCGAAGGATCACTCGATGTACCCTATCACGAACCAAGCAAGAGAAAATAAGAGACCAAGAATACATTGATAAAAGGCATAAATGCATTCAATCACAACAACGTCTCGATAAGGACATTCCCACAAAAGCATTGTTCCAACACAAAAGGCTAAACACTACAGCTATTACACATGCAAACTAAGGAGCATTTTGCTTCTTTGACTTGGACTTTGGCTTTAGGGGCTTCATTGCATCCGTGGCAGTCTCCGATGCCACGGACTTGTCAGTGGTACCCCCAGATGCCACGGCCTTCGCCGCCTTCGCTCTCCGCCGCTCCTCGGAATACTTGGCGAGTGTCTCGATAAGTTCAGGACCATAGTTAGCGCAGCTACCAGCGAAGGGAGAAAACACTACCTGCTGGCCTCCGGCATCGAAAGGCATTTCCTAAGAAATAGCGGCGGGGTCCATCTCCATGCCATGGGATTGCACCATCGCGAGTGCCATGATGGCACAAACGGAACGCTGCGAGTTCTTGAACTCCACAGGAATACCTCTAGCGAGGGATTTCACTAGGTCCCCAAGGTTGTCAATCAGCCCAGCCTTGGGAGTTAAATCCTCGCAAATGCGACTAAGCACATCCTTGGCATTCCCCAGCGTCTCCTGGAGGGAAACACTATGATCTTCGACTGTAGAGATGGCGCCTGCCAATGCATTCGCGCAACACAGAGACTGGGCATCAAAGCTCAAAAGTGTTAGTACAACAACCACACATCAAAGCAAAAGAGCAATGCAAAATCCAGCTGAAAGAATACCTGAGAGGGACTTGGCAATAGAGAAAAGTTTCTCCTCAAACAACTTATCCCTCTCAGGTATTCTTTCGAAAGCGCGGAGATCCTCTTCTCGCTTTCGCGACTCATCTAGAGCTGCGATTGCCTCGTCGCGGTTCTTCGTCGCCGCTGCAAGTGTCTTCTCGAGTGTAGCAGCACGACGAAGTAGCTCATTGTGTCGCCGAGTGTGCTGCTGACCCATGACAAGGACTTGCTCCGCCAAGCGAGCAGCTTCCTTCACGATAACCTGCATCAGAAGAAAACAAAAGTTCAGCAACATCAACAAGTATAAATTCGACTACCAAAACAGCAAAAGGACGCTTACATGGTCCTCCAGAGACTCCGAAGATGACCATCGCACAGTCATCAGCGCAACCATCAGGTGTTCCCCAGCATGCGGGGAACTCGACGAATTGTGCCCGGAGTGGGACGCCAATGGAGGAGAAGAAGACCGTTCGACCACTTCCTTGGCCTTGGAATCTGCGACTCCTGACTCCTTAACAAATTGGACATCATCAGAAGACAACGACGCTGCTTGGCTACAAAACACATCAAACAAAAACTTTAGGGAAAAAGAAACTCCAAAAAGAAACCAAAATGAGGTCGTGAATGCAGAACTAACCAGCTAAATTTATCAAGGTTGAAGGATTTCTCCTTCGACTCTGACGACTCCTTCGGCAATCGCAGCTTCTTCCGAGTAGGAGGAGCCATGGAGCACATAGGAACGGCGGGGATTGGCTCCTCTGCAACAACAGAAGGACTTTCTAGCATCGTCAGCGACGAGGCATCCGAGTCCTCGCTGTGGGAACACTTGCAAGTGTCCTAGTTGCTGCACTCGGGGGCTCCCTCCTCCTCTTCAATTGGGACAGTCAATTCTGACTCGTCCCCTTCATCCACCTCGCGTGGGATAACCCCTTCAGGACGAGGGGGCAAATTGGGAGACACCTTCTAGTCCTACATTCAGAAGATACAACATTATATATTAAAGCATCATAAAGGCAATCAAAAAGGAAACTACTTCATAATACAGTTCTACCTCAGGAGGAGGGTTAGAGGCGTCGAAAGGAGGCACGACTGGTTCGCCTGGGATAACCTCCTTGGTGGTGTATTTGGTCACCAGTCGCACCCTCTTATCTGCCTCACCCGCAGAAATGCCCTCGGCAGACACGCGAGTGACATCATCAGCACCAGTCCAGCGGAACATAGGGTGCACTCTGGCTTGCAAAGGCTGGACACGGCGGCGCAACCAGGTGCGAATGAGGGCAACACCACCTTCTTCCTTACCTATGCGGTTTTCGAGGTCGCAAACACGCTTATACAGCACTTTGGTTTCCTTGGACTCACCGGGCATGATGACTTGTTCCAGGAGCACCTCCCCTTGCAAGTCGCCGTGGGATCAAAGGGCGCAAGTCCGTAGTGCTCTCTGTCGGCCTTCTAGTCGCGGATGTAGAAACACTTGTCCCTCCACCCTTGGACAGATGCGGTGAGCTTGATGGCAAAAAAGGTAACAAAGGAGTCGAAAGCTAAAAAACAAAGCCAAAAACACGTTCCTGGCTTTATAAGCGAAAAATCAAAAGCCGGAATTAGAGCCCAACCAAAGAGCCCCTAAATCTCAAGGAACTCTTAGTGTTTCTATCTTGTTTTAGTACTTGGGTACCTTCAATTAACAAAAAATATGACCAAGTAGGGTATCATCGACTTGTAGATCAATTTTTGAGATACTTTCATTAAATTGTGGTAACACCATTCTATTCCATGAATATATATAACAATAAAGTTTGAACATATTATTGAGAATTCACGGAACCCTGAACCATAAAATCTAAACCCCTAAACCCTGACCAAGCAGGCATCGTGCAACTATAGATCAAAATTTGAGATACTTTCATTAAATTGGGTAACACCATTCTATTCCACGAATATAAGCATAAAGCTTGAACATTATTGAAAATTCCCGGAACCCTAATCCCTAGCTAAACCCCTAAAACCCAAACCCTAAACCCCTATACCCCAAAACCTGACCAAGCATGTAGCATACACTTATAGATCAAAATTTGAGATACTTTCGTTCAATTGGGTAATGCCGTTCTATTTGACGAATATAAGCATAAATCCTGAGAATTATCGAAAATTCCCTAAACCCTCAGCCCAAAAACCCTAACCAAGCAAGTGTAATGCACTCATAGATCAAAATTTGAGATACTTTCATTAAATCAGGTAACACCATTCTATTAGACGAATATAAGCATAAATCCTGAGCATTATCAAAATTTTGCTAAACCTTAAACCGGAAACAACCCATAAAACCAAACTATAAAACCCTAAACCCTTGACCCATAAACCCTAACTAAGCAGGTACCGTGCACTTATATATCAAAATTTGAGATACTTTCATTAAATTGCGGTAACGCCATTCTATTCCACGAATATAAGCATAAAGCTTGAACATTATTTAAAATTCCCGAAACTCTAAAACCTAAACACTAAACCCTAAATCCTTGCCAAACACGTAGCATGCACTTATAGATCAAAATTTGATATATTTTCATTAAATTGGTAACGCCATTCTATTCGACGAATATAAGCATAAATATTGAGCATTATCGAAAAATCGCTAATCTCTAAACCCTAAGAAACCCATAAAACCTAAAATGTAAAACCCTAAATCCTCAACCTATAAACCCTAAACCAAGCAGGTATTGTGCACTTATAAATCAAAATTTGATATACTTTCATTAAATTGTGGTAACACCATTCTATTCCATGAATATAAGCATAAAGCTTGAACATTATTGAAAATCAAAAACCCTTAACCATAAACCCTAATAACCTCCTAACCCTAGAACCCTTACTTCCTAACCCTAGAACCATAAACCCTTACCAAGGAGGTATAATGCACATATAGATCAAAATTTGAAATAATTTTATTAAATTGCGATAACACCATTCTATTCCATGAATATAACCATATATATAAAGCTTGAACATTATTATTGAAAATTCCATACACTCTAAAACCTAAACAATCATAAATCCTAAAACCCTGAACAACCCTAAACCCTAAATCATGAACCCTAAACCCCTAAACCCTAAAAGACTAAACCCAAAAATCCTAAACCATAAACCATGAAGCCTTAAACCCTTAACCCAAAATAGAACCCTGAACCCTAAACTTAACCCTAAGCTATATATACTTTGGGTGAAAACTGGGGCAGAGGGATTTTAAGCCATATTTTGTAGTAGCTTCATGACAAAAGCCATTGTTGCGCCTTAGAAAATTGAAATAACTTCCAATTCAGAAGCTTCCTTTGTAAATAATATTCTAAATGCTAATACGCACCAACTAGAAAATATGGATAGGTTATTATAAACTATAGAAAATATATGGGCATGACCTTGGTCATCTGGTTTGAAAGCCATGCATATTCTTACATGGTACTACATATATTGTGATATCATTTTTTCTCAAAAGTTATCAAATTTTAAGATTATATTTTTCCATGGAAACTAGCTAGTGCACATAGTGAGACACGAAGAGAGAAAATAATGGATGTATTTATTTTTATATTTTGTTTCTTTGTATTTTTTTAAAAATGGCCGAAATTAGGTGCATTACCATTCATATCAAAAAGTTGAATTTTGTGAAACTCTCGGTGGTTCTCCAATATTTGACTACTTGGTATCTTTGAATTATTTTAAGAAGTCATGAGCAAGGTATATCACACACTTTCTAGTTCGAAATTAGACATACTTACTTCAGATTGTCAAAAAATCATTTTATTGCATAGATTTAGCTAGAAAGTTTGGAAATTCATGAAAGTTGGGCATTGTCCATCAAATCTAGAATCTTCTTTTGAAATGCTAATATGCAACAATGTAGCAGATATGGACACACTATCATAAACTATAAGAGAGATATGGCCGTGACCTTGGTCATCTTGTATGAAAGCCTTCAAAATATATTGTTTATGAATTTCGGAAAATGTGTGGAAACTCATTTATATGTTGGTAAGCATACTGTCGTTGGCATGTGGCTCTAGACAGGGCCAACATGTGAGAGCGGCCGCGTCAGAGTAGCGTACGTCGGAAGCTTCAACCCCAAAATTTCCGCATGGCACCAAAACATCCTGCGCATATCTATTCAAATATCCTGCACATCTATTCGAATATGCTGCCTCGCTTTTTGCAAATGCAAAATTTCTCTTCTATCCTTTCTCCGGAAACAAGGACCATGGGAGTACTACAATAATAGAGGGGTATAAGTGGTATATGTGCGTCATCCCACCTACGTTCCCCCATCGTCTCTTCCCCACCCACACCCCTCCAACCTCGACCTTCCTCCAGCTGCTTCACCGCCGGCCCTCTCTTCCACACCGGAGCTCTTCTACTACCGGCGCTCTTCATCGGAACTATTTCACCGACTCCCTCGCTGCACCGGATCTTCTTTGCCAACGTCGTTGTCTACCCTATCGGGGCCACTTCGCTGAATCATTCATTGCTGACACTCAAATTCTGAGTCACCGCCCCACTGCCCTCTTGCGCATCCCACCCGTCCTCGCCGTGCAGCGATAATTTCTCTTGCATGTTTGCTATATTTTTGTTACTTGTAAGTTATGAAATCATTAGGATATTGCTCAATATCCTGGATGCTATTTCCATTTCGTTTGCACCCTTCATCTTGTAGGTCCTATCCACATCATTCGCTTCTCACTTTTATTCCCTTTCTTACATTCTCACGCTATCGGTTTAATCCTCTAACACCAACTCATAGATGATATTCTTTCCGAGCGCTCGGACGGGTCATGCAAACAGCTCATAGAGGATCCAACACTGACAAGCTGATGCCCATCAAGGCTGAATCGTGAGGTTTCCTTGTGTTACTTAGGCTAGTTTCTTGTCATGTTAATTAGTTGTATAACCTGCATCCCTAATAAGTTAATAAGTCATTCTACCTAAGACCTTGCCATGACATTTGCATTCATGTTCTATTGTGTTTCTATCTACGAATGCTTAATTCGGAAAATTTCCATTTAGTTTGAATGATATATATGGTCATTTTTAATGCTATATGTTGGTGTTTTCACCTGCTTTCATCCTTCCAAACCATCTATCTAGTTTGAAACATACATCTAGTAATTTTAAATGCTATGTTTTTGGTGTTTTTCAAGAGTTTTCATGCTTCCAAACCAGCTAACTTGGTTTCAAATGTCATGTAGAGAAATGACAATGGAGTAGAAGGACCAGAGTTCCAACTGCTCGGCTCAGATTCTTTTAGCAGATTGACCAGGAGTCGCACCCGCTCGAGAAGGAGCTACTGTCAGCCTGAACGTGCTACTGTAAGTTCGTACTTACCTTAAATGTTCTCTACTTTATATAATACTAATGATGTCCCTTTTTCTTTGTTTTAACCTCTTTCACCATGTTTTAGCAAACTATAGTTAAAACCCAGTAGGAGTCCTTGGAAGGCAGGACTAAAAGTTGTGATTCCTCTTCCCATTCATCCTCCCATTGTATTTCTGAAGCAAACAACTTACTTAACCGTCCACCTAAAACAAATCCTGCAGGTGATAAATATATAAATGTTGTATTGCAATGCAGAACGAAAGGGTGTAGCTGCTCTTAGATCTGTAGCTGAAATGTTGAAGGATAGGACAGATGATACATTGAAGCGAATCGCCATGTACCGATCTCTTATTGATGGTACTGACACATTGTAATCTTTCGGAATTACGATCTTTTTGTATAACCTGCTGTAACAAACTTTAATTGTTGTGTAATAATTAGTTTTAATGTGTGCATGTTTATTAATTCATGTCTTGATATTGACCTGTTCTGCCAAAAGTAGGTGCTAGCAAAAAGGCCAAAACAGTAATAGGCCGGAGCAGTAGCATGCCGAACGTTGAAACAACATGCGCATGGATAGCCCAAAACAACCAGAACAGTAAAAGACCAGAACGGTAGAAGGCCAGTAAAGTAAAAGGACATAATAGTAAAAGGCCATAACAGTAAAAGGCCATAATAGTAAAAGGACAGAACCTTAAAAAGCCAGAACAGTAAAGGCCATAGTAGTAAAAGGGCAGAACAGTAAAAGACCAGAACAGTCAAAGGCCATAGTAGTAAAAGGCCAGAACAGTAAAAGGCTAGAATAGTAAAAGGCCAGAAGAGTAGAAGGCCAGAGCAGTAAAAGGCCAGAACAGTAGAAGGCCAAAACAATAGAAGGCTAGAGAAGAGAAAAGGCCGAAACATTGAAAGGCCAGAACCAAGAATGGTCTCAATAGTAAATGGCCAGAATAGTAAACGTATAGAACAGTAAAAGACTAGTATGGTGACATGCCAGTATAGTAACAGGCCGAACAGTGCCGGCCTGAATGGGCAAAAGCCCAAACACTAAAGCGCCTAAACAGTAATGGGGCGAAATTCCCAAAAGGCTGGAATAGTAACAAGACTGAACAATAAAAGGCTAGATTGGCAACAACCTTGAATAGTGCCGGGCCATCTTGGTGCAAGCCTCAAGTGATAGCACAGTGTTGGGCTAACCTGGGCTTATATAGGTCAAAACAGTGTAGGGCCTGAAAGTGTATGGGTCGCTGCTGGCTACAGTACTGGGACGATTCTAGACAGTGCAGGACTAAACAATAAAGGTTCGTGTTCCTATTGGGCTCTCCACATGGGCATGCCTTGGATGGGCCTGGCTTCCACCATGGTTTCTGCAACCATTAACGATGGTAACCGGATGTTAATGGTGGCTGCCATGTGGCAGGTTGCGTGACATTAGCAGTCAGCACGACTGCCGAACAGATCTAGGACGAAACAAGTTTTTGTGGCCGAAGGGTGAGATCCAGCATGGTCGGAAAAAACTGTGGTTGATTCATTTGTGACGGGACTTTTACCACGAAGGGCATCCGTCGCAGAAGACTTTTTAGCCACAAAAAAGGGGCCTTCAACCACGAAATTCATCCGTTGTAAAAGCCAACTTTTATTGTAGTGGTTGTAGATCTAGATCTCCTCTCTCAAATCCCTCAAAGAGATGCAAGAATCATGGGAGGGAGAATGGGAGAGGGCAAGCTTTTGAAGGTCAACAATGGAGGGGAGAGAGTGGAATAGCTAGCAAAAATGGCCTCAAAAGTTGGGAAAACATTGGGGAAGAGGGGGCCCTTAAATAAAGCAAGAGAAATCTTCCTATTTGGGTCAGTTTCGCGCCCCACCGGTATTACAGGTGCCCCACCGGTACTACCGGTAAATAGAAACGCAAGTTACTGAACCTGACCAGAACTTGGGTCAGAATTTGGGCCGGGACTTCTGCTCAAGCGAAAACACCGGACAATATTGCACGAAAACTTCAATAACTTTTCATTCTAGACTCCAGTTTTGATGATCTTGGGCTTGTTTTGAAGAGAACGACAAGATATACAAGATTATGCACATAAACATCATACTACAACATGAAAGGATAAAAACAAATAGAGAAATGTAAGACCTCTCTAGAAACAATGAACCGGCAAAACCTCCATAACTCAAAACACAAGAAGATGAGCTTGGAAACTCCGATTGGGATGAAACCAACTTTATTGAAAAGATAAAACCAAGTAGAATACAACAAAAGGTGAAATATTTGATACTAACAAGGGAGAAAATATCAAGTATATATAAGTGAGATATCTCCCAAGTTGTGGAGTTGGAAAAACCTGCACGATCAAGAACGCAATAAGATATATAAGGGAAATCCTTTTTGGTGAACTAGATCTTGTTATGATGATAACCACACGCTCTAGATCCTCTCATGGACAAGATACAAACAACAACCAAGAAAAATGATGGTATATATGCAAAGGTTTGAGCTCTCTCTGAAAGATGCGAATGAGTCACTCACTCAAGATACCCTCTTAGTAGTACGACTAACTATCCTAAGCCCGATATCCCAACACTACAAGAGACCGGTAAAATAGAAAACCTATCAAGATCATACCTTTGACTTGATCATTCCACTTGAGCTTGACGTTGACCATCTGTCCTCCTCAAGATGGAACACCTTTCTTGATTTCTCTTGCTCGCGCTTTGCTTGATGAAGAATTGTGACTTGCTCCCCCATACTCCATGGGAAAACCTCTTCTTTGAGCTTGTATTCATAACTCCATGATCACCGAGGATGGCAAGCTTCAAGCATGAGATCTTCTAGAGATGGTGCATCTTGAGCTTGCACTTCATTTCTTCTATCCCCATAATGATGATGTCTTGAAGATGCACAAGAGGAACTCCATATTCTTCTTCAAGGCACACTTAACCTGCTTCTTCTTTCAACCTTGAGACCAACACATGGCCCAAGCGATGCCAATGGACAAACCTAAAAGTGAAACTTAATTTGCACATTAGTCCATAGGGATTGTCATTAATTACCAAAACCACACATGGGGGCGTACATGCCCTTTCATTCTCCCCCATTTTGGTAATTTATGACAATCCCCTTAAGAGGGTTTAAATATGGAATTTAGCGAACAAAAAGGTTGCCCCAACATCAAATACTACACAAGTATGTGATGTTGGTAGAATCAAAATATATAGATCTAACTGCTTGCTCAATATGTAGAGCTCGTTGGGGAACCCCAAGAGGAAGGTATGATGAGCACAACAACAAGTTTTCCCTCAGTTATGAAACCAATGTTATCGAACCAGTAGGAGCAAGGAAACACCTCCATGGTGTTGTTTCCAACTTGGAATGCTGCACAGCACAATCATAGAACTTTCCCCCCAACTTACAGTGAGGTTGTCAATCTCACCGGTTTTGCTAAAAACAAAGGATTAAACGTATTGTGTGGAAGATAGTAATTGCTTTGCAGAAAGTAAACAGAAAATAGTAAATAGATTGTAGATTGATGGTAAAAGAATGGACCGGGGTCCATAGTTCACTAGTGGTGATTCTCCTTAAGATAGATGACATGTTGGGTGAACAAATTACAGCGGGGCAATTGACAAACATCGACAAAGCATACATGCATATTGTAAGCTCCCCGGATTACGTCCGAGAAATTCCCTGTTATGCATATATCCACGTTCCCATGATCAGTGAGCCGTGGAACATAACCGACAAGTATCATTTCAACAAACAAAACATAACAAAATTCAAGACTTACATAAGCGCCATTATGGACCATCCTTAGAAGTGAAATATCATCATGTGCAGAGCCCAAGAGTGCCTCAACCTACAGGTAGCTGACTAGGAAGACGGTCTAGCTCGCTTGACGTCACTTTAATCTCCTGATGCCAAACATCTGAAAGTCTGGCCAAGTAAATAGCCAGGGACAAAGCTGTGAGTACTTTTGAATGTACTCGCAAACCACCAAGATAAGTGAATAAGAAAATGCAATTCTGGCTGTGGCGAGATGGCTCTATCTGGGGTTGCTTTTGAAAAGCCTAGACTAACTCTTGTAGTACGGCATCTCCATATCTTTGTTGAAAAATAGTTTTGAAAACATGCCTCCATTTTATAATTCAGGACATGTCCCTATCTCTGTTCAAAAAGAGTTTTGAAAACAGTTTTGGAGTAGAAAACCTTTTTTAAACCTCTTTGACCGCCTCTGGTCAAAACAGCGCCTTTGAACTCGGGTTCCCTCGGAACCTTCATACTTTTTGTCTGTTTCCCAAACGAACATCGTTTGGGTACTCCTAGCCATCACCTTTACAACCGTCCTTGACCGTGGACATGGCTATTCGAATAGATTATACTCTGCAGAGTTTGCGCACTTTCCCCACAAGAATCAATACATCCGCCAGGATACAACCATGGCCCACTACCACTGTAGATGGGGGTCCGAATAATCAAACCTAACCTTTCGCTTGTCGACCCTAGCAAAGGCTGCTTTTCCTTTTGGGTTTGTTCTCCTCGACAACGAGTATGTGGCTCCCAGCCATAGTCCTGCCTTCCGTACACGCGTATACGCAAGCCACAACTTGGCGTATACCTTAATCTGGTGACTCCACTTCCTTCCGTACTACCTAAGTCATACTATCCACGGGAGACCCAATTGTTGCACCGGCACTCTTGCCAGAACATGCTCACTCTTGCCAAAGCGAGCAACAGGCTTCAGATCCGAGATCTGTTAGCGCCTGCCCGGAATTCAAGGTATCTCTCCCTATAAGCATGGTACAAGCTGCCTCGGCTAATGCAGACAAACTACGAGTTAAGCCCCAGCACCCGGGGTAATGTGGTTGCACTGATAAAAATCTTTTCGGTAAAGGCATAGACCATCCCTTCACTTTCTTAATTCTCATCATCACCGTTTCTTTTGTAAAAAAAAACTCCACTGGGAACGATGCCTCTTCCCAGGGTTTTACAAAGCCGTTTTGTAAACATTTGTAGTAGGGTAAATCCCCAAACAGATTATTTTCTCAAAAGTCAGGGGTTTCCAGCGAGGTAGGATGCTAAAAACCATACTCTTCGTCTAATGGGATAAACTGGTGGGTACAATCAGGGTGGTTCCATGAGGGACACGAATGCATAACTTGGAGGGGCCAAGTTATAAGCGTAGTATTTGTAAAACAAGACATGCAGGTAGATAATGCAATTTATCAAGAGGATACAAAACAGGTAATAACAAGAGTTGGGCATGTATCGGAATTCAGGGATGGCAGCTTGCCTGTGATCATCAATCAGTCCCTGGACTTCTTTAGATAACCAAGAATACCCAATAAGTAATAAAAAGAAGTCCCTTCCTTCTTGTCGTCAAACACTCACACTATCGTCGTCATCGAGTATACATGCAAGCAGACAAGTCCACAATCAATTCAAGGTATTCATGCAACAAACCATACAGCAATCAAACATAAGAAAACTACCTAACTTATTAGGTTTTGGAGGATTTGGGTAATGAGAGTGGAATTACTAAATTTCCATTGAGGTGTTTTTCCTTTGGAAGATAAATGTCTAGGAGAAATACCATGATCTTTGAGTGGGGTTCTGAGGTCAGTAGGATACCAATGTGCAATAGTGATATCCTTAGATAGGTCTTGACAAAAAGAAACCAAAACAAGTGGTTTCACTTGATTATCAAATACTTAGATTTAAATATGCTTTTTATAGTGGAAGAAGCTCTAGTTTAAGTAATAATTCACCAGAATTTATCTAGAGGTCCAAAAATTATTTCCTTGGGAGGTTAGGTGGTGGTTGATGTACTAAACCACCTAGAGTTGGAATGTTTTCAAATGAATTAACAGAATGCCCTCAGGAAATTCCCAAAGGCAATTCTCTCAGTTTTTTCCCTTTTTCACCAGATTAAATCTACAGAAGCTATTGAGTTGGTTCCAAGGGCATGTGGTAGGCATTTAAAATACCTTTCTTTAGAAATTGTATTCACTCATTTTGGAGTTTCTAATCTCCTAGGGAGATTTATTTAGTGAGAATATCCCTTGTAGAAGTATTTAAATCACTAGAATTCAACCAGAGCTCAATAAATTCTGAGCTGCTGGGGTTAGCTAGATACTAATATTATGAGGTACTGGGAGGTGGAATCATGTCAATACCACATTTGGTTTGACCTAGAGAAATTTCCTAAGATAGATAAAGGTTGTTTTTGTTATTTTTGTTGAAGACACACTTATGTTTACCTTGGTATAAGACCTGTGCTAGAAGATAGGTATATCAAATACCTTCCATTAGGGCCTTGTTCCATCTCAAATGAATAAGGCTAGATCATAGAGGAATTTATTTAGTGAACAAGATATATTTTAGTGGATTAATTGCCAATAAAGAATAAAGATTATTTTTGGCAAGGGACTAGTTCTGCATGTTGCACAATACATGAAGGAACCCTTGGAAATTTGGATCTGGATAGAATATTGCGATTTCCATTTTTATTTGGATTCAATCCTAACAGGAAGTTTTCTGGAATTAATAGATCAGCTAAAAGGAAAAAGGATGCAGTGGGCTGGATCTAGAGGGGAGGTGGGCCGCAGA
Organism: Avena eriantha; assembly: GCA_910589775.1. Taxonomy (NCBI): domain Eukaryota; kingdom Viridiplantae; phylum Streptophyta; class Magnoliopsida; order Poales; family Poaceae; genus Avena; species Avena eriantha. The sequence continues at coordinate 194,886,438 of OU342742.1, read as the reverse complement.
GGGGAAATCGTCCCAGCAGCGAGCGGTGCGGCGCGTGGGAGGCCGCGGCTTGAACCTGCCAGGTGGGGCCCGACAGTCAGTGGGAGGGGACGGCCAAAGCGGTATCGCGCAGATCTGGCCGTCCGATTAAGTCGTGATGGACGGCGGTGCGTCCTCGTGCTTGACAGAGCGGAGCTCGCGGCGGCAGAACCCTAGCACGTTGGAGAGGGAGGCGAGAGCTCACCAGGGGGCACGATAGGCGACGAGGAGGGTGCAGGACGACGGCGAGAAGATCGAGGGGCGGCACAACGGGGTTAACCTCCAGAAAGTAGGATGACCTCGTCGGAGCTCACTGTCGAGGACAGAGGAGTCGGTCCTGGGAAAAAATAAGCATAGGGTTAGGTAGAGGGGAGATAGGGGAGTCGACCATGTGACATGCAAAGGAGGGGGAGCAAGGGGGAGAGAGCCTTGCTCGATTTTGTGAGGAGGCCGAGAGCTTCTCCTTCTTCTTCCTTCGGACAGCACAGAGCAGAGGAGAGGGAGTGGTGCTCGGGGGAGGTAAGTGGGAGGAGAGGGAGCAAATGAGGGGCAGGGGCTCGCTGGGGGAGGCCTCTGGCCCATTATACCGAGGAGGAGAGTTAGTTGGAGTAAATGTCCCATTTGGACATGGGGGATGGGGAATGCTGGCCAGGGATTGGTCCAGGGGACGGTGGGGAGGGGTAAGAATGGGTTTTTGTCGGGCTAAGAGAGCTGTGGCAGCTGGGGTAATTACATGGAGTAAATCTTGTAAGATTTGCTTATCTCTCTTTCTACTAGTACAAGGGTAAAATGGGAAGGGTGAGGTGGAGCTACAGAGCTACAGACTCTTAGGATTTAATTGAGATTCTTATAAGGGGTTTTAGTCCTTATAAATCCATTTATTCAAAAAGGACAGAAGTGGTTTCTAGAAGATCATTTGATATTTTTACCTTGGACAAGGTGGGATTTTGGTTTGATATTGTCCCAAATGTGAATACACACTTAGGGGAATTTTCCCAAGATTTATTGAGGCATAGAAGTATTTAAGACAATTATTATTCCATTTCAGCCATTTAAGGAAATGGGCAAAAAGAAATAACGAAGCTTCTCAAAAATATTGATATTTGATTTGGGAGGATAGGGTATGATATATGGAACTCATATGAGCCAAAAGTTGGAGAAGTGTTTTGGCAAAAACCAAACTTCCCATTTGGGAGAGGGGTTTTGAGATTTTGTCAAATAAAGGAATTAAAGAGTTTTGGAGCCATAATAAGTATGGATAATATTTCATAAATCCTGATGACCAAGGTAGATGATGTATACAAGGTGTAGCAAGCATTTTCAACCTTGTGGAATGGAAATACAACTTGAATTAGATGGAGAAACATGGAATTGAGGATCTAGGGTAAGGTTATTTTTATACCACCTAAACATGGGTGTATCTGGGAGATCAGAGTTCACCTTGATGCAAGGGATAGATGGATAGGTAGACCAAGTCATATATATTAACATGGCAGCAAGATTTTGAATTAAATGCATTTGAGGTGATCTACGAATGGTGGCAAACTTTGTTGAAAATAAGGCTGCCATACCAAAAGAGTCATGATGCCTTATAAACCAAGTGGGTTTAAGCAGCACAGAGATTCACCTAGAACAAGTGAAGTAGATCTTGGTAGACCTGTATGATTAGAACACAACCATGCAGAGAGTTGGTCCATAGCAGGTTGTATGATGATGTGAGCTTCTACCAAAGTAGGTATGATGGCTAGATTTGCAGGAAATGTTATTTTCTTGTCTGCAGAACTGTTAAGAACAAGTGGGTTGGAGGATTATATAACCAAGGAAAAAAGTGGGCCTTGGTAGTCGTTAGGATGGTTAACAAGATAGTTCAAGTGCATTTCCAAGAATGCACATGGTTTGGGAAAGGGAGGCATTCAAAAAGGTGAGGTTGAAACAGATTCCAGACTTAAGTCAAATTTGGCAGTTTTGAAGATTTTTACTAGAGTATGAGGGGGAATGTTTTTGGAGGTGCTGCAAGGTATCAGAGCATCAACAAGTGGATAATGTTAAAGTGTATATTGAGTAGAAGGGATCCATGCTTGATATTGGTCTTCATGGGCTTGGAAGCTTCTAGAATGGAAGTCTTCAGAATTGATCTGGTTAAGGGTTTTAGATGATACCTAGTATCTAGTGATTTGATATGGCTTTGTTTTTCTTGCTTAGGATGTGGTGATTTGGAAACCTCTTGATCCTAGGTATGAGCTCCTAGAGTAGCTCATACTACTTCCTAAGCAAACAAGTCAAACAACAGATCAAGGCAATTCATCAGACAACAGATCAAGGCAACTCATCAGACAACAGATCAAGGCAACTCATCTTACAAACAAAGCAGACCTACTACTAGGGTTACCACCAAGCTTATCTTGAGTTAAGGATGGATATTTTTAAGAGGTTGGAGTTTGAATAAGATGAGAGTCTTTGGTATTTCTACCAAGAGTAGAATTCAAAAGCTTTTAAAAGATGTTTTGGGAGAACTAGAGGTAAGATTAGTTGAAGGTTCTGTCTTTAAAACATAAGGAGATTTATATTATATATCTCTCCATAGTTTTGTCAATAGAGGCTACTAAAATTGTTTTAGTTGCATAAGCATCTTGGCTCATGAAATGCCAGAACGTTTGAGAATATGTAAAATGAGCTAGGGTGGTTTTGGTAAATAGCTTTTGTCAACTGATGGTGAGGTAAGGAGTATCATTTGGTATATACTCACAATCACAAGCACAAACAATCAACAAGCAAACACTACACCAAAGAAAAAGAAAAAGGTTTTGTTCCCCCTTGATTTTTGCATTCTAGACAACTAACCAGGGTTGCTGAATTTGGGGTGTTACAGGCATTTCCCCCTTAAAAGAATCTCGTCCCGAGATTCGGGAGAGTAGGATTAGGGGATTCGTCTCAGGGTTAGTGCTATGGGTTTCTTGAGTACTAACTGGTTGGCTTTATCTCGGCTCAGGGTCACTTCGACAGTGAGGTCGATCTTCAATTGCCTTGATGCACAAGTATTGAGCTGGCTTCAACCATGATTACGAGGAGTGCTTTCTGGCTGTTATGATTTATTGGGCCTACCCTAAGGGATTATTGTATCCTAGCTTGTAGTTTTGGGTCCACTGTTGGATTCCTTCTGGCAGAGGGTTATTCTAGTTACAGGAAAGACATAGTGTTTCCCCCTTAGGATCAGACTGGGGGGGGGGGGGTTAACTCCGGGGGTTACAAACCTGGGACATCCTTATGAGGGTGGCAAAAGATAGTTCTTAAGGTAGCATACAATGACTTAAGAGAGGGTAGCACCATAGGTGTCGTTTTAGTGGGGGTATGGACTAGATTTATAACAAGTTGCACTTGCCAACGTTCAGGGAGTCCTAGAGTGAGTTAAGGAGCTTCTCTTGATCTTTACTTCCAACGAGGTGTTGTCGCCTGTAGATGCACGGGGAATCTTCTGTCTTGAGTGGCAGGGCAGCGAGAGGTAGGGTGGCCGTCTTTTCTGGAGATAAGGGCCCTAGGTGCCTTCGGGCTTCACTTTCGCGGAGGTCTTGATGGGTTTACTCTCGGGGCATTCTCGGCTGAAGTGACCGGGTAGACCACACGTGAAACAGGTACCCTTCTTTTGGCGTAACTGGTTTGACGATTTTCTTACGGTGACATCGGGAGGTTGACATGTCTTGCCAATGCGGGGATATATTGGACAATTGACAGGGACATGGTCTTGGCCTTCACAGAGGAAACAAGTGGTAAAACGGGTTGGGCAAACTTTGTACGAATGGGGTTCTCCGTAGTTTGGGCAGTGACCGGAGCATCTGTTGGCTAGGTGACTTTCATCTCCGCAACGGCTACATGCCTTCTTCGAGCTTCCGGTCTTCATGGCCATCCTGGGGGAGTTCCTGTTTGTGGCAAATGTTCCGGGTTGGGTCTGATGCAACGTCTTGGGTAAAATACGCAAGAATGAAAACAATCCAAGCAAGCATAAAAATCCAAGGAGGTCATTATATAACCAACCAATCTGCGCCCGAAGGAGCTAATAGTACTTAAGCATTACAAAATGCGTTCGGGGATGATACATTACTCTACCCTATTGCTAGACGGGCGAGTACTGCAACGCGGGTGATTACTCGGAGGGTGCGTCAGTGGAATCGTTGCTAAACCTGGGGTGGGGTTCCGGCTACTACAGATCTTCTGGGGTATGGGGGATATTCAGCTCGTCTTAAGTGAAGGTGAGAGTGATGCCTTCCCAAGGTGCAGGGTTAGATGTTGGCTCAGTCGAAGCGGGTGACTGTACGATAGGGTGGTACTCATTGAGGAAGGAGAGCTCGTCGTCAGTCCCGGGATTCTCGTCTTCAGGAGTTGGAGGTAATTCAATGGTCAGCTTCTTCTCCAAGCGAGCATTGGTGGCTCTCAGACTTCTTTCGCGCTTACGGAGTAGGTTGATATCCATCTTTAGAAGCAGATTCTCTCGCCTGGCCTTGTCAAGATATTCCTAGGAACGTTGGAGTAGGTATTCCATGTTCTGTAACTGATTCCCAATGCAGCATGTGAGGAATGACTCGGTAGGAAGTCCATCTTGGTCGTGCTTTCCAAACAAATGGTAGGGAGTATCCTTCAACTCATCTTCGTGGATCTTGCAGAGGCGTGCCATGATCTCCTGTATGGCTCGCACCACACCGTCTACCCAGTTGCTGTCGAGGAAGGTGAAGATTGTGGGCGCGGTATCCTCATCGGGGGAGGGAAGCACAACCTTGATGACCCATTGCATTACATTGGTGTTGCTACGAGAAAGTTCGGTTACTTAAATTGTTGGCGAGGGCCGCTTGACTGTCTTCAGTAGGTTGTGAAGTTGCTCTTCAAAGGGCCAGAAACTGTCTCCAATGATGATGCGTTCTGAGCGGAAAGAGGCCATCTACAACAGATTTTTGAGATGGGGTTAGGTTAGTGACAAGTGTGCAAGATTTTAAGATTAGAAAATCATATTAATACAAGCATTTTCAAAACAGAGAGGGAAAATATATAAGCACTTTTGCAAATAATCATATCTTCCCATTGTCCTTTAGAAAATAAGTTTGTCGTTTCCTGTCTAACATCCATTCTAGCTCAGGTATCCTACAGTCAGGATGGCTCTGATACCAAGTCTGTGGGCTTCCGGATTACGTCCGAGAAAATCCCTGTTATGCATATATCCATGTTTCCATGATCAGTGAGCCGTGGAACATAACCTACAAGTATCGTTTCAACATCCAAAACATAAAGAAATTCAAGACTTGCATAAGCGCAATTATGGCTACACCATCCTTAGCAGCGGAATATCATCAGGCGCAGAGCCCAAGCGTTCCTCAACCTACAGGAAGCTGACTGGGAAGACGGTCTAGCTCGCTGGACGTCACTTTAATCTCCCGATGCCGAACCTCTGAAATTCTGGCCAAGTAAATAGCCAGGGACAAAGCCGTGAGTACTTTTGAATGTACTCGCATACCACCAAGATAAGTGAATAAGAAAATGCAATTCTGGCTGTGGCGAGATGGCTCTATCTGGGGTTGCTTTTGAAAAGCCTAGACTAACTCTTGTTGTATGGCATCTCCATACCTTTGTTGAAAAAGAGTTTTGAAAACATGCCTCCATTTTATAATTCAGGACATCTCCATATCTCTGTTGAAAAAGACTTTGAAAACAGTTTTGGAGTAGAAAACCCTTTTTAAACCTCTTTGACCGCCTCTAGTCAAAACAGCGCCTTATAACTCAGGTTCCACCGGAACCTTCATACTTTTTGTCCGTTTCCCAAACGAACATCATTTGGGTACTCCAAGACATCACCTTTCCAACCGTCCTTGACCATGGACACGGCTATTCGAATAGATTATACTCTGTAGAGTTTGCGCACTTACCCCACAAGAATCAATACATCCGCCGAGATACAACCACGACCCACTACCACTGTAGATGGGGGTCCAAATAATCAAACCTAACCTTTCGCGTGTCGACCCTAGCAAAGGCTGCTTTTTCCTTCTGAGTTTGTTCTCCCAAACAACGAGTATGTGGCTTCCAGCCATAGTCCTGCCTTCCGTACACGCGTATACCCAAGCCACAACTTGGCGTATACCTTAATATGGTGACTCCACTTCCTTCCGTACTACCTAGGTCATACTGTCCATGGGAGACCCAATTGTTGCACCGACACTCCTACTAGAATAGGCTCACTCTTGCCGAAGCAAGCAATAGGCTTCAGATCCGAGATCTATTAGCGCATGCCCGGAATTCAAGGGATCTCTCCCTATAAGCATGGTACAAGTTGCGTCGGCTAATGCAGACTAACTACGAGTTAAGCCCCAGCACCTAGGGTAATGTGGTTGCACTGATAAAAATTGTTCCGGTAAAGGTATAGAACATCCCTTCACTTTCTTCATTCTCGTCATCACCATTTATTTTGTAAAAACAACACCACTGGGAATGATGCCTCTTCCCAGGGTTTTACAAAGCCGTTTTGGAAACATTTGTAGTAGGGTAAATCTCGAAAACACTTTATTTTCTCAAAAGCCAGGGGTTTTCAACGAGGTAGGATGCTAACCACCGTACTCTCGGTCTAAAGGGATAAACTGGTGGGTACAATCAGGGTGGTGCCACGAGGGACAAGAATGCATAACTTGGAGGGGCCAACTTATAAGCGCAGTATTTGTAAAACAAGACATGCATGTAGATAATGCAATTCATCAGGAGGATACAAAACAGGTAATAACAAGAGTAGGACATGTATCGCAATTCAGGGATGGTGGCTTGCCTGTGATTAGCAATAAGTCCCTGAACTTCTTTAGATAACCAAGAATACCCAATAAGTAATAAAAAGAAGTCCCTTCCTTCTTGTCGTCAAACACTCACACTATCGTCGTCATCGAGTATACATGCAAGCAGATAAGTCCACAATAAATTCAAGGTATTCATGCAACAAACCGTACAGCAATCAAACATAAGAGAAACTACCTAACTTAGTAGATTTTGGAGGAGTTGGGTAATGAGAGTGGAATTACTAAATTGCCATTGAGGTGTTTTTCCTTTGGAAGATAAATGTCTAGGATAAATACCATGATCTTGGAGTGGGGTTCTGAGGTCAGTAGGATACCAATGTGCAACAGTGATATCCTCAGATAGGTATTTAGAAAAAGAAACCAACACAAGTGGTTTCACTTGATTATCAAATACCTAGATTTAAATATGCTTTTTATAGTGGAAGAAGCTCTAGTTTAAGGAATAATTCACCAGAATTTATATGGAGCTCCAAAAATTACTTTCTTGGGTGGTTAGGTGGTGTTTGATGTACTGAACCACCTAGAGTTGTAATTTTGTCAAATGAATTAACATAATTCCCTCAGGAAATTCCCAAAGGCAGTTCTTGTCAGGGGGATGATCCCCATGTACCCTAACCGGATAAGAAACAAGACAGTCGGATCGTGTCCGGCTGACCAGATGCAGCCGGACAAGGCAGGACAGGTCGGCTACCACCCGGTAGCCGGATCAGCAAGAGGCAGCCGGATACGGCGGCATAGCCAGAGCCAATCAGTGAGACAGGACGACGTGCGTATCAGTGCACGGTACGCCCTGTACGGTGAGAAGACTAGCAACCACCCGACCATACCGAAGACTTTGCATGGATGACGCAGGAACAGTGGCCTGTGCTGACGACAGGCTCGCACGGTGTCCACTGTGCCTACGACAGCCATACTGCTCGTACTCCGATAGGACATGCCATACTGGATACTGTAGATGACTAGCCGACTGGGACCCGTGTGTGGGGCCCCCCAGTCAGACTAGCCAGTGAGACCTTTGCCTCTCTGCCTATATAAGGAGAGGCAAGGCCTGAGTAGAAAGGGTTGGTCATACAGCATTTAAGGCAGTAGCTGGCGTATATAGCTCGAGGAGAACTTGTAGTTCGAGTACTCCACATAGTCAGATCCGGCAGGAGTAGGGGATTTACCTCACCATGAGGGCCCCGAACCTGGGTACTTCTTGCATCCCGCTATGCTCGCTTGTATCCAATCCCGCCTGCGGACGCCGTCGATAGCTTCCCTGCTAGTCCCCACACCTCTATCTAACCTCCTCAGGTACTGCCGTTCCCAATACAACGACAGTTGGCGCCCACCATGGCGCAAGATGGCTTCGACCGGAGTCACGTTCCGCACGGGACCCCGCACTTCAGCCGGTGAGCGCGTGGCCTCCGGGCTGCTGCTCACGCTTGGCAAGTTCGACTGCGTCATCGACAACGCCTCCTGCTTCGCCGGAACCTCCTTCCCGATGAACGACACCGTCCTGCTATTCAGCGACCTCCCCATCTACGTCGCCACCGTCCCGGAGCGTTTCCCTAGGGAAATCGTCTCTGTCGCGGAGCTGCCGCGCTCAGGCGGCAGCGCCTCCGCCGCGTCCCGCGGCGTGGAGGTTGTGATGGCCGGTTCCCGGTCACATCCCCGCCAGCCGTGGGAGCGAGGCGCGGACGAGGTCGGAACTTCCGCTCCCCAGCAGCCCCAGAACCCGGTGGAGGATGCCATTGATCGGCTCCTGACGCCGGTTAACCTCGGGGATAACCCGGAGGAGGCAGAGGCCAACTTCAGCATGGAGAGACAGATCCTCCTCCATGAGGCCATGGAGCTGGCGGCAGCCCACAAGCAGCTCGAGATCACCCGGCGCGAGTTACGACTGCGCGCACGGCCTTACTCCGGCTACCACGGAGCCGAGCCGGCGCAGCCAGGTATGGCATCGGGGCGACGAGCTCGGCGGTAGGATGGAAAAGGACGGGGAACCGGATCCTGCGCCTGCCCTCACACGGCCCACCTACAGCACGCCCATCAAGAACCTGCGCGCGGCACGAGCCGCGGCAGAGGAACTACCTAGCCTGGAGGGCGAGGAGCAAGCCCGCCAGCACGCTCACGTGTAGGAGCTCCTCCGCGTCGCGGACGAGCAGGCCGGTGCCAACCGGCAGATGCAGGAAGTCCTTAGCTACTCCAGGGGGAGCAGGCTACCTGCCAACAGCAGGGGTGCGCCGCGCGACACCTAGCAGGCGTCCTCCCCTCAGCCGCCCAGGCCCCGCAGTAGGCGTTGCAGCTCTGGCAACAGGGTCCAGCCGCGCCAGGAGCAGACGGTGAACAGCAACCCGCCACCTCCCCCTCTGCCAGCCAGAGCGCCCAAACCAGCCGGTTCCTGTCTATCGGGCCGGGTGGGAGCGCCCAACCCGGATTGTCCGGATGCCCGCGACTGCATCGAGCTCCTCGCTCAAGCACGCATCACGGAGGAGGAAGATTCGACCGGCCCGGTTTGTTTCGGACCCCGCATCCGGAACGAGCCGTTTCCGGATAAATTCTCCCTGCCCCGGGACACCCCCAAGTACGACAGCAGCATGAAGCCGGAAGACTGGTTGACCGACTACGGCAGTCGGCATCGCCCACGGGAACAAGCGCACATCCGTGCGCTACGTCCCCCTCATGCTAACCGGGTCGGCAAGGACATGGCTCAATAGCCTTGCGCCCAACAACATCAACGCCTGGCCTGACTTCGAGAAGGTGTTCGTCCGCAACTTCAACGGCACGTACAAGCGTCCAGGGTGCCCGCGCTACCTGGTCTTGTGCGTCTAGGGCGACTGCGAGACCGACCGCGAGTACCTCGCCAAGTGGACGGAGCTGCGCAATACTTGCAAGGGCATCCTGGAGAGCCAAGCCATCAGTTTCTTCATCGAGGGTTGCCGAGAGGGCACCATGCTTCGCCACCGGCTACTGTGTGACGAGCCGAAAACCATGGCGGAGCTCATGAAGGTTGCGGACCAGTACACCACGGCGGATGCCGCCATGAAGAAGCCCCTCCGAGTAAACGCGGACGGGCGTCCGACTCCCATGGAGCCGGCTCGCGACCGACCCAGTAATCCGGCTGGAGAAGCCAGATCCTCCAGGCGCCACAACAACGACAACCGGTTCCATGGGGACCGCCAGGCCAGACAGCAGAAGCCTCGCTACCACGCGCGGCAGGTCAATGCTGTGGAGGGCACGCCCGACGCACTGGCTAACGAGGCAAGAACGCAGAAGCCACGGCTCACCTTCGACCAGATGTTCGATGGCCCGTGCAAGTGCCATAGCGGTCCCTTCAAGCCGGCTACGCACACCACCCGGAACTGCAGCTGGACCCGCCAGCTAAAGGACCAGGGCAACCAGCCTCGTCCCCTGCCTCCCCCACCGGGTGGACCTCCACCACCAGCTACAGGAGCTGGCAATGATGGTAACGGCGGCAACAACAACAACGGCTACCCCTAGCCGCACGCCGCCTACCAAATCTTCGAGACGGAGCAGGACGACAAGCACAGCCGCAGGCGACGCTCCAAGGAGGTCAATGTCATCGTCTCTCCGGTCCCCTAGTACCTGAACTGGTCGAAAACCCCATCACCTAGAGCCGGGCGGATCAGCCTGAGCATCTACCGACTCCCGGGGGCTACGCCATGGTGCTTGACCCTCTCATCGTCTCCAACGCGCGCACCTGCCGATTCTCGTGCGTCCTCATCGACGGAGGCAGCAGCCTCAACCTCCTCTACCAGTCCTCGCTGGAGAAGCTAGGCATTTACTGCCGGGGCCACCTGCGCCCCGCTAGGGAAAATCCATCTAGACATCATCTTCGGGACCGAGGAGAACTTCCGCCGTGAACCAATCTGGTTCGAGGTGGTAAATCTAACGAGCTCCTACCACGCTCTCCTCGGGCGCCCCGCCCTCGCCAAGATCATGGCCATCCCCCACTACACCTACCTCAAGACGAAGATGCCGGGACCCCACGGCGTGATCACCGTCGCCGGCTGCTTCAGGCGGTCGATGGAGTGCACCTCGGCTGGTTCCAAACTGGCAGAGGCCCTCATCATAGCCGAAGAGAAGCGCGTGATCATGCGCAATGTGGCCATGGCCCAGCAGGACATTCTGGCTAGCAGCAAACCGGCTAGAGAAGGAGCCTTCCAGCCGGCAAAGGAGACGAAGAGGATCCTGCTCGACCCCTCCGATCCGACTAAGTTCGTCACCATTGGTGCCGGCTTGGGCAGCAAATAGGAAGGCGTGCTCGTCAACTTCCTCCGTGAGAATCGGGACATCTTCGCATGGTCCCCCAAGGACATGCCGGGCGTGCCGAGGGAGTTCGCCGAGCACTCGCTTCACGTGCATCCGGATGCCAAGCCGGTCAAGCAACCTCTGCGCCGGTTCGTAGAGGAGAAGAGAAAGATAATCGGTGATGAGATCACCTGGCTCCTTGCAGCCGGGTTCATCATGGAAGTGTACCACCCGGACTGGTTGGCAAACCCAGTCCTGGTGCTGAAGAAGAACAAGACCTGGCGCATGTGTATCGACTACACCAGCCTGAACAAGGCGTGCCCGAAAGACCCCTTCGCCTTGCCCCGTATCGATCAAGTCATCGATTCCACGGCCGGCTGTGATTTGTTGTATTTTCTAGATTGTTATTCCGGGTACAATCAGATCTGGCTAAACCCGGCTGATTAGATTAAGACATCATTTATCACCCCCTACGGGGCTTTCTGCTATGTAACCATGCCTTTCGGCCTAAAGAACATAGGCGCCACCAATCAGCGATGTATGTAGAAATGCTTGCACTCGCAGATAGGCCGAAACGTGCATGCTTACGTGGATGACGTGGTCATCAAGACAAGGAGAAGCGCACCCTCCTCGAGGACCTAGGAGAAACATTTGGCAACCTCCGCCAGTACCGGATGAAGCTGAACCCGGAGAAGTGCGTCTTCGGAGTACCGTCCGGCCAACTACCCAGTTTCCTCGTATCACAACGAGGTGTCGAGGCGAATCTGGAGAAGATCGCGGCCATCGAGAGGATGCAGCCGCCCAGGAACCTGCTTGGGGTCCAGAAGTTCACCGGATGCCTGGCTTCCCTCAGTCTCTTCGTCAGCCGGCTGGGGGAGAAGGCACTCCCGTTGTACCAGCTGATGAAGAAGACGGACAAGTTCTCCTAGACTTCGCAAGCCGACACCGCGTTTCACGACCTCAAGCGCATGCTATCCATAGCACCGGTTCTAGCCACGCCGGCTAGCAAGGAGCCGACGTTGCTCTATATAGCAGCCATCAGTCGGGTCATCAGTGTCGTCCTGGTGGTGGAGCGCCCCAAGGAAGGCAAGGCTCAGCCTGTTCAGAGACCCGTCTACTACCTTAGCGAGGTCCTCTCCCTCTCCAAGCAGAACTACCCCCACTACCAGAAGATGTGCTACAGCGTGTACCTGGCATGCAAGAAGCTCAAGCACTACTTCTAGGAGCACCCGATTAAAGTCGTGTGCACTGCACCCCTTTCGGAAATCATCAGCAACAAGGACGCCACCGGCCGAGTTGCCAAGTGGGCCATCGAGCTCGCCGCCTACTCCATCTAGTACGAGCCCCGGCTCACGATCAAATCGCAGGCGTTGGCAGACTTCCTCGTCGACTGGGCCGAGACCCAGTACCTCCCACCAGTTCCGGATTCGGACCACTGGCGGATGCACTTCGACGGGTCGAAGATGCTCGGGGGCTTCGGAGCCAGCATCGTGCTCACCTTGCCCAAAGGAGACCGGCTGGAGTACGTGTTGCAGATCCACTTCAAAGCCTCCAACAACATAGCTGAATAGGAGGCGCTGGCGCACGGGCTCCGACTGGCCAACGAGATCAGTGTCAACCGGATCCTGTGCTTCGGTGATTCGGACTTGGTGATGCAACAGGGGTCCGGAGAATGGGATGCCAGAGATGCAAACATGGCTCTCTACCGGTTCCACATCCAGAAGCTCAGCGCCTCCTTCGATGGGTCCGAATTTCACCACATCCCCCGCGTCAACAACGAGGCAGCCGATGGGCTCTTCAAGATCGGATCCACCAGGCAGGGTATCCCACCAGGGGTCTCCCTGGAGCACCTGCGCAAGCCATCCATCAACCCATCACCCGAATCAGACTCCATCGTATGGGCAGGAAGCGTTCCGGCTGATGGAATAGCAGAAGCAGAGCTGGCAGAACGGCCGAAGAAAAAGATTCAAAGCACCAATTCCGGCCAGGTAGTGCCTTTCGGCTCGCAAGACCCAGGTGCTGCCGGCTCGCCTAGTGGCTCGGGGGCTGCCGTCCCGGGTACGCCATCCGGACGACCCCCCGACATCCATCAGCCGGAGGACATGAGCGTCCTCTTCATCCGGGAAGTGCCATCCTGGGCACACCCCGTCATGAGCTACATCGCCAATGGATAACTCCTGGACGACGAGGTGGAGGCCAGGCAAATCCGGCGTCGCGCGCACACATACACCATCATAAACGGCGAGCTGTACAAGCGCAGCGTATCCGGTATCTTCCAAAGATGTGTCGATGTGGACACGGGGTACCGGCTACTCAAAGATATCCACCAGGGCGAGTGCGGGCACCACGCTTCGTCAAGGGCGATAGCCGCCAAGGCATTCCGCCATGGCTTCTATTGGCCCACTGCCCTCGAGGACGCTGAGCAGCTGGTCCGCGCATGCATCGGGTGCCAACGCTTCGGGCAGCTCAGGCACATGCCAACTTCGGTACTCAAGACCATACCGATCACCTGGCCCTTCGCGGTTTGGGGCCTCGACATGGTCGGTCCCTTCAAGCGAGCACGCGCGGGCATGACCCACCTGCTAGTGGCGGTGGACAAGTTCACGAGGTGGATCGAGGCCAAGCCTATCCGGAAGCTGGATGGAGCGACGGTTGTTACCTTCTTCATCGACATCATCAACCGCTTCGGCTACCCCAACAGCATCATCACCGACAACGGCAAGAACTTCGCCAAGGGGGCCTTCGCCCGGTTCTGCAGCAACAAGGGCATCCGACTGGACCTCGCCTCCGTCGCGCACCCGCAATCCAACGGGCAAGTCGAAAGAGAAATGGGCTTGGTGCTAGCCGGCATGAAGCCACGTCTACTCGAGCCATTGGAGCGTTCACCCGGATGTTGGATCGAAGAACTTCCGGTTGTGCTATGGAGCCTCCGCACCACGCCGAATAGGTCAACCGGCTACACGCCATTCTTCCTGGTCTACGGATTGGAAGCCGTCCTCTCCGCCGACATCGAGTTCGACTCCCCTCGCAAGCTCCTCTACAACGAAAAAGCCAACCAGGAGGCGCGGGAGGACGGAGTAGACCTCCTGGAGGAGGCCCGCGAGCTGGCCTTGTCCAGATCAGCCCTGTACCAGCAGCGACTACGTCGCTACCATTCTAGCCGGATCCACCCAGTTGCATTCCGCGAGGGCGACCTGGTTCTCCGGCTGGTGTAAGACACGAAGGGCATGCACAAGTTAGCGCCACCCTGGGAGGCCCCCTTCATCATCAGCCGGGCGCTGCCCAACGACTCCTACTACCTCATTGACGCGCAGCAGCCACGCAAGAACAAGATGGACAAATCAGACGAGGAGACCGAGCATCCCTGGAACGCGGCCCTGCTGCGCCCGTTTTACACCTAGTCGCCAGGCAGTGTATGTATCCCGAAAACCCTATGAATGAAAAATGCGGACCCCTACGTGAATCTCGGGGGCTCCTTGCTAGAAATGTGTGTGCACTTGTTTTCCGGTTCAAATTTTCCGGCTCCGGCAACCCCTACCCGGGGGCTCGCCGGCTGACCCGGCCTGCTAAGTCAACAAACCGGCTGAGTAGTGTGTGACGATGTCAGAGGCCCACTCTTCGTCTCAGCTACAGACCGCAACCCGACTGTCCAGCTAGCAAGAGCAAAAGCCCGAGGCATCCCACACGAAAAATGGGGAGGAGACGCGACAGATCGGGTGTCCCGGCCCTGCAACTAGCTCGAACCAATCCAGCTGCTAAGTCATTAGTACCGTGTGTAATGGACTATCAGCTCCCTTCGATTCTGGCTGCAGACCGCAACCCGGCTGCCCGGCAAGGACGCAGCGAAAACAGCAGAGCGCACGGGAAAGCGACTAAGGGTCTAGAAAGGGACAACCAGTTTTCAAAAAAACAAGCCGTTTTCCGGCTACAATTTGGCAGACTAACCTACTAACCTATGTGGACATGTGTGTATGCGTATGTACATTTTGTCCGACCACTCGAGTCGGAAATCAGGAGAAGGAAAGAAGATTCGAAGTCATTGCCTTCATCGAGCGCTCCGAATCTCGGGGGCTACACCACTAGGTGCGCTCGCGCGCCCCCAGTGGAATCTTGTAGTTCCCAACCGGCTAAAGGCGTTTAGCCAGCCGTCCGGAGCCCAGGTGAGGGCAAGGGCTTCAGCAAGAGAAGACAAGGAAGATTCGAAGCACCTGGCTACGCTAGCTACTCCGAATCTCGGGGGCTACACCCAGTGGGTGCGCTCGCGCGCCCCCACTGGAATGTTAGTTCCCCCGGCTGAAGGTGTTCAGCTAGCGAAAGCAACCGACTGAGATGAGTCTAGTCGGATAAAGATAGAAGAATTGGGAAAGAAGGGAGATTCGAAGCACTGGCTACACCAAGTGGGTGCCCTCGCGCGCCCCCACTGGAGGTGCAGTTCCCCCGGCTAAAGGTCTGTAGCCGGGCGAAGTAAGCCAGATAAAGTTAACCGGCGAAGTATTGAAAGAAAATTCGAAGCACACAAGTTGAAGGAAATCCAAGCAAGGTCAATATTAACAAACAGAAAGGAGGCGAAGCTCCCATAAGTTACCCGGCATCAGAGACAACCGGTACAAAGAGACAAGTTTCACACATAACTGAAGCAAGACAAATACACCCGGCATCCCGGGGCGATAACTAGATGGCAGGACCCTTGCCGCGAGCGAGATCTTGGCCAGCAGAAGCTTCAGGCGGCGGAGGAGGCGCGGAGCTTGATCCGGTTCCAGCACCCGCGGGCGGCGGCATCAGGCCCTCCACGTCAGGAGTGCCGACGGACTCTGAGTCGGTGAGCACCTCGTCGGGATCCACGTAGTCGGCAATCTTGATGGCGGATCCACGGAGCTCCGGATGGGCTTAGCGGATGGCGGCGAGGTCGGCTCCGGCACGGAAGCCACCGTTGATCTTCTCGACGCGGGCGTCCTTATACCAGGAGAGCATGAGGGCCAGAGCCATCTCCGCTCCGGCCCGCGCCGCCAAGTCCCGCAGCCGGTCCACCGCAGCCGGCACCTCCCCCACCTTCGCAGCCAGCTGCACCATCGTCTCCGGAACGGAGCCTCCGGCCACATGAAGGAGAAGACGTCCCGCGCCGCCTAACGAAGCTTGGCGGCTTCCTCGCCAAGAAGGACGACGAGCTCCTGGGCCATCGGCTGCGCTCCCGGCCAGTTCTCCTGCAGCCGGTTGTAGGCCAGCAGGTCTATGCCGGGGTAAAAGGCTGTCAGAAAAGAGGGTCAGATCCGGCTACCGGATCCGGAAAGAAAGGAAGACAGGAAAAGGAACTCACCCTTGGCAGCGTGGCCGACCTGCATCAGCTCCTCCACCAGCGCCTTCTCCTTGACCGCTAGCCGTTTGATCTCCTTCTCTTGGTCCTTGTTTTGGGCCTCGAGAAGGGTGAAGGCTTCGGCCCGGCTAGCGAGCGAGGCGTCGTGCTCCTTGATGGTGGCCTCCAGACCATCCACCCTCGCGTGCCAATCCTTGTTCTGCAGCCGCAGAGTGGAATTGGACTTGCTCAGCTGGTCGTTCGCTCTCTTCAAGCGATCGATCTCGCGCTGAGCACACAAAGAGGATGGCTGCGGAAATTCCGGCTATCAGCAAAAAAAAAGAGCAAGTCGGGTGAAGCGAACTTACTCTGGGATGTCTCGTTGGGCGCAGCACGCTTCTGCTCCAGCGTCCGGTTCCCGTCGGCTGTGGCCTCCAGTAGCCGGATCTCCTTCACCGCCAGCTCGAGCATGGCGGCAAGGTCCGACAGCGAGGCGACAAAGGAAGCGTCGTCGTCCATGGCGTTGACGGCCAAGGACTCCTTCGCCACAACCACCGCTGTTCGCCATTCCTCCCTGGGATCCTCGTCGGAGTTGTCGTTGCCAACAACGACGAGCTCCTTGCCGGCAGCCCCCCGCGTGCCCACGGAGGAGCCTTCCGGCTGGGAGGACTCCGCTTCCGGCTGGGGGCCTTCCGGCTGGGCGGAGGCGGCCGGCTCAGCCCGAGGGGGAGGCGAAGGCTGCGCCTCCGAAGAAGGAGGGGCGCCGGTTGGCGCAATCGGGGCCCGGGGCGGCGACCCGGCCGGCGCTCGTGCCGGGCTCGTGGCTCCGAAGGAGACCAGTGTGCTAAAGAGAAAAAGGAGAAGGCAAAGGAAAAATAAGCCAAAGTTAGAAAAAGAAGAAAAAGGGCAAACAGACAGAAGGCACCGGAAGAAAAAGGGGGGAGAAGGAACGTACCCCGGCACAACCGGGGGTGGCCCCTTCTTCCGACCAAGACGGCTTGGCGGCAAGGCGCCGGACCGGCTCATCTTGGGAGCCGGCTCCTCCGTCGCAGGCCGGCGGGAGCCGGAACGACTGGAGCCGCTCCCGCCTGCCTCGCCGTCCATCGCGGAGCGTATCGCCGGGACCACGGTCGGCGTGGCCTCCTCCTCGTGCACCTCCGCGTGCGGGTCGGCTGCCGGGTCGGTATTCCGACTGGGGAAGGCATCGTCGTCCCCGTCCGATTCCTCGCCAGACCG
Organism: Avena eriantha; assembly: GCA_910589775.1. Classification (NCBI taxonomy): domain Eukaryota; kingdom Viridiplantae; phylum Streptophyta; class Magnoliopsida; order Poales; family Poaceae; genus Avena; species Avena eriantha. The sequence goes on along the minus strand of OU342742.1, from coordinate 194,868,819 downwards.
CCAAGCGCGCGGCTCGGGCAAGTCGTCCGTGAATTCCTCGAGGGGAGCCTCGCTCTCCTCGCGGATGATGCAAGGGAACATCTGTCGAATACAAGAGATCAGCCAAACAAAAACAAGGAACAAGTACAAGAAACACCAAAAGAGCATCCGGTTAGAAGAGCTTACCCGGGGCGCGCGGTTCTCCCGGGTATAAGGCGCCGGACTGAACTTCCAGTTCTCCGCCAGTCGCTCCTTGGTGATCGTCCACACCCACTCCTTCCGGTTGTGGTAGCGGGGATCACGGCGCGACAGCCGGGTCAGGTCCAGCCGGACGGAGTAGTAGCACATCTTGTGTGCTCGCTGCTGCAATGGCATCATCAGCCGGGACATCCAGTTGAGAGTGACGTCCAGGCCGGTCAGCCGGTAGTGGACGAGCGAGCGCATGCGCTTCAGCAACTCATCCGTATCCGCCTTGTCACCGTGGAACTTCAAGTCCCAGTTCTGCCGGCTGGACTCGACGTCCTGGAAGGCCGGAAGATTAATCCGGTCGACGTTGGTGAGGTTCTTCACATAAAAGTACGACTGCTGCCACAGTCATACCGTATCGTGAAGAAGGAATTTGGGGTAGCCGGTCTGCGAGCGGGAGTATATGGAGGCGCCGCCGCAGACGACTAGTGGCCCCTGCGTGAATTGCACCTGCGGCCGGACTCAGAAGAGCCGGCAGAAGAGCCCGAGATCCGGCTGGATCCCGAGATAGCTCTCGCATAACGCCACGAAATGCGCCAACGTCCCGATTGCGTTGGCGCCGAGGTGGTGGAGGCGAAGATCGAAGAAGGCAAGGAACGTCAAGAGGAAGGGGTTCACCGGAAGGGCGAACCCGCGTGCTAGATGAGGAAGATGACGCGCTCCCCCTCCGCCAGGTGCGGCGACACCTCTCCCGCCGGCACCAACCGCACCGCCACCTCCTCCTCCGACGGAAGAACGCGGGTGGCGCGGTACTTCGCGATCTGATCTTCGGTGACGGCGGAGCCGCTCCAGGCGCCGCGGTCGGCGGCCATTTCTGGTTGATGGAGAGGAGCGGTGACGGAAGATTGGCGGTGGCCCGTAGCATCGACGACGGCGAGCGGGCGACGCAGAGGGCAAGAGCGCAGAAGCAGAAGCACGAGAGAGAGAAGGAGACTACAGCGGGGGGAGCGAAGGAAAGGAACCACCTCCCGCGCGGCGTCCCTTTAAAGGACCGGAAGGGCAACCATCAACGTGGCCACGCGGCGCGCATCCAGGCGACCCACAGCCCAACCGCCGCCCAGGATCCGGTGTGCCGAGGCAGGATGCACAGAAGATCCGGGAGCAGGAACTGAAGCGTCGGACAGCAGTTTCCCGAGACGACGTGCGACGGGACGTTACGTTGCCCACCGCAGAGCAATGATGGCGCGTGCGCGCGTGGCCTGTGTCAGCACTAACATCACGGGTAGCGCAACCATCAAGCTCAGTGGGACAAAAATTCAAAAACAAGAAGGAGCACGCGCACATTTCGCCTAAGGGCGGAATCCACACGCGCTCGGGGGCTAGTGTCAGGGGGATGATCCCCAGGTACCTCGACCGGATAAGAAACAAGACAATCGGATCGTGTCCGGCTGACCAGATGCAGCCGAACAGGGCAGGACAGGTTGGCTACCACCCGGTAGCCGGATCAGCAAGAGGCAGCCGGATACGGCGGCGTAGCCGGACCCAATCAGTGAGATAGGACGACGTGCGTATCAGTGCACGGTACGCCCTGTACGGTGACAAGCCTGGCAACCACCCGGCCATACCGAAGACTTTGCATGGATGACGCAGGAACAGTGGCATGTGCTGACGACAGGCTCGCACGGCGTCCACTGTGCCTACGACAGTCATACCGCTCGTACTCCGATAGGACATGCCATACTGGATACTGTAGATGACTAGCCGGCTGGGACCCGCCTGTGGGGCCCGCCAGTCGGACTAGCCAGTGACACCTTTGCTCGCTGCCTATATAAGGAGAGGCAAGGCCTGAGTAGAAAGGGTTGGTCATACAGCATTTAAGGCAGTAGCTAGCGTATACAGCTCGAGGAGCACTTGTAGTTCGAGTACTCCACATAGTCAGATCCGGCAGGAGTAGGGGCTTTACCTCACCATGAGGGCCCCGAACCTGGGTACTTATTGCGTCCCGCTACGCTCGCTTGTATCCAATCCCGCCTGCGGATGCCGTCCATAGCTTCCCTGCTAGTCCCCACACCTCTATCTAACCTCCTCAGGTACTGCCATTCCCAATACAACGACAGTTCTGTAAGGTTTTTCTCTTTTTCACCAAATTAAATCTACAGAAGCTATTGAGTTAGTTCCAACGGCATGTGGTAGGAATTTAAAATACCTTTCTGCCGAAATTGGATTCACTCATTTTGGAGTTGCCAATCTCTTGGAGTGATGTATTTAGTGAAAATACCCCTTGCAGAAGTATTTAAATCAATAGAATTCAACCAGAGATCAATAAATTCCGAGCTGCTAGGGTTTGCTAGATACTGATATTATATGGTACTGGGAGGTGGAATCATGTCAATACCACATTTGGTTTGACCTAGAGAAATTTCCTAAGATAGATAAAGGCTGTTTTTGTTATTTTTGTTGAAGATACACTTATGTTCACCTTGGTATAAGACCTGTGCTAGAAGATAGGTATATCAAATACCTTCCAGTAGAGCCTTGTTCCATCTCAAATGAAGAAGGCTAGCTCACAGAGGAATTTATTTAGTGAACAAGATATATTTTAGTGGATTAATTGCCAATAAAGAATAAAGATTATTTTTGGCAAGGGACTGGTTCTGGCGCAAAACATGAAGGAACCCTTGGAAATTTGGATCTAGACAGAATATTGTGATTTCCATTTTTATTTGGATTTAATCCTAACAGGATTAATAGATCAGCTAAAAGGAAAAAGGATGTGGTGGGCCGGATCTAGAGGGGAGGTGGGCCGCAAAGGGGAAATCGGTCCAGCGGCGAGCGACTTGGTGCGCGGGACGCCGTGGCTTGAACCTGCCAGGCGGGGCCCAGCGGTCAGCGAGAGGGGGCGACCGAAGCGGTATCCTGCAGATCTAGCCATTCGATTAAGTCGCGATGGACGGCGGAGCGTCGTCATGCTTGACAGAGCGGACCTCGCGGCGGCAGAACACTAGCACGTCGGAGAGGAAGGCGGGAGCTCACCAGGGGGCGCGGGAGGCGACGAGGAGGGTCCAGGGCGACGCGGTCGACGATGACGAGTAGATCGAGGGGAGGCACGACGGGGTTGGCCACCAGGAAATAGCTCGCGCAACGGTGGTCGAGGATGACCTCGTCGGAGCTCACTGGCAAGGATAGAGGAGTTGGTCCTGGGCAACAATAAGCATAGGGTTAGGTAGAGGGGGGATAGGGGAGTCGACCATGTGACATGCAAAGGAGGGGGAGCAAGGGGGAGAGAGCCTTTCTCGATTTTGGGAGGAGGCCGAGAGCTTCTCCTTCTTCTTCCTTCGGATAACACAGAGTAGAGGAGACGGTGTGGTGCTCGGGGGAGGTAAGTGGGGAGGAGAGGGAGCAAATGAGGGGCAGTGGCTCGCTGGGGGAGGCCTCTGGCTATTTATACCGAGGAGGGGAGTTATATGGAGTAAATGTCCCATTTGGACATGGGGGATGGGGAATGCTGGCCAGGGATTGATCCAGGGGATGGTGGGGAGGGGTAAGAATTGGTTTTGGTCGGGCTGAGAGAGTTGTGGCATCTGGGGTAATTACCTGGAGTAAATCTTGTAAGATTTGCTTGTCTCTCTCTCTCTTTCTACTAGTAAAAGGGTAAAATGGGAAGGCTGAGGTGGAGCTACAGTGCTGGTCGACCAGGGGAGTGTCCTGGTGCGGAGGAGATGCATTGAGCAAGATTGGTGGGGGTTTGATCTTTTTTTGACTCAATATTTGTTAGAGTTGCTAAATTGAGTAGATAGGTGGTTGTGAAGGAAGTTCAAAAACTTGCATTGGACCAGAGGAGGAACTGGTACTAGGGGATATATGAGGTCAAGGTAGACTCCTAGGATTTAATTGAGATTTTTATAAGGGGTTTTAGTCCTTATAAATCCATTTATTCAAAAAGGACAGAAGTGGTTTCTAGAATATCATTTGATATTTTTACCTTGGAAAAGGTGGGATTTTGGTTTGAGATGGTCCCAAATGTGAATACACACTTAGGGGAATTTTCCCAAGATTTATTGAGGCATAGAAGTATTTAAGACAATTATTATTCCATTTCAGCCATTTAAGGAAATGGGCAAAAAGAAATAATAAAGCTTCTCAAAAATATTGATTTTTGAGATGGGAGGATAGGGTATGATATACGGAACTCATATGAGCCAAAAGTTGCAGAAGTATTTTTGCAAAAACCAAACTTCCCATTTGGGAGAGGGGTTTTCAGATTTTGTCAAATAAAGGAATTAAATAGTTTTGGAGACATAATAAGTATGGTTAATATTTGATAAATCTTGATGACCAAGGTAGATGATGTAGAAAAGGTGTAGCAAGCATTTTCAACCTTGTGGAATGGAAATCCAACTTTAATTAGATGGAGAAACATGGAATTGAGGATCTAGGGTGAGGTTATTTTTATACCACCTAAACATGGATGTATCTGGGAGATCAGAGTTCACCTTGATGCAAGGGATAGATGGATAGGTAGACCAAGTCATATATATTAACATGGCAGCAAGATTTTGAATTAAATGCATTTGAGGTGATCTAGGAATGGTGGCAAACTTTGTTGAAAATAAGGCTGCCATACCAAAAGAGTCATGATGCCTTATAAACCAAGTGGGTTTAAGCAGCACAGAGATTCACATGGAACAAGTGAATTAGATCTTGGTAGACCTGTATGATTAGAACACAACCATGCGGAGAGTTGGTCCATAGGAGGTTGGATGATGATGTGAGCTTCTACCAAGTAGGCATGATGGCTAGATTTGCAGGAAATGTTATTTTCTTGTCTGCAGAACTGTTAAGAACAAGTGGGTTGGAGGATTATATAACCAAGGACAAAAGTGGGCCTTGGTAGTCGTTAGGATGGTTAACAAGATAGTTCAAGTGCATTTCCAAGAATGCACATGGTTTGGGAAAGGGAGGCATTCAAAAAGGTGAGGTTGAAACAGATTTGGTAGTTTTGAAGATTTTGACTAGAGTATGAGGGGGAATGTTTTTGGAGGTGCTGCAAGGTATCAGAGAATCAACAAGTGGATGATGTTAAAGTGTATATTGAGTATAAGGGATCCATGCTTGATATTGGTCTTCATGGGCTTGGAAGCTTCTAGAATGGAAGTCTTCAGAATTGATCTGGTCAAGGGTTTTAGATGATACCTAGTATCTAGTGATTTGATATGGCTTTGTTTTTCTTGCTTAGGATGTGGTGATTTGGAAACCTCTTGATCCTAGGGATGAGCTCCTAGAGTAGCTCATACTACTTCCTAAGCAAACAAGTCAAACAACAGATCAAGGCAATTCATCAGACAACATATCAAGGCAACTCATCAGACAACAGATCAAGGCAACTCATCTTACAAACAAAGCAGACCTACTACTAGGGTTACCACCAAGCTTATCTTGAGTTAAGGATGGATATTTTTAAGAGGTTGTAGTTTGAATAAGATGAGAGTCTTTGGTATTTCTACCAAGAGTAGAATTCAAAAGCTTTTAAAAGATGTTTTGGGAGAACTAGAGGTAAGATTAGTTGAAGGTTCTGTCTTTAAAACATAAGGAGCTTTATATTATATATCTCTCCATAGTTTTGTCAATAGAGGCTACTAAAATTGTTTTAGTTGCATAAGCATCTTGGCTCATGAAATGCCAGAACGTTTGAGAATATGTAAAATGAGCTAGGGTGGTTTTGGTAAATAGCTTTTGTCAACTGATGGTGAGGTAAGGAGTATCATTTGGTATATACTCACAATCACAAGCACAAACAATCAACAAGAAAACACTACACCAAAGAACAAGAAAAAGGTTTTGTTCCCCCTTGATTTTTGCATTCTAGACAACTAACCAGGGTTGCTGAATTTGGGGTGTTACAGACATTTCCCCCTTAAAAGAATCTCGTCCCGAGATTCGGGAGAGTAGGATTAGGGGATTCGTCTCGGGGTTAGTGCTATGGGTTTCTTGAGTACTAACTGGTTGGCTTTATCTCGGCTCAGGGTCACTTCGACAGTGAGGTCGATCTTCAATTGCCTTGATGCACAAGTATTGAGCTGGCTTCAACCATGATTACGAGGAGTGCTTTCTGGCTGTTATGATTTATTGGGCCTACCCTAAGGGATTATTGTATCCCAGCTTGTAGTTTTGGGTCCACTGTTGGATTCCTTCTGGCAGAGGGTTATTCTAGTTACAGGAAAGACATAGTGTTTCCCCCTTAGGATCAGACTGGGGGGGGGGTAACTCCGGGGGTTACAAACCTGGGACATCCTTATGAGGGTGGCAAAAGATAGTTCTTAAGGTAGCATACAATGACTTAAGAGAGGGTAGCACCATAGGTGTCGTTTTAGTGGGGGTATGGACTAGATTTATAACAAGTTGCACTTGCCAACGTTCAGGGAGTCCTAGAGTGAGTTAAGGAGCTTCTCTTGATCTTTACTTCCAACGAGGTGTTGTCGCCTGTAGATGCACGGGGAATCTTCTGTCTTGAGTGGCAGGGCAGCGAGAGGTAGGGTGGCCGTCTTTTCTAGAGATAAGGGCCCTAGGTGCCTTCGGGCTTCACTTTCGCGGAGGTCTTGATGGGTTTACTCTCGGGGCATTCTCGGCTGAAGTGACCGGGTAGACCACACGTGAAACAGGTACCCTTCTTTTGGCGTAACTGGTTTGACGATTTTCTTACGGTGACATCGGGAGGTTGACATGTCTTGCCAATGCGGGGATATATTGGACAATTGACAGGGACATGGTCTTGGCCTTCACAGAGGAAACAAGTGGTAAAACGGGTTGGGCAAACTTTGGACGAATGGGGTTCTCCGTAGTTTGGGCAGTGACCGGAGCATCTGTTGGCTAGGTGACTTTCATCTCCGCAACGGCTACATGCCTTCTTCGAGCTTCCGGTCTTCATGGCCATCCTGGGGGAGTTCCTGTTTGTGGCAAATGTTCCGGGTTGGGTCTGATGCAACGTCTTGGGTAAAATACGCAAGAATGAAAACAATCCAAGCAAGCATAAAAATCCAAGGAGGTCATTATATAACCAACCAATCTGCGCCCGAAGGAGCTAATAGTACTTAAGCATTACAAAATGCGTTCGGGGATGATACATTACTCTACCCTATTGCTAGACGGGCGAGTACTGCAACGCGGGTGATTACTCGGAGGGTGCGTCAGTGGAATCGTTGCTAAACCTGGGGTGGGGTTCCGGCTACTACAGATCTTCTGGGGTATGGGGGATATTCAGCTCGTCTTAAGTGAAGGTGAGAGTGATGCCTTCCCAAGGTGCAGGGTTAGATGTTGGCTCAGTCGAAGCGGGTGACTGTACGATAGGGTGGTACTCATTGAGGAAGGAGAGCTCGTCGTCAGTCCCGGGATTCTCGTCTTCAGGAGTTGGAGGTAATTCAATGGTCAGCTTCTTCTCCAAGCGAGCATTGGTGGCTCTCAGACTTCTTTCGCGCTTACGGAGTAGGTTGATATCCATCTTTAGAAGCAGATTCTCTCGCCTGGCCTTGTCAAGATATTCCTAGGAACGTTGGAGTAGGTATTCCATGTTCTGTAACTGATTCCCAATGCAGCATGTGAGGAATGACTCGGTAGGAAGTCCATCTTGGTCGTGCTTTCCAAACAAATGGTAGGGAGTATCCTTCAACTCATCTTCGTGGATCTTGCAGAGGCGTGCCATGATCTCCTGTATGGCTCGCACCACACCGTTTACCAAGTTGCTGTCAAGGAAGGTGAAGATTGTGGGTGCGGTATCCTCATCAGGGGAGGGAATCACAACCTTGATGACCCATTGCATTACATTGGTGTTTCTACGAGAAAGTTCGGTTCCTTCAATCGTTGGCGAGGGCCGCTTGACTATCTTCAGTAGGTTGTGAAGTTGCTCTTCAAAGGGCCAGAAACTGTCTCCAATGATGATGCGTTTTGAGAGGAAAGATGCCATCTACAGCAGATTTTTGAGATGGGGTTAGGTTAGTGACAAGTGTGCAAGATTTTAAGATTAGAAAATCATATTAATGCGAGCATTTTCAAAACACAGAGGGAAAATAAATAAGCACTTTTGCAAATAATCATCTCTTCCCTTTGTCCTTTAGAAAATAGGTTTGTCGTTTCCTGTCTAACGTCCATGTTAGCTAAGGTATCCTACAGTCAGGATGGCTCTGATACCAAGTTGCTCCCCGGATTACATCCGAGAAAATCCCTGTTATGCATATATCCACCTTCCCATGATCAGTGAGCCATGGAACATAACCGACAAGTATCATTTCAACATCCGAAACATAACGAAATTCAAGACTTACATAAGCGCCATTTTGGCTACACCATCCTTAGCAGCGGAATATGATCATGCGCAGAGCCCAAGCGTGACTCAACCTACAGGGAGCTGACTGGGAAGACGGTCTAGCTCGTTGGACGTCACTTTAATCTCTTGATGTCGAACCTCTGAAAGTCTGGCCAAGTAAATAGCCAGGGACAAAGCCGTGAGTACTTTTGAATGTACTCGCAAACCACCAAGATAAGTGAATAAGAAAATGCAATTCTGGCTGTGGCGAGATGGCTCTATCTGGGGTTGCTTTTGAAAAGCCTAGACTAACTCTTGTAGTATGGCATCTCCATATCTTTGTTGAAAAAGAGTTTTGAAAACATGTCGCCATTTTATAATTAAGGACATCTCCATATCTCTGTTTAAAAAGAGTTTGAAAACAGTTTTGGAGTAGAAAACCCTTTTTAAACCTCTTTGACCGCCTCTGGTCAAAACAGCGCCTTTGAACTCAGGTTCCCCCGGAACCTTCATACTTTTTGTCCATTTCCCAAATGAACATCGTTTGGGTACTCCTAGCCATCACCTTTCCAACCGTCCTTGACCGTGGACACGGCTATTCGAATAGATTATACTCTGCAGAGTTTGTGCACTTTCCCCACAAGAATCAATACATCTGCCGGGATACAACCACGGCCCACTACCACTGTAGATGGGAGTCCGGATAATCAAACCTAACCCTTCGCTTGTCAACCCTAGCAAAGGCTGCTTTTTCTTTTGGGTTTGTTCTCCCTGACAACGAGTATGTGGCTTCCAGCCATAGTCCTGCCTTATGTACACACGTATACCCAAGCCGCAACTTGACGTATACCTTAATCAGGTGACTCCACTTCCTTCCGTACTACCTAAGTCATACTGTCCGTGGGAGACCCAATTGTTGCACCGGCACTCCTGCCAGAATAGGCTCGCTCTTGCCGAAGGAAGCAACAGGCTTCAGATCCGAGATTTGTTAGCGCCTGCCCGGAATTCAAGGGATCTCTCCCTATAAGCATGGTACAAGCTGCCTTGGCTAACACAGACAAATACGAGTGAATCCCCAACACCTGGGGTAATGTGGTTGCATTGATAAAAAATATTCCATAAAGGCGTAGAACATCCCTTCACTTTCGTAATTCTCATCATCACCATTTCTTTTGTAAAAAAAACTCCAGTGGGAAAGATGCCTCTTCCCAGTGTTTTACAAAGCCGTTTTGGAAACATTTGTAGTAGGGTAAATCCCCAAAACAGTTTATTTTCTCAAAAGCCGAGGGTTTTCAACGAGGTAGGATGCTAACCACCGTACTCTCGGTCTAAAGGGATAAAATGGTGGGTACAATGAGGGTGGTGCCACGAGGGACACGAATGCATAACTTGGAGGGGCCAAGTTATAAGCGCAGTATTTCTAACAAGACATGCAGGTAGATAATGCAATTTATTAAGAGGATACAAAACAGGTAATAACAAGAGTAGGACATGTATCAGAATTCAGGGATGGTGGCTTGCCTGTGATCGGCAATATGTCCCTGGACTTTTTTAGATAACCAAGAATACCCAATAAGTAATAGAAAGAAGTCCCTTCCTTCTTGTCGTCAAACACTCACACTATAGTCGTCATCGAGTATACATGCAAGCAGACAAGTCCACAATCAATTCAAGGTATTCATGCAACAAACCATACATCAATCAAACATAAGAGAAACTACCTAACTTAGTAGGTTTTGGAGGAGTTGGGTAATGAGATAGGAATTACTAAATTGCCATTGAGGTGTTTTTTCCTTTGGAAGATAGATGTCTAGGATAAATACCATGATCTTGGAGTGGGGTTCTGAGGTTAGTAGGATACCAATGTGCAACAGTTATATCCTTAGATAGGTCTTGACGAAAAGAAACCAACACAAGTGGTTTCACTTGATTATCAAATACCTAGATTTAAACATGCTTTTTATAGTGGAAGAAGCTCTAGTTTAAGGAATAATTCACCAGAATTTATTTGGAGCTCCAAAATTATTTCCTTGGGTGGTTAGGTGGTGTTTGATGTACTGCAACACCTAGAGTTGTAATTTTGTCAAATGAATTAACAGAATGCGCTCAGGAAATTCCCAAAGGCAGTTCTGTAAGGTTTATCTCTTTTTCACCAAATTGAATCTACAGAAGATATTGAGTTGGTTCCAAAGGCATGTGGTAGGCATTTAAATTGGATTCACTCATTTTGGAGTTCCCAATCTCCTGGAGTGATTTATTTAGTGAAAATACCCCTTGCAGAAGTATTTAAATCACTAGAATGTAACTAGAGATCAATAAATTCTGAGCTGCTGGGGTTTGCTAGATACTGATAGTATGAGGTACTGGGAGGTGGAATCATGTCAATACAACATTTGGTTTTACCTAGAGAAATTTCCTAAGACAGATAAAGTCTATTTTTGTTATTTTTGTTGAAGACACACTTCTGTTCACCTTGGTATAAGACATATGCGAGAAGATAGGTATATGAAATAACTTCTAGTAGAGCCTTGTTCCATCTCAAATGAATAAGGCTAGCTCACTTAGGAATTTATTTAGTGAACAAGATATATATTAGTGGATTAATTGCCAATAACTAATAAAGAATATTTTTGGCAAGGGACTAGTTCTGCATGTTGCGCAAAACCTGAAGGAACCCTTGGAAATTTGCATCTGGATAGAATATTGTGATTTCCATTTTTATCTGGATTTAATCCTAATAGGAATTTTTTTGGAATTAATAGATCACCTAAAAGGAAAAAGGATGCAGTGGTCCGGATCTAGAGGGGACGTGGGCCGCAGAGGGGAAATCAGCCCTGCGGCGAGTGGCGCGGCACGCGGGAGGCCGTGGCTTGAACCTGCCAGGCGGGGCCCGGCGGTCAGCGAGAGGGGGCGGCCGAAGCAGTATCGCGTAGATCTGGCCGTCCGATTAAGTCGTGATGGACGGCGGCGCGTCGTCGTGCTCGATAGAGCGGAGCTCGTGGCGACGGAACCCTAGCACGTCGAAGAGGGAGGTGGGAGCTCACCAGGGGGCGCGGGAGCCGACAAGGAGGGTGCAGGGCGAAGCGGTCGACGATGGTAAGCAGATCGAGGGGCGACACAGCGGGGTTGGCCTCCAGGAAGTAGCTCGCGCAACGGTGGCCGAGGATGACCTCGTCGGAGCTCACTGGTGAGGACAGAGGACTCGGTCCTTGGCAAAAATAAGCATAGGGTTAGGTAGAGGGTAGATAGGGGAGTCGACCATGCGACATGCAAAGGAGGGGAGCAAGGGGGAGAGAGCCTTGCCCGATTCTGTGAGGAGGCCGAGAGCTTCTCCTTCTTCTTCCTTTGGATAGCACAGAGCAGAGGAGAGCGAGTGCTGCTCAGGGGAGGTAAGTGTGGAGGAGAGGGAACAAACGAGGGGCAGGGGCTCGCTAGGGGAGGCCTCTGGCCATTTATACCGAGGAGGGGAGTTAGATGGAGTAAATGTCCCATTTGGACACGGGGGATGGGGAATGCTGGCTAGGGATTGGTCCAGGGGACGGTGGGGAGGGGTAAGAAAGGGTTTTGGTCCGGCTAACAGAGCTGTGGCAGCTGGGGTAATTACTTGGAGTAAATCTTGTAAGATTTGCTTCTCTCTCTCTCTCTCTCTCTCTCTCTCTCTCTCTTTCTACTAGTACAAGGTTAAAATGGGAAGGCTGAGGTGGAGCTACAGTGCTGGTCGACCAGGGGAGTGTCCTGGTGCTGAGGAGATGCATTGAGCAAGATTGGTGGGGGTTTGATCTTGTTTTGACTCAATATTTGTTAGAGTTGCTAAATTGAGTAGATAGGTGGTTGTGAAGGAAGTTCAAAAACTTGCATTGGACTAGAGGAGGAACTGGTACTGGGGGATAGATGAGGTCAAGGTAGACTCCTAGGATTTAATTGATATTTTTATAAGGGGTTTTAGTCCTTATGAATCCATTTATTCAAAAAGGACAGAAGTGGTTTCTAGAAGATCATTTGATATTTTTACCTTGGACAAGGTGGGATTTTGGTTTGAGATGGTCCCAAATGTGAGAGGGGCATTTAAGGAAATGGGCAAAAAGAAATAATAAAGCTTCGCAAAAATATTGATTTTTGAGATGGGAGGATAGGGTATGATATATGGAACTCATATGAGCCAAAAGTTGGAGAAGTGTTTTGGAAAAAACCAAACTTCCCATTTGGGAGAGGGGTTTTGAGATTTTGTCTAATAAAGGAATTAAATAGTTTTGGAGCCATAATAAGTATGGATAATATTTGATAAATCTTGATGACCAAGGTAGATGATGTAGACAAGGTGTAGTAAGAATTTTCAACCTTGTGGAATGGAAATCCAACTTGAATTATATGGAAAAACACGGAATTGAGGATCTAGGGTGAGGTTATTTTTATACCACCTAAACATGGGTGTATCTGGGAGATCAGAGTTCACCTTGATGCAAGGGATAGAAGGATAGGTAGACCAAGTCATATATATTAACATGGCAACAAGAGTTTGAATTAAATGCATTTGAGGTGATCTAGGAATGGTGGCAAACTTTGTTGAAAATAAGGCTGCCATACCAAAAGAGTCATGATGCCTTATAAACCAAGTGGGTTTAAGCAGCACAAAGATTCACTTGGAACAAGTGAAGTAGATCTTGGTAGACCTATATGAGTAAAACACAACCATGCAGAGAGTTGGTACATAGGAGGTTGGATGATGATGTGAGCTTCTACCAAAGTAGGTATGATGGCTAGATTTGCAGGAAATGTTATTTTCTTGTCTACAGAAATGTTAAGAATAAGTGGGTTGGAGGATGATCTAACCAAGGAAAAAAGTGGATCTTGGTAGTCCTTATGATGGTTAACAAGATAGTTCAAGTGCATTTCCAAGAATGCACATGGTTTGGGAAAGGGAGGCATTCAAAAATGTGAGATTGAAATAGATTCCAGACTTTTGAGGCTTTTGACTAGAGCTTTTGACTAGAGCATGAGGGGAAATGTTTTGGGAGGTGCTGCAAGGTATCAGAGCATCAACACGTGGATGATGTTAAAGTGTAGATTGAGGACAAGGGATCCATGCTTGATATTGGTCTTCATGGGCTTGGAAGCTTCTAGAATGGAAGTCTTCGGAATTGATCTGGTTAAGGGTTTTCGATGATCCCTAGTATCTAGTGATTTGATTTGGCTTTGTTTTTCTGGCTTGGGATGTGGTGATTTGGAAACCTATTGATCCTAGGGACGAGATCCTAGAGTATCTTGAGGTAAGTATGGGTATATTGAAGAGGTTGGGGTTTGAATAAGATGAGAGTCCTTGGTATTTCTACCAAGGGAAGAATTCAAAAGCTTTTAAAAGAGGTTTTGGGAGAACTAGAGGTAAGATTAGTTGAAGGTCCTGTCTTGAAAACATAAGGGGGTTTATATTGTATATCTCTCCATAGTTTTGTCAATAGAGGCTACTAAAATGGTTTTAGTTGCATAAGCATGTTGGCTCATGAAATGCATAACGTTTGAGAATATGTAAAATGAGCCAGGGTGGTTTTGGTAAATAGCTTTTGTCAACTGATGGTGAGGTAAGGAGTATCATTTGGTATATACTCACAATCACAAGCACAAACAATCAACAAGCAAACATTGCACCAAAGAACAATAAAAAGTTTTTGTTCCCCCTGATTTTTGCATTCTAGATAACTAATCAGGGTTGCTAGATTTGGGGTGTTACACATATACTAATCATCTTGACTCCTATGAGATTTGATTAGGAATTACAACATTATACATAGACCATAATCCAACTGGATCTATGACTAATAATCCACCTTCAGGTTATCATCCGAACCCCCTCTAGTATTAAGTTGCAAGCAACAGATAATTGCATTAAGCAAAGTGTGTAAAGTAAACAATACGATTGTTCTATGAAGAAAGGATTGATGTTTTCTCCCTAGTAGCAACAACAAATCTAGTACCTTAGAGATTTCTATCAATTCCCCAGATTACTAGAGGCATGAACCCACTATCGAGCATAAATAATCCCTCTTGGACTTGCTAGCATCTACTCGGGCAAGATAGCTACTAACAACGGAAAGCATGCAAGATCACGAATAACAAAGACATGATAGAATAAATAATCAATCTGAAATAGCATCTCAATATCCATCGAATCCCCGCAAACATAACATGTAGGATTACAAATAGATGATCTTGATCATGAACGGAGCTCACAAGATCTAAACATGGTAGCACAAAGGAGGAGAACCAACCATCTAGCTACTACATGGACCCGTAGTCTAGGGATGAAATACTCACGCATCACACCGGAGGCATTCATTGAGATGAACGAGGCCTCCAGGGTTATCTCTCCCCTCCGGCAGGGTGCCGGGAAGAGCTTCAGATCCCTCCCGATCTAGGGATGGAGATGGCGGTGGCTACAGACTCTTTTATGGAATTTTGATCGGGTACTTAGGGTTTTCGTCCCGAGGGAAATATATAGGCGAAGGGGCAAGGTCGGTGGAGTGCCAGGGGGCCCACACCCCTGGTGGTGTAGCTAGGGTTGGCCGCGCCACCACCAGGTGTGGCCGGCCTGGTTCCCCTTTCGTCTCCCCTCCGAACTCCGTCTTCCTTCTGGTGAAATATTGACTTGGGCTTTTTTCCGGTCCAATTCCGAGAATATTTCCTTACTAGCTTTTCTAAACTCAAAAACAGCAGAAAACAGGCAACTGGCACTGTGGCATCTCATTAATAGGCTGGTTCCATAAAATGTGTAAAGATACTCCAAAGTATGGACAAAACATAAGAAAGTAGATATAAAACAAGCATGGAACATCAAAAATTATAGATACGTTTGCAACGTATCAACATCCCCATGCTTAACTCCTTCTCGTCCACGAGTAGGTAAGTGATAAAAAGAAAAGATATAGCATGCACCGTCACAATCTTGATCAAGGCATAAAACATTGATAACTTGGATCATAGTACTTTAACATAGCATGAAAGATATAGTTCTATGAATAAGACATAGCAACTATGTCATCACATGAAAAGGTACAAACAAAAGATTCATTGATAACAATGCTTTGAAAGATGTTTGTTTGTTTCACATAAAGAAAACATAATGAGAATGCTATTCAGCTTGTCCCTCATAGTGTAGCAAAACATAAATGCATAGGACACCTTCAAAGTTCATAAGGGTGACTAGATACAAATAGTTTAGTAACAAGCAATATCAAAGTTATGCATCAATCAACAAGTCTTGGGACAATGCACATTAAACTAAGATGACCACTATGCTCTCTTAATAGGTGCATAAACATACGAGATGGAGACTCAACATAAAAGTAAAAGAAAGGCCTTCATAGAAGGAAGCAAGGATTCAAGTCTCATAAAGAGCTTCCAAAAATTATGGTACTTATTAGCTTTCAGCTCTTATTGCCCCTATCATAAGCATCTTGAAGTAAATAAGGTTGCGGTGAACAAACTATGGAGTATATGCTTGACAAAGTATAAGTTGGCAATCTCATGTCCCTTGAATACGAGGGCCACTCCTCATGCTACTCAAGTTTAGTTACCGGTAAGTTCTTGTCATAGTAAGTACATGTGTATCATAGAGAACCGCCAACGGGGTACCCCTTGCCCGATGATACAGAAGAATCCCCATATCAAAATGACAAGGCAAGCAGAAAATAACCATCTCAGCATCTTCCTATTTACCATGGGAAAATGGTGCTTTTTCTCTCTTTCCTATTTTCTCTTACCTTTTTCTTTTCTTTTTTCTCAATCTCTATCTCTTTTTTATAAGAAGAATGCTTCATAGATTTCTCATTATGGTTACGCTGTAGGTTTCCACCATGATTAGACATGGATTAGACCAGCCGCCCAGACGTTTCTCTAACACACATACATAACTCCATGGACTTACAAGCTCCCCTTTCATTTCACACCGACGACATCCATAAACAAAAGAGCATGATATCAACTGGGTACAATGTACAAGTGCAATGTTGAAAGAATTCCCCATGATAGCATGGTTCTGCTAATCCCAACGTATAAATGCAAGCATATACAACATAGATGACACAATGGTTCAAGTTTATTAGGGGCAAGAAAAGTAAAGTGTGCCATAAAGTTCGTGAGAGCTTTAATCACTAATTTTCACATAACAAGTTTAATTCGGAAGGTCGATAAAAACATGAATATACTTGGAATAGTAAATGCTAATAGGTAGGTATTGTGGACTCTTTGGAATAACTTGGTTTTATTTGGAGTTTGATGCATGAGTGGAACTCATACTTGGTATGGAGGCTAGCAAAAGACTGGGAGCGACCAACTAAGAGAGCAATAATGGCTATAATCATGCAATGTGACAAAACATCATTAATTAAAGCATAAAGTGATATTACAAGTAAAAAACTAAATGATCATAGAGGCTATGGTGACTTGGTATAGTCTTAACATGGTGTGAGCATGCACCAAGTCAACCCAAATAAAGCATCAAAGGAGAATACCACAATACTATGCTTTAACATGCTAAAACAACGCATGATTCTTTCAAGGCACATTAAGCAATCTAAATTGTTTAAAACATTTCATGCTACAGAAAAAATCACTAAGCATAAAGCCAAAACATATCCATCATGACATGACAAAGGATAGGCCACAGTTAAAAACAAGCTCCTTTTTACCACTTAAGCATGAACTTTTCCTACTCTTTTCCAATCCAAACCAACTTATTTGAAAACTAATGTATGAATGAGGGGGTCCAACCAATTTAGTCAAGAAACCTAAGCAAAACTAAGCAAACAAAAACTAAGAACGAAAAAAAAGACACTCCAAGAACAACACAACTATGCATGAAACAATAAAAATGAAGTGTTTGGAAGAAACCTGAGATTTTTATTGATGAAGAAGGGGATGCCTTGGGCATCTCCAAGCTTTGACGCTTGTACTTCTTGGATATTTCTTGGGGTGACACGAGTGGCATCCCCAAGCTTGAGCTTTTGTACATACTTCATCTATCACATTACTTCACACAATCTGTAACATCCCAATTTCAGCAACCCTGATTAGTTGACCAGAATGCAAAAAATCAGGGGGGACAAAAACTTTTTCTTGTTCTTAGGTGTAGTGTTTACTTGTTGTTTGTTTATACCTGTGCCTAAGAGAGTGTATCCTATGCTATTTCTTACCTCATCCGTTGTTGACAAAAGCTATTTACCAAAACTATCCTGGCTCATTTTACATATTCTCAAATGTTCTGGCATTTCAAAACATGAGCCAAGATGCTTATGCAACCAAAACTATTTCAGTAGCTTCTATTGACAAAACTATGGAGAGATATAATACAATCTCCTTATGTTTTCAAGATAGAACCCTCAACTAACCTTACCTCTAGTTTTCCCAAAACCCCTTCTCAAAGCATTTGAATTCTACTCTTGGTGGAGATACCGAGAACCCTCAATCCTATTTAAGCTTCAAAACTTCAAAATTCCCCAACCTTACCCCAAGCTAGGCTTGATGGTAACCTCAATAGTGATTGTGCTTAGTTATAAGATAAGTTGCCTTGATCTGCTGTCTGATGAGTTGCCTTGATCTGCTGCTTGATTTGTTTGCCTAGGAAGTAGTATGAGCCACCCTAGGAGCTCATCACTAGGATCAAGATGTTTCCAAATCATAAATCCCTAATCAAGAATACAAACCTAGATGTGATCCCTAGCCACTAGGTGATCATCTAAAACCCTTAACTAGATCAATTCTGAGGAATTCCATTCTAGATGTTTCCAAGTCCATGAAGACCAATATTCAGCTTGGATCCCTTCTACTCAAACTACAATTCAACATCATCCACTTTTTGATGCTCTGGTACCTTGAAACCCCGCCAAGAACATTCCCTCTCGTACTCTAGTCAATATCCTCAAAACTTAAGTACTAACAAGGACATCACCTTTTTGAATGCCTCCTTTTCTCAAACCAGGTGCATTTTTTGGAAATGCACTTGAACCATATTGATAACCAACTTAAGTACTAACAAGGACCACATTTAACCTTGGTTAGATCCTCTTCCAACCCACTTGTCCTTGATGGTTTTGCAGGCAAGAAACTAACTTTTCCTGCAAATCTAGTCATCATGCCTACTTTGGTAGAAGCTCACACCCTCATACAACCTCCTATGGACCAAATCTCTGCATGGTTGTGATCTACTATATAGGTATCCCAAGATCCACTTCACTTGTCCCAAGTGGATCTCTGTGCTGCTTAAACCCACATGGTTTATAAGGCATCATGACTCATTTTGCATGATAGCCTTAATTTCAACAAAGTTTGCCATCACTTCTAGATCACCTCAAATGCTATTAATTCAAACTACTCCTTCCATGATCATCTATATGACCTGGTATACCCACCCGTATATCCCTTGCACCAAGATGAGCTATGAGCTCCAAGATGCAAGCATGTTTTGGTGAGATAAAAACAACATCACCCTAGATCACCAACTCCTTGTTTCCTATCCTTTTCAAGTTGGAAATTTCATTCCCCGAGGTTGTAAATGCTTGCTACATCTTGTCCACATCACCTACCTTGATCACCAAGATTTATCAAAATTATCCTTAATCATTATGACCCCAAAACTATTTAATTCCTTAAATAGTCAAAATCTCCAAAACTCCCTCCATAAAGGAAAGTTTGGTTTTTGCCAAAACACTCCTGCAACTTTATGCTCATGTGAGTTCCACACATCATAACCTATATATCCCTCTCAAAAATAAATATTTTTGAGAAGCTTTATTATTTATGTTTGCCCATTTTCTTAAATGGCTGAATTGGAATAATAATTGTTTTAATTACTTTTATGCCTCACTAAATCTTGGAAAAATTCCCCTAGGTGTGTATTCACATTTTGGACCCTTCCACCTAAAAATCAACCTTTGTCCAATGCCAATTTAAAAAATGATCATCTAGAATTCACTTCTCTCCTTTTTGAGTAATTGGATTTAAATGGACTAAAACCCCATATAAAAATCTCAATTAAATCCTAGGAGACTACCTTGATCTCATCTATCTACCAACACCATTTCCTCCTCTGGTCCAATGCAAGATTTTGGATTTCCTTCACCACCATCAATTGGATCAAAATTAACATTTAAGGAAATCCACAACTCCAACCATTTCCAAATTCCATCAAAACTTGTTCAATGCTTATCCTCAACACCAGGACACCCCACTGGTCGACCAGCACTGTAGCTCCACCTCAGCCTTGACCATTTTGCCCTTGTACTAGTATTAAGAGAGAGATATCCCCAAATCTTACAAGGATTGGCCACAATAAAGTACCACAACAGCCCTCCCACTCTCTCTGAGCTCCAGCCCAAGCAAATACCAATCCTACCCCTCCCCACCTCCCTCTAGATCAATCCCTGGCCAGCATTCCTCTCCCCTTGTCCTAAATGGTCTTTCACCTCATCTACCCATCCCTCCTTGGTATATAGGCCAGAGGCCACCCCAGCCAGCCCTCTGCCCCGCATTTTCTCCCTCACACCCCCACTCAGCCTCCCTAGCTCCACTCCATCTCCCCTGCTCGGATCTGCCTAGGAGAAGAAGAAGGAGAAGCTTCGGCTTGTCCCAAAAATCGAGCAAGGCTCCCTCCACATTGCTCCCCTTCCCTGCATGTCACATGGTCGACTCCCCTAGCCCTCCTTCATCTAACCCTAGTCCTGTTTTTGCCTAGGACCAGCTCCTTCACCGTCGTCGTTGAACCCCGACGAGGTCACCCTCGGCCTCCGACACGCGAGCTACCTCCCGGCGTCAAACCACATCGTGCCGCCCCTCGATCTGCTCAGCATGATCGACCAAGTCACCCTACAACCTCCTCATCGCCTCCCGAGCCCGATGGCGAGCTCCTGCCTCCCTCTCCGCTGCTACCTAGGTTCCCGCCGCCGGCTGCCCTGTCTTGCGTAGACGACAAAGCCCTGCCGTCCATCGCGCCTTAAACGGACGGCCAGATCTGGCCGATACCGTTTCGGCCTCCCCCTCTCGCTGACCGCTGGGCCCCGCCTGGCAGGTTTGAGCACCGGCTCCCGCGTTCCTCGCTAAGCGCCGTGGGCCGATTTCCCTCCCGGCCGGCCCAGTTCTCCCTAGATCCGGCCCACTACACCCCTTTTTCCTTTTTCTTTTAGTAGATCCATTAATTCCAGGAAACCTCCTGTTAGAAATAAATCCAAATAAAATGCTAAACCAAGTCCAAATGTCCAGATCTAAATTTCTGGTTGTTCCCTGATGTTTTCTCAAACATGCAGAGGCAGCCCCAAGTCCAAATTAAATTCCATTTTCTGCTGGTAATTTTTCTTCTCACAAATATACTTTACAATAATTAATTTCCCTAGAGAGTCTCACATCCCCATTTGAGTCAAAACAAAGTCCTACTGAGAGGTACTTGATATACCTATCAAGTAGTACAGGTCCTATGCCAAGATGAACAGAAGGATGCCTTTAGCAAAAATAACCAGATAAGCCTTTATCTGCCTTAGATGAATTCTCTAGGTCAAACAAAGTGTGGTATTAACCTAAGTCCAACTCCCAGTACCTCCTAGAACCAACACACATCAAATCCTAGCACCTCGGAATTTATTGAGCTCTGATTTAAGTTTAGTGAATTAAATACTTCTGCAATTGGTGTTTTCACTAAATAAACCACTCCAGGAGTTTGACAACTTTAAAATGACTGAATCCAACTTCTACAGAAAGGTATTACAAGTGCCTACCACATGCGCTTGGAACCAACTCAAGATCTCCTGTAGAATGAATCTGGTGAAAAAGAGAAAAACCAGACAAAACTGCCCTTGTAAATTTCCTGAGGGCATTCTGGTAATTAGTTTGACTTGATTCCAACTCTAGGTGGTTCACTACACCAGACACTACCCAACCATCCAAGAAAATGACTTTTGAAGCTCCATAACTCTTCTGGTGAATTATTTCCTCAAACTAGAGTTATTTCCACTTTAAAAATCATAATTAAATCTAGGAGGTTGATATTCAAGTGAAACCACTTGTAATGGTTTTGTCTTGTCAAGACCTATTTGAGGATATCATGGCTACCCTCTGGTAGCCTACTGACCACAGAACCCTAGTCCAAGTTCATGATATCTAGCCTTGACAACTATCTTCCAAGAGTAAACACCACAGTCGCAATCTATTAAATTCACACCAATAAAACCCGCTTCTCCAAAAACCTCCCAAGTTTAGTAGAAATTCTTATGTTTGTTTGCTGTATGGTTTGATGTTTGTATGCCTTGTATTGATTGTGGACGTGTCTGCTTGCATGGATACCCGATGACGACGGTAGTGTGAGTGTATGACGACAAGAAGGAAATGACTTCTTATTATTATATAATTGGGTATTCTTGGTCATCTGAAGAAGTCCAGGGACCTATTGCTGATCACAGGCAAGCCACCATTCCTGAACTCTAATATATGTCCTACTCTCATTTACATGTCTTATATCCTCCTTATAAATTGCATAATCTACCTGCATGTTTTGTTTTACAAATACTGCGATAGTAACTTGGCTCCTCCAAGTTATCACTTCGTGTCCTTCGAGGCACCACCCCGATGTACCTACCATTTTATCCCTTAGATCGGGGTATGATGGTTAGCATCCTACCCCGTTGGAAAACCCTGGTTTTGAGAAAATAAATTGTTTTGGGATTTATCCCACCACAAATGTTTCAAAACTCTTTTGTAAAACCCTTGGAAGAAGGCATCGTTCCAAGCAGATGTTTTAGCAAAGGAAATGGCGATGATGAGAAGTTAGGATGTAATTGGGATGTTCTACGCCTTTACTGGAACAATTTTTATCCGTCCAACCACATTACCCCATGTGTTGGGGCTTAGCTCGTAGTTTGTCCGCATTAGCCGAGGCAACTTCTACCATGCTTTTAGGGAGAGATCCCTAGAATTCCGGGCAGGCACTACCAGATCACGGATCTGAAGCATGTTGCTTGTTTCGGCAAGAGTGAGGTTGAACTAATAGGAGGCCGGTGCAACAATTGGGTCTCCCGTGGATAGTATGACTTGGAGTACGGAAGGAAGTGGAGTCGTCAGATTTAAGGTATACGCCAAGTTGCGGCTTGGGTATGCGCATGTACGGAAGGCAGGACTATGGCTGGGAGCCACATACTCGTTGTCGGGGAGAACAAACCCAAAAGGAAAAGCATGCCTTTGCTATGGTAGACAAGCGAAATTTTAGGTTTGATTATCCGGACCCCCATCTACAGTGGTAGTGGGCCGTGGTTGTATCCCGTCGGATGTATTGATTCTTGTGGGAAAAGTGCGCAAACTCTGCAGAGTATAACCTATTCGAATAGCCGTGTCCACGGTCAAGGACGGTTGTAAAGGTGTTGGCTAGGAGTACCCAAACTGTGCTTGTGTGGGACACAAGGACGAAGAGGACAAAGGTTCTGGGGGAACCCGAGTTCGGAAGCTTTGCTTTGACCCGTGGTGGTCGAAAAGGTTTAAGAAGGGTTTTTAACTAAAAAACGGTTTTCAAAACTCTTTTTCAACAAAGATATGGAGATGTCTTGATTTATAAAACCGAAGCATGTTTTCCAAACTCTTTTTTCAACAAAGATATGGAGATGCCATAACTTCAAAAGTTAGTTTAGGCTTTTCAAAAGCAACCCTAGATAGAACTATCTCGCCACAGCCAGAATTGTATTTCCTTGTTTCCCTTATCTTGGTGGTTTGAGAGTACATTCAAAAGTACTCATGGATGTGTCCCTAGCTATTTACTTGACCAGACTTTCAGAGTTTCGACTTCGGAAGATTCAGGTGACGTCCAGCAAGCTAGGTCGTCTTCCTAGTCAGCTGCCTGTAGTTTGAGGCAAGATTGGGCTCTGCGCTTGCCAATGTTCCGCTACTAATGATGATGTAGCCATAATGGCATTTATGTAAGTCTTGTAATTCGTTATGTTTTGGATGTTGTAATGGTACCTGTCGGTTATGTTCCACGGCTCACTGATCATGGGAACGTGGATGTATGCATAACAAGTATTTCTCGCATGAATAATCCAGGGAGCCCACATACTTGGTATCAGAGCCATCCTGACTATAGGAGACCTTAGATAGCATGGACGTTCGACAGGAAACGACAAACCTATTTTATAAAAGACTGAGGGAAGAGATGACTACTTGCAGAAGTGCTTATGTCCTTTCCCCTCCATTTTGAAAACTACTTGCATTAATATGATTTCCGAATCTTAAAATCTTGCACACTTGTCACTAACCCAACCTGACCCTAAAACCTTCTGTAGATGGAACCTATTGATGAAGAGTGGCTGAAGATTGGATTCCCCCAAATCCTATGGGACTCAATGCAACTGTGCGGTTACCAGCAGAAACCTACCTACACCCTCCACAAGGGACTGGAATCAGGAGATTATGTGGGATAGATTGTCATACTAGCCAAGCCAGGAACCAATGGAAGCCCTATCTACTCCACAGGACCTCGGATGCCTAGTCCCGTACTTGCTATTGATTAGGTAGCCAGAGAAGTTTTGATGCGCATCCATAGTTCCCTCCCAGAGATGAGACAGCCCACAACCTTCTACCTCCCCATGAAGGGAAATGTCGGCTACACCGGAGGAACTCAAGACCCCAGCCTGGCGTACCCTGCTCTCTCCTTTCAGACCTATTACAGCTACTCTAGCAATGAGGTGTTAATAGCAGTCATTGACGAATACCGCCACTCCCAGATGGAGCTCCGAAGCCTACAAGCCATTCTCACCCGTAAGGAAGCTCAGGAAGCCTTGCAAAGGAATCGAGCCTGAACCACCGGCACTGAAGGAACATCGAGGGAAGCCGCCCCCAAGATAAGCCGGAAGTACACCACCGCCAGTCAATATCTCCGTAGGTTCAAGCCCCTCAAGAAGGCGCAGGAAACCTCCCCTGATCTGCCAGAAGCCAACCACGACTCCATAGATGCACCCTCCGAGTAATCACCCGCGTTGCGGTACTCACCCGTTTAGCAATAGGGTAGAGTCATGTATCGTCCCTGAACGCATTTTGTAATGCCTAAGTACTATTAGCACCCTTGGGTGCAGAATTGGTTGGTATGTAATAACTTCCTTGGATTGCTATGCTTGTTTGGTTGTTTTCTTCTTGCGTGTTTTACCCAAGACGTTGCATCAGACCCAACCCAGAACGTCTGCCACCAACAGGACCCCCCCCCAGGATGTCCATGGAGAATGGAAGCTCGAAGAAGGCCTGTAGACGTTGTGGAGACGGAAGACACGAAGCCAATAGATGCTCTGGCCACTGCCCCAACTCCGGAGAACCTCATTCACCCAAAGTTTGCCCAACTCGGTTTGTCACTTGTTTCCTATGCGAAGGCCAAGACCATGTCCCTATTAAATGCCCAATATATCCCCTCATTGGCAAGGCCCGTCAACCTCCCGGTACTGCAAAGGCAAGTCGTCAAACCGTTACGCCGAAGTACAGGTACCTGCTTCATGTGTGGACTACCCATTCACTTCAGCAGAGAATGCCCCTAGGGTAAACCCGTCAAGACTCCCTCAACATAGAAGCCCGAAGGCACCCAAGGTCCCCTCCTTCAGAAAAGATGGTCACCTTACCGCTCGCTGCCCCGCAGCTCAAGACTGAATATGTCCCGCGTTTCGATAGGCGACAACACCCCGTGGAAGTAAAGACCAAGAGAGAAGCTCCTCAACTCACTCTAGGACTCCCGAACGTTGGCTAGTGAAACCTATAATAAACTAGCCCATGTCCCCCTACGAAGGCCACCTATGATGCTATCCTCTATTAAGACGATATCTGCTACCTTAAGAACCGTCTTTTGTCACCCTCATAAGAAAGTCCCCTACTTGTAACTCTCCACTCTTCCCAAGTCCAATCCTAAGGGGGAAAGACTGCATCTTTCCCACATAATAGATTACCCCTCTTCAAAAAGAAAATCCAACCGTGGGACCCGTAGACACAGATCTCAAGACACATACTTGGATATAACAACCCACTTAAGAGAAACGCTGTAGACCCCTACAGAAGGAAGATCCTTCCCCGCAACCATGGTTTTTAAGCCAGCTCGACCCCCGAGTTTCAAGAAGATTGAAGTTCAACCCCCCCTTGTCGAGGTGTTTTTGTTCGAAGACAAAGTCGGCAAGTTTGTACGCCAGAAAAACATGGCACTAACTCAAGGACGAATCCCCTAACCTTACTCTTCCGAATCTCGGGACGAGATTCTTTTAAGGGCGAAAGGTCTGTAACATCCCAATTTCAGCAACCCTGATTAGTTGACCAGAATGCAAAAATCAAGGGGGGACAAAAACTTTTTCTTGTTCTTAGGTGCATTTTTACTTGTTGTTTGTTTGTGCATGTGCCTAATAGAGTGTATCCTATGATATTTCTTACCTCATCCTCAGTTGACAAAAGCTATTTACATATTCTGGCTCATTTTACATATTCTCAAACGTTCTGGCATTTCAAAACATGAGCCAAGATGCTTATGCAACCAAAACTATTTCAGTAGCTTCTATTAACAAAACTATGGAAAGATATAATACAATCTCCTTATGTTTTACAGACAGAACCCTCAACTAACCTTACCTCTAGTTTTACCAAAACCCCTTCTCAAAGAATTTGAATTCTACTCTTGGTGGAGATACCAAGAACCCTCATTGCTATTTAAGCTTCAACACTTCAAAATGCCCCAACCTTACCCCAAGCTAGGCTTGATGGTAACCTCAATAGTGGTTGTGCTTAGTTATAAGATGAGTTGCCTTGATGTGCTGTCTGATGAGTTGCCTTGATCTGCTGCTTGATTTGTTTGCCTAGGAAGTAGTATGAGCCACCCTAGGAGCTCATCACTAGAATCAAGATGTTTCCAAATCATCAATCCCTAATCAAGAATAAAAACCTAGATGTGATCCCTAGCCACTAGGTGATCATCTAAAACCCTTAACCAGATCAATTCTGATGATTTCCATTCTAGATGTTTCCAAGTCCATGAAGACCAATATTCAGCTTGGATCCCTGCTACTCAATCTACAACTCAACATCATCCACTTGTTGATGCTCTGATACCTTGCAACCCCTCCAAGAACATTCCCTCATACTCTAGTCAAAATCCTCAAAACTGCCAAATTTGACTAAGTCTGGAAACAGTTCCAACAACACCTTTTTGAATGCCTCCTTTTCTCAAACCAGGTGCATTTTTTGGAAATGCACTTGAACCATCTTGCTAAACATCCTAAGGACTACCAAGGCCCACATTTTCCCTTGGTTATATCCTCTTCTAACCCACTTGTCCTTGATGGTTTTGTAGGCAAGAAACTAACTTTTCCCGCAAATCTAGTCATCATGCCTACTTTGGTAGAAGCTCACACCCTCATACAACCTCCTATGGACCAACTCTCTGCATGGTTGTGATCTACTAATATAGGTCTACCCAGATCCACTTCCCTTGTCCCAAGTGGATCTCTGTGCTGCTTAAACCCACATGGGTTATAAGGCATCATGACTCATTTTGCATGACATCCTTAATTTCAACAAAGTTTGCCATTACTTCTAGATCACCTCAAATGCTATTAATTTAAAATCCTCCTTCCATCATCTATATGACCTGGTATACCCACCCATCTATCCCTTGAACCAAGGTGAGCTCTGAGCTCCAAGATGCAAGCATGTTTTGGTGAGATAAAAACAACATCACCCTAGATCACCAACTCCTTGTTTCCTATCCTTTTCAAGTTGGAAATTTCATTCCCCAAGGTTGCAAATGCTTGCTACACCTTGTCCACATCACCTACCTTGATCACCAAGATTTATCAAAATTATCCATAATCATTATGGCCCCAAAACTATTTAATTCCTTAAATAGTCAAAATCTCCAAAACTCCCTCCATAAAGGAAAGTTTGGTTTTTGCCAAAACACTCCTCCAACTTTTGGATCATGTGAGTTCCACACATCATACCCTATATATGCCTCTCAAAAATAAATATTTTTGAGAAGCCTTATTATTTCTTTTTGCCCATTTTCTTAAATGGCTGAATTGGAATAATAATTGTTTTAATTACTTTTATGCCTCAATAAATCTTGGAAAAATTCCCCTAGGTGTGTATTCACATTTGGGACCCTTCCACCTAAAAATCCACCCTTGTCCAATGAACATTTAACAAATGATCATCTAGAATTCACTTCTGTCCTTTTTGAGTAATTGGATTTAGGTGGACTAAAACCCCACATAAAAATCTCAATTAAATCCTAGGAGACTACCTTGATCTCATCTATCTACCAGAACCATTTCCTCCTATGGTCCAATACAAGATTTTGGATTTCCTTCACCACCATCAATTGGAACAAAATTGCCATTTAAGCAAATCCACAACTCCAACCATTTCCAAATTCCATCAAAACATGTTCAATGCTCATCCTCAGCACCAGGACACCCCATTGGTCGACTAGCACTGTAGCTCCACCTCAGCCTTGACCATTTTGCCCTTATACTAGTATTAAGAGAGAGATATCCCCAAATCTTACAAGGATTTGCCACAATAAATTACCACAACAGCCCTCCCACTCTCTCTGAGCTCCAGCCAGAGCAAATACCAATCCTACCCTTCCCCACCTCCCTCTGGACCAATCCCTGGCCAGCATTCCTCTCCCCTTGTCCTAAATGGTCTTTCACCTCATCTATCCCTCCATCCTTGGTATATAGGCCAGAGGCCACCCCAGCCAGCCCTCTGCCCCGCATTTGATCCCTCACACCCCCACTCACCCTCCCCTAGCTCCACTCCATCTCCCACGCTCGGATATGCCCGGGAGAAGAAGAAGGAGAAGCTTCGGCTTCTCCCAAAAATCGAGCAAGGCTCCCTCCCCATTGCTCGCCCTTCTCTGCATGTCGCATTGTCGACTCCCCTAGCCCTCCTGCATCTCACCCTAGTCTTATTTTTGCCCAGGACCAGCTCCTTCGCCGTTGGCGTTGAACACTGATGAGGTCACCCTCGGCCTCCGACGCGCGAGCTACCTCCCGGCGTCAAACCACATCGTGCTGCCCCTCGATCTGCTCAGCATCATCGACCGCGTCGCCCTGCAAGCTCCTCACTACCTCCCGTGCCCGATGGTGAGCTCCCACCTCCCTCTCTACCACTGCCTAGGGCTCCCGCCGCTGGCCGCCCTATCTCGCGTAGACGACGAAGCCCCGCCGTCCATCGCGCCTTAAATGGACGGCCAGATCTGGCCGATACCGTTTCAGCCTCCCTCTCTCGCTGACCGCCGGGCCCCGCCTGGCAAGTTCGAGCGTCGGCTCCCGCGCACCCCGCTGAGCACCGTGGGTCGATTTCCCTCTCGGCCGGCCCAGTTCTCCCCAGATCCGGCCCACTACACCCCTTTTTCCTTTTTCTTTTAGCAGATCCATTAATTCCAGGAAACCTCCTGTTAGAAATAAATCCAAATAAAATGGTAAACCAAGCTCAAATGCCTAGGTCTAAATTTCTGGTTGTTCCCTGATGTTTTCTCAAACATGCAGAGGCAACCCCAAGTCCAAATTAAATTCCATTATCTGCTGGTAATTTTTCTTCTCAAAAATATACTTTACACTAATTAATTTCCCTAGAGAGTTTCACATCCCCATTTAAGTCAAAACAAAGTCCTTGTGAGAGGTACTTGATATACCTATCAACAAGTACAGGTCCTATGCCAAGATGAATAGAAGAATGCCTTTAGCAAAAATAACCAGATCAGCCTTTATCTGCCTTAGATGGATTCTTAGGTCAAACCAAGTGTGGTATTGACCTAAGTACAACTCCCAGTATGTAACACCCTCAAATCGGCCCGATGCATGTTTTAGCCCTTTCCGCCAAACCCGCATAGAAACGATTCAAGGACGCCCACCAGGCACTTTCGTGCGGGTGGAAAACGAAGTAATACCATTACACAACAGTCCTCGATGGGACCCACAGAACAGATATATATACAACAGGACTCCAAGAGTCAAGAATACAGATATACAATACAAAGATCCAAATCACCTCGAAAACGATAGAGCGTCCGACTACGGACAAGATGCAAATGAGGCTAAGAGCCCTGAAGAATAACCAATGGCGTCCATAACCCTGCCCAGGCCAAGCTGAAAGGTAACCCTGCTAACGACGGCAATCTCAACCTGATAAAACAAAAGGGGTGCCGACAAAGGGCAAAGGAAAAAGAGGAGCGTCAGTACTGAGGCCAGTACATGGCGAGGCTAGAATTCAGCGGCTCTCGCCTACATAGGTATGATGGGCTGAAGCGGCACCGCAGTGACACGAAACAACCTATAGAGACTCTGCAATACTGGCGGCTATAAGAGAGGGATAAGAAAGACCTATTCGGATCCAACCTGAAGCTAACACCAAACATACCCATCCTGGTATTCCCCCTCGAGACCAACGAGGAAGTCCAGCCGAGGAAACTCACACGGTTGACAGTTTCATGTAATCTTTCCATGGCAATTATCCAACTTGTTATTCATCTCGGATACAGGTCAAATTATAACAGTAAACTTTAGTTATAGTTATCTATGATCGAGAAACTGTGCTCCAAGTCGTCCATAACCGCGGACACGGCTTTTCGAAAAGATTTAACCCTGTAGGGGTGCACCAAAGTATCCACACGCACTTCGACCCTTTTTGCCAGATCAATTAACATACACCCATCCGTATGTCGGCGGGGCCTAAGTCATGACGTTTCCCATACCCAAAGCAAGTACATGGGGGCCACCCCACTAAGCTACCCGCACACGAAGTCGGCCGGCTCCGGAACGGACCCAGGGTTTGTGTCAATGGCTGTAAATGACTAGGAACCGGTAAAGTGTGACTGGGCTTGTCGATACCGCGAAAACATTCCACATCCTAAACAGTACAGGTGCTCCACGCACAAATTAAATAAAGCAGTAAACATGGCATAAGTACATAATAGTAATAAAGCCCCAAACTACTTGTGGCCCCCGGTACAGTGCTTTGAAATCAGGTAGTAAGCCGATGGGGGTGCCCACACACCCCACCTGTGGTTAGCGCGCTCAATCTCAGAACATGTGTCAAGAACTCGGGTCCTAGGGGACACTAGTGAGCGGTTAAGAACCAAATATTGACTATTACCCACCGGTGCCTCTGCATTAATCTACTAACAACATTAATTAATAAACCGTAATTAGAATCATGATCAACACCACCATTAAACATTTGCCAACCGCCCAACAACTGTGGAACATCGACGACACGAGGCAACACCTGAGCAAGCAACTATGACTCGCAGGGTAGCTGTCTATCAAGCAACGGTTAATAGGAGGTGTCCAAGGCAATATATCGGCTGCAGGGAATATATCTGGCACGGAACACTAAAGCATCGCAACACGGATAGCAATAGATCAACAGGAGGAAATAAAGACTATAAATGCAAAATAGGTAGAAGGGCGAGAGATGCTCGCCTGGGAAAACACTACCGAAGGTTCATATCCAGAAAACTTGTCGATACTCGCATCAACTCATCGGCCTAATCCGCGAAGAAGCAAACACTAGAAGAAACACCAGATGCAATATTTAAAACTACGGCAGAAGATCCGGCATGATTATGATATGCATGCGAGATGAACAATTTAATATGCGACAGTCGATAATGTCATATTATAAAAATAATGGGTGTCTCGGATAGAGAATCACATTAGGGTTCGGCGAACTTGGGCTTCGGGGGTTCGGGGGTCTGATAGGGTTCGACGGGGGAGGAAACGGCTCGACGGAATCGGTCTCGGACAACGGAAGTATATCTTGTCGCATCCAGGAAGAAGGACTTGGTTTGGCATCGGGGGCGAATCGGATTCGCCCGGGTTGGTGTCGCTCTTGCCGTCACGAAAGTCTTGTCGGGTCCGCAGTCGTCGGGTCGTGTCGTCGATCTCGTCGTTCACGGCGGAGATCTTGGCGTCTCGGGTCTCGGTGTCTTCGGGTCCGAGAGGAAGAACTTGGCGTCCTCGAGGAAGTACTTGGCGTATCCGTGTCGACGACCTTGGCGTTTGGGTTCTCGGGCATCGGATCCAGGAAGAAGTACTTGTCGCATCCGGTCTTCGGGTTCGGTCTTCGGATCCGTGTTGGGCGCTCGGGTGACGATGTCGGTCTTGGATTCGGCGCCGATGGTCTTGCGTGGCCTGACGGTTCCATGTAGGAGATCCCCGGGTGCCGCGGCGGAGTGCTTGGGTTCCAAAGTAGATCTCGGCGAGGGTTTTGTTGGCGAGAAGCTCTTGCGCGGGCCTCCGGTTTGGTACACGCCCCAAAATGGCATTCCCATCATATCTACTTCGTAGCAGCAGCAACATGACTACCAAAATAGATGAGCATACACGCACAGATATTGGTACTGGTCACACAGCAACAACACATCCTCGAGACGGCCGGCGCGGTGGAGCTCGCAGGTACCGCAGGCGCGCAGAGAGGGTCCGAGCGGGGTCAGGACGGAGGCGCAGGACGCGGTGTGGCCGAGGACATGGCCGGAGGTGGGGAAGGCGAGGCCGGCGCAAGGACGAGCGGCCACAGCGGCATGGCAGCGGCGACCGGAGGCGGCTCGTCGGGGAACCGGAGGCGGTCGTGGCGACGCTGGCCAGAGAGGGGATGGCAGGGATGATGCAGGTGGCCGCGGTGGCGGAGAGGTCGTCGATGGAGCGGCCAGGGTGAGGATGAGATGGGGAGGGCGGCGACGGTGATGCTGCGAGGTGGCGGGGAGGCGGCTCGCCAGTTTGCGGCCATGCTTGGGCCGATGAGGACGGACGCCAGGGCGGGGCCGAGGCGGAGGGAGGAGACGGCACGGGGCCGCGGAGTGGTCGGCGAGGCGGGGCGTCGGGCCGGGGCGCCGCAGAGAGGAGCTGGTGGCGGGGACCGAGTAGAGGCGAGGAGGGAGGAGCGTGGCCGGGCGGTGGGGCTCTGCCGGAGGCGGCGGGGCGGAGGGAGCGCGGCCGGAGGCCAGGCGGCGGCGGGGATCGGTGAGAGGAGCAAGGGAGGTTGCGTGCGAGGCGAGGAAGGACGCGGTAGGTGGGAAGGAAAGAGGGAGAGAGACGCGTGGTGGGTGGTGGTGGGGCCAGGTGGGTGTGGAGCATGGGAGTGGCGAGGGTATCGAGGCCGGGGCCTGGGGATCGGTCCAGTGAGAAATGGTCGGGCGGAAGTGGCGTGTGTGGGCGCGAAAAGGCTGGAGGTGGGCCAGGGGAGTGGTGCGACGGGCGGTAGGTGGCGACCACGTCGCGTGCGTGCAGAGGCCGTGTGGCTAGGCGGTTGTACCACACGCGCTATGTGCGTGCGTTGCACGCTGGAGAGGGGTGCACGGTGCGGGTGGAGCGGGTAAGGCGGGACAGGAGAGCCGTGTGGGGTTGGTCGGTGTGGGGAGATTGGGTTCAGGTGGAAGTGGCGATTGGCAGAGGATGGTTGGCAGCAGAGGGAGATAAGGTGGTGGCGGGGATGGGTCAGACAAGGAAAGGGTTAGGGGTTTTAGGGTTTGGGGTGGCCGGCTGGGCTTTTGGGCCTGGCGGGCTGCCTCCCAAAAATAAAATAAAAGTTTTATTTTTTAAAATGGGGCTTTTGAAAACCATTGGTAGACAAAACAAAATATTCTGGAGACCTGGGTTTTGATTTGAATTAAAGACGGGGCGTTTAGAAAACAAAACCAGGCTTTTCGAAAATAGTTTTATGCAAACAAATGCTAGATGACATGACGATGCTCAAATGCAAGGTGGCATGATGACATGAGCATGCGGTCATGATGATGCAATGCACAAAAATAACACGATTTTCTAGTAGTGGTTTTTGCGGGGCGCCACACAGTACCTCCTAGAACCAGCACCCATCAAATCCTAGCAGCTGAGAATTTATTGAGCTCTGATTTAAGCTTAGTGAATTAAATACTTCTACAATGGGTGTTTTCACTAAATAAATCACTCCAGGAGTTTGACAACTCCAAATTGATTGAATCCAACATCTATAGAAAGGTATTCCAAGTGCCTACCACATCCCCTTGGAACCAACTCAATAGCTCCTGTAGAATTAGTCTGGTGAAAAAGAGAAAAACCAGACATAACTGCCCTTGTGAATTTCTTGATGGCATTTTGCTAATTCTTTTGACTTGATTACAACTCTAGGTGGTTCAGTACACCAAACACTACCCAACCATCCAAGGAAATGATTTTTGAAGCTCCAGAACTCTTCTGGTGAATTATTTCCTCAAACTAGAGTTATTTCCACTTTAAAAATCATAATTAAATCTAGGAGGTTGATATTCAAGTGAAACCACTTGTAATGGTTTTGTCTTGTCAAGACCTATCTGAGGATATCAGGGCTACCCTCTGGTAGCCTACTAACCACAAAACCCTAGTCCAAGTTCATGATATCTAGCCTTGACAACTACCATGAGATAACACCACAGTGGCAATCTAGTAAATTCACACAAATAAAACCAACTTCTCCAAAAACCTTCCAAGTTTAGTAGAAATTCTTATGTTTGTTTGCTGTATGGTTTTATGTTTATATGACTTGTATTGATTGTGGACTTGTCTGCTTGTATGCATACCCGATGACGACGGTAGTGTGAGTGTTTGACGACAAGAAGGAAAGAACTTCTTATTATTATATAATCGGGTATTCTTGGTCATCTGAAGAAGTCCAGGGACCTATTGCTAATCACAGGCAAGCCACCATTTATGAACTCTGATATATGTCCTACTCTCGTTTACCTGTCTTATATCCTCCTTATAAATTGCATAATCTACCTGCATGTTTTGTTTTACAAACACTGCGATAGTAACTTGGCTCCTCCAAGTTATCACTTCGTGTCCTTCGAGACACCACCCCGATGTACCTACCATTTTATCCCTTAGATCGGGAGTATGATGGTTAGCATCCTACCCGTTGGAAAACCCCGGTTTTGAGAAAATAAACTGTTTTGGGATTTATCCCACTACAAATGTTTCAAAACTCTTTTGTAAAACCCTTGGAAGAAGGCATCGTTCCAAGCGGATGTTTTAGCAAAGGAAATTGCGATGATTAGAAGTGAGGATGTAATTGGGATGTTCTACGCCTTTACTGGAACAATTTTTATTGGTGCAACCACATTACCCCAGGTGTTGGGGCTTAACTTGTAGTTTGTTCGCATTAGCCGAGGCAACGTCTACCATGCTTATAGGGAGATATCCCTGGATTTCCAGGCAGGCGCTACCAGATCAGAAATCTGAAGCCTGTTGCTTGTTTCGGCAAGAGTGAGCCTGAACTGGCAGGAGGCCGGTGGAACAATTGGGTCTCCCGTGGACAGTATGACTTGGAGTATGGAAGGAAGTGGAGTCAACAGATTTAAGGTATACGCCAAGTTGCGGCTTGGGTATGCGCGTGTACGGAAGGCAGGACTATGGATGGGAGGCACATACTCATTGCCGGGGAGAACAAACCCAAAAGTAAAAGCATGCCTTTGCTAGGGTAGACAAGTGAAAGGTTAGGTTTGATTATCCGGACCCCCATCTACACTGGTAGTGGGCCGTGGTTGTATCCCGGCGGATGTATTGATTCTTGTGGGGAAGTGCGCAAACTCTGCAGAGTATAACCTATTTGAATAGCCGTGTCCACGGTCAAGGACGATTGTAAAGGTGTTGGCTAGGAGTACACAAAATGTGCTTGTGTGGGACACAAGGACGAATAGGACGAAGGTTCCGGGGGAACCTGAGTTCGGAAGCTTTGCTTTGACCCGTGGTGGTCGAAAAGGTTAAGAAGGGTTTTTAACTACAAAACGGTTTTCAAAACTCTTTTTCAACAAAGATATGGAGATGTCTAGATTTATAAAACCGAAGCATGTTTTCCAAAAAAAAAATTTCAACAAAGATATGGAGATGCCATAACTTCAAAAGTTAGTTTAGGATTTTCAAAAGCAACCCTAGATAGAACTATCTCGCCATAGCCAGAATTGCATTTCCTTGTTTCCCTTATCCTGGTGGTTTGCGAGTACATTCAAAAGTACTCACGGCTGTGTCCCTGGCTATTTACTTGGCCAGACTTTCAGAGTTTCGACTTCGGAAGATTCAGGTGACGTCCAGCAAGCTAGGCTGTCTTCCCAGTCAGCTACCTGTAGGTTGAGGCACGATTGGGCTCTACGCTTGGCAATGTTCCGCTGCTAATGATGATGTAGCCATAATGACATTTATGTAAGTCTTGTAATTCGTTATGTTTCGGATGTTGTAATGGTACCTCTCGGTTATGTTCCATGGCTCACTAATCATGGGAACGTGGATGTATGCATAACAGGGATTTCTCGGATGAATAATCCGGGGAGCCCACACAATCTTCATTAGCAACATTAGTGCACTCAAGATAATAAGTCCTTTGGTTTAGTCTCAACACAAGTAAAAATTCCATTAAAACAAAAGCTACTGTATCACTTCCTTTAAAAAGTTCAAATGATCAAAGAGGACTCAAAGAGAAAGAGATTAAGAGGCAAATGCAAATAATGGCAGAAATCTGTCAAAACAGACCAGCAGGTAATAACCAATTTTTTCGAAGACCTTATGTTGATCAAATCGAAAAATGTTGAACTAACGAAAGTTGGATAACAACCTGGGTCAGAGGCACAAAACATTACAGCTAAAACCGACGTACAGAGATTTTTCACGAATTTTTACAGCGAAGCACAAAAATCTATTTTGGGACAGCAACATTCCCAAACATTACTTCTCTCTCATTAGAGGTTACTCTTGGCACAAAAACCACATAAAAATGATAAGGAGCGGTTATTACGGAAGTAATAACTTCCAAGACTCAAAAAAGTTTCCTAACAAAATTTGGGTTACCTCCCAATAAGTGCTTTTCTTTAACGCCTTTGCGCTAGGCATAAGAAGCAAGAAAACAATCAAGTATTCTCAAATGAAGAAGCATTAAGAGAAAATTTTGTTTTAATAGGAGAGGCAAAAGGAATATTTTCTCTCTTCTTAGGGAAGTGTTCTATACCTTTCTTGAGTGGAAATTGATATTTAATGGTGCCTTCTTTCATATCAATAATGGCATCAACAGTTCTAAGAAAAGGTCTTCCCAAAATAATAGGACAAGAAGGATTCCATTCAACATCCAAAACATAGAAATCAACGGGGACATAGGCATCGTTAACCATAATAAGAACATCATTATTACTCCCCATGAGTTTCTTTTTAGCATTATCATCAAGTTGGATATTTAAATAACAATCTTCCAATGGTGGTAAATCAAGCATATCATAAATCCTTCTAGGCATAACAGAAAGACTACTATCAAGATCACATAAAGATTTGCGATCAAAATCATTTGCTTTCATATTAATGATGGGTTTCCAACCATCTTCTAATTTCATAGGAATAGAAGCTTTATGTTTCATCTTTTCTTAATTATTTTTTATGAGAGCATTAGTAATGTGCTTTGTAAAGGCCATATTCATAGCACCAGCATTAGGACTTTTAGAAAGCTTTTGTAGGAACATAATTACTTCAGAGATATTGAAACCATCAAGAGAAAAATCATAATTATCATCTAAAGTATTAGAGCTATTGTTTCCATGTTTCGAAGAATTTCAGAATTTTTATTTGAAAAGGTTCCATTGGGTTTACTAGCTTCAACATTAGTGGCAGTGATAGTAGAAATACTAATATTTCTAGCAATTTCATCTTCTCTTTCCCAATTGGCATGCAATTCAGCTAATAGTGTAACATTTTCATCAATTCTAACTTGTATGGCATTAGTAGCACCAAAGGGATTTTCAATAGTTTCAAGTTTGGCAACCATTTTATTCAAAGGAGATTGTGCTTTAGAGAATGATGCTATATTTCTTTCAGCATTAGACAGTTTTTCCTCAATATTTTTATTGAAATCAGTTTGTTTACTAATAGAATCTTTAAGCATGACTTCAAGTTCAGAGGGTGCACTCCTATTATTGTTGTAGAGATTTCCATAAGCATTACCATTATTGCGAGGATATGGCCTATAATTATTATTACCAAAATTATTCCTGTAGGCATTGTTGCCAAAATTAGTTTTTATTATAAAGTTCACATCAACTTGCTCTTCTTGAGGAACCAAAGAGGCAAAGGGAACATGATTTGGATCAATATGGGCTTTCCCATTAACAAGCACAGACATCATAACATCAATTTTATCACTCAAGGAGGAGGTTTCTTCAACAGAATTTACTGTCTTACCTTGCGGAGCTCTCTCAGTGTGCCATTCAGAATAGTTAACCATCATATTATCCAGAAGCTTTGTTGCAGCACCCAAAGTAATGGTCATAAAGGTACCTCCAGCAGTAGAATCCAACAGATTTCTTGAAGAATAATTCAGTCATGCATAAAAGTTTTGCATAATCATCCAAGCAGCCAGTCCATGAGTGGGACAATTCTTTACCAAAGATTTCATTCTTTCCCAAGCTTGAGCAACATGTTCATTATCAAATTGTTTAAATTTCATTATTTCACTTCTCATAGATATAATCTTAGCAGGAGGATAGTATTTGCTAATGAAAGCATCTTTGCATTTAGTCCAAGAATCAATACTATTTCTAGTTAGGGATTACAACCATTCTTTAGCTTTTCCTCTCTAAGGGAAAGGAAACAATTTATGCTTAATAATATCCGCATCTATATCCCTATGTTTTTGCATATCACAAAGTTCAACAAAGCTATTAAGATGAGAAGCAACATCTTTAGTACCAATCCCCGAAAATTGTTCTCTCATAACAAGATTGAGCAAATCAGGTTTAATTTCAAAGAAAGTAGCTTCTGGAACAGGTGGAGAAATAGGTGTGCACATGAAATCATTGTTGTTGGTGTTAGTGAAGTCACACAACTTAGTGTTTTCAAGAGTAGTCATTTTTTGTGTTTTTAATAAAGAAAGCAAACTAGTACAACTAATGTTTTGTGTTTTTGATAAAGGAAACAAGAAAATAAAGCAAAAATAAACTAAGCAAAACAAAAAACAAAGTAAAGAGATTGGTTATGAGGGACTCCCCCGCAACGGCGCCAGAAAAAGTATTGCTTGCTCAATATGTAGAGCTCGTTGGGCAACCCCAAGAGGAAGGTATGATGAGCACAACAACAAGTTCTCCCTCAGTTATGAAACCAAGGTTATCGAACCAGTAGGAGCAAGGAAACACCTCCAAGGTGTTGTTTCCAATTTGGAATCCTGGACAACACAATAACAGAACTTTGCCCCCAACTTATAGTGAGGTTGTCAATCTCATCGGTTTTGCTGAAAACAAAGGATTAAACGTATTGTGTGGAAGATAGTAATTGCTTTGCAGAAAGTAAACAGAAAATAGTAAATAGATTGTAGATTGATGGTAAAAGAATGGACCGGGGTCCATAGTTCACTAGTGGTGATTCTCCTTAAGATAGATGACATGTTGGGTGAACAAATTACATCGGGGCAATTGACAAACATCGAGAAAGCATACATGCATATACTAATCATCTTGACTCCTATGAGATTTTATTGGGATTACAACATTATACATAGACCGTAATCCAACTACATCTATGACTAATAATCCACCTTCAGGTTATCATCCGAGCCCCCTCCAGTATTAAGTTGCAAGCAACAGATAATGGCATTGAGCAATGTGTGTAAAGTAAACAATATGATTGTTCTATGAACAAAGGATTGTTGTTTTTCCTTAGTAGCAACATCACATCTAGTACCTTAAAGATTTTTGTCACTTCCCCAGATTACTAGAAGCATGAACCCACTATCGAGCATAAATACTCCCTCTTGGAGTTGCTAGTATCTACTCGGCCAAGATAGCTACTAACAACGGAAAGCATGCAAGATCACAAATAACAAAGACATGATAGAATCAATAATCAATATGAAATAGCATCACAATATCCATCGGATCCCCGCAAACACAACATGTAGGATTACAAATAGATGATCTTGATCATGAACGGAGCTCACGAGATCTAAACATGGTAGCACAAAGGATGAGAACCAACCATCTAGCTAGTACATGGACCCGTAGTCCAGGGATGAACTACTCACGCATCACACTGGAGGCAGTCATGGTGATGAAGAAGGCCTCCAGGGTGATCTCTCCCGTCCGACAGGGTACCAGGAAGAGCTTCAGATCCCTCCCGATCTAGGGATGGAGATGGCAGCGGCTACAGACTCTTTCGTGGAATTTTGATCGGGTACTTAGGGTTTTCGTCCGGAGGTCAATATATAGGCGAAGGGGCAAGGTCGGTGGAGTGCCGGGGGGCCCACACCCCCTGGTGGCACGGCTAGGGCTGGTCGCGCAACCACCAAGTGTGGCTGGCCTAGTTCCCCTCTTCGTCTCCCCTCCGGACTTCGTGTTCCTTCTGGTGAAATATTGACTTGTGCTTTTGTCCGGTCCAATTCTGAGAATATTTCCTTACTAGCTTTTCTGAAACCAAAAATAGCAGAAAACAGGCAACTAGCATTGTGGCATCTTGTTAATAGGTTAGTTCCAGAAAATGTGTAAAAATACTCCAAAATATGGAAAAAATATAAGAAAGTAGATATAAAAGAAGCATGGAACATAAAGAATTATAGATACGTTTGTAATGTATCACTAACTCCCCCATAATCTATGCATGTGTGATGAACTTGAATTTCATTGCATAGATTGTGAAACATTATCGGTGGTTAAGTTTCCTCTATATATTCAACATCCAAAGCAAAGACAAAGATGCAAAAGCATGAGAGGAAAATGCTTAAGAAAACACTCAAAGCAAAAGCCAACTTCCCTTAAACCCTCCAAAACTTATCCTCCATTCGCATCGATAGCCAAAATGGGTGAAAAGTTCTAGACATCCAATATAGTGAGAATTCCTCCAAAGGTGTGCATATGCACATATCCAATGATGAATAATTGGAAGGAAGTAACACTATATTGAGGACCTAAAGATTGCAATAAGAAAGGAAAAAGGAATAAACTTGGACAAATGAAGCGAGCAAACCAAAGATCTAAAAGAACCAATTGAAAACAACAAATTATACCAAATGAAATAACAAGATATTATGATACTAGCAAGCGAGTATTTAAATGAAATAGGGAAGCTCCCCATTCTTTGTGCACAAGTTAGAATCATTGCATGTGAATACATCATGCACAAATATGGAATCCTCACTCCCCCATAGATATTTAAACCACAAAAGATGAGAAAGAAGGAAAATGAGCATTATTAAATGAATTAGAGAAGCTCCCCAAGTATTATACACCTATTATAATAATTGTAATTGAAAACAAAGTGCACAATCGTCTAATCCTCACTCCTACAAACTCATTTAACAATACAAGGTGAGATAGATCAAAATATGAGTGCCCAAAGATGCAAACAAAGGGTACAAGCAATCATTGGCAAACAAATTCGGAAGCCACCAAAGAGTCAAAATGAATTAAATGGTGGGATCCAAAGAAAACAACCAAAAATTTATTTTCTCTTGCGTGTATAAGTTTCTATGGAAAATAACACAAAGACATATGCCCACAAAGAAACATGCACACACAAAATAGATACCCAAGAAAGCACATGAAAAACAAAAGAAAGTCATAAAATATAGGAATTCTATTTTCATACCCTTGGTTTGTTAGTTGTACTCAGTTTTCCCCAGCCGCTTAGCTTTTCCTCCCTTTTGCCCATCTCCTTGTACGAAACTCTCACACGGGCTAAAAACTCGTTGTCCGTCAGTCTTGCCATTACGTGCTGACAAGTGGGGCCGCGTTCAGTCGGGTCTCGTAGTGAACCCTCGCCGTTACGTGCTGACAAGTAGGGCCACGTTCTGTCGGGTCCCGTAGTGGACCCTTGCCGTTACATGCTAACATGTGGGGCCGCGTTCAGTCGGTTCCCATAGTGGACACCTTTCTCCACTTATCCAGATCAGCATCAGATCCACAGCTTATCCACGTGAGCGCCAGACCCACAGCTAACCCAGGTTGGTGTTGCAAGATGGTACCCCGAGCCAGCCCCGCGCCCACGTCTGTGCCGTTGCCTCCCCTTTCCTCTTCTTCTCCGGTGATGACGGCCCTTTGTCTAGATTCATTTTCATATAGTGAAATGTAATGCATATACGAAAATTATACACCTTTGAACTATTTGAAATCGCACTTAGGACATGATAATGTTGTGCTAATAAAATCCTAATCAATTATATTTCCATGGAGCGAAAATGCACTTAATAAATGATAATGATGTGGTAACAAAATTTTGAGAGATTATCATTTTCTCCCCCATTTTCATAGAGTGGAATGTAATGCATAAACTTGCATGTACGAAAATTATACATCTTTGAACTCTTTGAAAGCACACTTAATACATGATAATGTTGTGCTAAGAAAATCTTGAGAGATTATCATTTTGATAGAGTGGAATGTAATACATAAACTTGTATATATGAAAATTATACACCTTTGAACTCTTTGATATCGCACTTAGGACATGATAATGTT
Source organism: Avena eriantha (assembly GCA_910589775.1). Classification (NCBI taxonomy): domain Eukaryota; kingdom Viridiplantae; phylum Streptophyta; class Magnoliopsida; order Poales; family Poaceae; genus Avena; species Avena eriantha. The sequence goes on along the minus strand of OU342742.1, from coordinate 194,826,883 downwards.
GTGTTAATAAAATCATGATAATTTATCATTTCCATGGAGTGAAATATAATGCATAAAATTGCATATACAAAAATTATAAACCTTTGAACAATGTCCAATGGAACTTAATACGTGATAATGATGTGCTAAAATTTTTTTGAGAGACTATCATTTTCTCCTCCATTTTCATAGAGTAGAATTTAATGCATAAACTTGCATGTTGGGGATATACTTGCATTTTGAGAGACTATCATTTTCTCCTCCATTTTCATAGAGTATCATTTTCTCCCTCCACTCGCACAGGCGAAACCCTTGTAACCCATATTCCGGATCTGCCGTATTACTGGATTGCTAGCAGGAGTAGGATCCGTCCAAAGCCGGCGGATTTGAACCTGGGTAAACTTGTGTGCTCACTGTCCCGGAACACCGTACGTATCACACCCCTCTCTTCCGCACGCCTCGAGCACCCCCTGATGGCGTACTTGTCCTCAATCCGATGACCGTTGGCGCCCACCGTGGGGCAAGTGAGCTTCGGATCTGCGTTCCGAGTGGAATCTGCAAGAATCGGAATCGGCGAGACTATCGCCGTCGGTCCCATCCTCTACGCCAGCGACGTCCCTCTCATCGTTCTCGACGAGACCTGGACTTCGGCTAGGGAGGCTGTGACTACCTACACAATCATGTCTTTTGGCGAGATCGATGTTTACATCGGTGTCGCTGAACCTGCCCAACCCACCCCAGCGGTGATGATAGAGCCAGAAGAATCTTCTGGGTCCCCTTTGTCCGCGGAGGCGGCAGAGTTCGGGATCTCAGAAAACCCCAATCCCACCCAGCCCGCACCAATTGCGGAGATAGTGGAGAAATCCGAGCCTGAAGAAGACCTAGCGGTCCAAGTCGAATCTGGAGTGGATCTTCCTAGAGAAGCCGGATCCCAGATCGACCCACCCGTGGAAGTCGAAATTCAGGAGGAGCATATCAACGGCACTGATTCTGGCTCTGATGACGCCGGGACAGATAGGCCTTTTCTGAGGTACACACTAAGACGTATGATACTACAAGGCGAAAGCGCAGATGCAATCCTCGAGACCATCAAAAGTTTCGACATGGCTGATCGTGAAGGCCGCAGGTACCTCAGGAAGCACGCGTCGCACTTCGTCGGATACGTGGGATCTAGATCCGGCTCTGCCGATGCTGGAGAAAATACCGACTCTGTGCTGGAGGCAATTGGAACAAACGCTGACGCTCCCGCATCCTCGGATGAATCTATGACGTCAGCAGATTTCCGAAAGTTCTCCGCGGAATATGAAGAGGAGTATAACTCCAAAGCTGCAGAAGAAGGAGAAGCCATGGATGAAGGATCTGGGGAACACTCTCCCAAAGCGCAGGATGACATGGACGTCGGAGATAATCCCGAGGTCCAGATGTCTGAAAGTACCGATCAGAGCTTGACTCTAGGAAATGGACCCAAAGCCGTCTTTGCTACCGGCGCTGCCAAGAAGGCAAAGAAGAGGAACAAGAAGAACAAGACCCCGGAAAAAGACCCTCTGACAGAGGAGGTTATTTCCGAGGAATACGGGGAAGACTCGAATGGAGCACTTATCCTAGAAGAGCCGAAAAAAGAAGCATCGGTGGATGGACACGTGATCACAGAAGGTGCACGTAAACTCATCGATGCTGCATTAACCACACCTATCCCTACAGCCGCAGAACATACTACAAAAGAGCTGGACGAAAGGGCGCAAGCCCTAGAAGCGCGTCGTGAACAACTCCTCGATGAAGCCAAAAACATCGAGGTGGAGAAGAAACGCATGGCAGCTAAGGACTACATGTCTCGGTTACATCAGAAGACACAGAAGCGTCACACCAATGACGATCAATTCCCACATGTCCGTGCCGTCCTTTTTGGAGATGAGATGGGGAAGCCACAGAAAGATAGTAAAGGAGATTGGGTATACCCAACCCCAGTACATAATACCGTGGCGGCCCAAGAAATTCTATCGGCTAATCCAGGACCGGAGGAGATCAGTTTGGGTATCAAACTACTCAACAAGGGACTGGAGCAGCAAAAGGTCGCCCTGCCCGGAAGTCAAAAACTGGTCTCAGATTCCGACCAATGTCGCACAGATCCGGCATGGGCTGACGTAAGATCCCATTACGTCCGGGCGCAGTATCATCGCCCCGAATGCCGGGAAGACAATTATTCAAGAACCGGATCGTCAGGACATCATCACAGAACTACGCGTAAATGGAGCGATGTTGCTCCAGCGGCCGAGAAAGATGCCATTGCTACACTGAATCCGAGGAACCCTCCCCAACGAGAGTCTAACGATCGAAGGGGAGAAGATAAAGAGAAACGTCGGGAGGAGGATCGCCAAAAAATTCCACCTCCTAGACATGCAAGCTGTCCGGCTAAGCCCCGCCGTGGTGGGAACGACGAACGAAGGAACGATGGAAACCATGATGGGACAAGCCGGCAGGGGGCTCTTCATAGTCAAGATCCTCCCTGGAACCGGAATAATGACGCTCCGGACGGAGACCCGCAATCAGCCGGAAACAATTCAGCTGCCCCACCATCTCCACCAAGAATTCATCACAATGGCTCCCAAGGAGGGCAAGGAGGACGACGAGGCCGAAGAGGTGGTGGCAGAAGCCGAAGTCTGGCTCCAAGGCACTGCAGCCAGAGCCGACATTCGGGACGATCTCTATCCCCGAACGACGCAAGGCATAGGATCAATGCCAACATAGAAGCGCGGCGCTATGAAAACGATGACATGTACGTGGGCCCAAAGTGCTTCGGACCACGCATCAGAGCTACAAGATTCCCGGAAGGATTTGCTATCTCAAGGCACATTGAAGCCTACGACGGCATTGCTCGGCCAAATACTTGGCTACAGGATTTTTTCCAAGCTTGCTGCATCGCCAAAGGCGGAAACAGCCTGATCGCAACCCGATATCTCCCACTTATGTTACGGAAGACGGCGCGATCATGGCTCAATGAACTTATAACTGGTATGACATGCAAAGTGCGTTCTTTCGGAATTTCGAAGGCACATATCGGAGGCCCTATTAGGTCGGAGACCTACAGCATTGCACCCAGAAAGCCGGAGAAACTTGCCAAGATTACCTCAGATGATGGATCGACACCAAGAACTCCTGTGAAGGAGTAAACGATCAAACCGCGATTGAAGATTTCATCGCAGGACTCCCAATTGGTCTACTACGTCACCGCTTGAAGTGTGACAAGGTCACTGATTTGGGAGAGATGATAGAAACAGCGAGCAAGTATGTAGATGCTGACGACGATGCAGAGGGATTACTCAACGTCTTAGTTGTGCCTCAGTCGGCAAGACAACCAAAGCAACAAGCTTAGAAGCACAAAAATACCTCGGAAGAAAAACCCAACGGGGAAACAGCGGTGGTTACTACTGTTTCTGGGTCTGGAGGACGAGGAGGACGCGGCGGAGGCCGCGGGCGTGGCCGTGGGACTTCAAGGGTCCAAGGTAGAGGAGAACAGCAACCAGGCCAAACGTACTCTTGGGCCAACATTTCCAATAACCCATGTGTGCATCACTTAGACGCCAATGGGGGCTCGTCCCACACCAACGCCGAATGTCGTTTCAATGAAGACATCAAAAGAGATGACACCGCAGGCTACAAAGCTAAGCGGAAGAAGGGAAAGAAGAATCCCGAAAAAGACACAGAGACCAAGGAAGATTCCGACATGGAGGAAGTGATACTTCAAATCCCAAGCCGGAAGGGAAGAAAACTTTTCCACCAAGAAGGCACTTACGTCACTTCCTCGGATCTCAACCAGCAAAGGTCAAGAAAGAAGTTCTCCACGAGCTCAATGCAACAGTTCCGGCTGTCCCTCAATATCTGGAATGGTCGAAAGTGGCAATCACATTTGACTGCACTGATCATCCGCCTAAGTTGCAAAGGCGAGGAAAATACGCCTTAATCGTCAACCCACTTATTGACGGTTATGGTTTCTCCAAGACCCTCATGGATGGTGGTAGCAGCATCAATATTCTCGATGTCGAAACGCTACGCCGGATGAAGATCTCGGAAACCCAGCTGAACCATAGCTCTGTGATCTTTCACGGAGTTATCCCAGGAAGACAAGCTAATTCCCTAGGAGAGATTACTTTTGATGTTACCTTTGGAACTCCAAAGAACTATTGGACGGAGGCACTTTCCTTCGAAGTGGTCCCGTACCAGAGCGCATACCACGCTATATTCGGACGTCCGGCCTACTAGGCTTTTATGGCTTGTCCGTGTTACATCTACAATATGATGAAAATTCTAGGTCCCAATGGCGTGATCACCATCAGGGGAGACCCGAAGAAAGCGCGAGAGTGCGAGGATGGAAATGCCGCCTTTGACGAAGCCGTGCTGCATGCCCAGGAGTACCAGGAGATCAAGAAGAGCATAGATCTGTCCGAGATGCCCATAATGAAGAAGGAGGTGACAAAGCCAAATCCGGAGTTCAAGGCATTAGAAGAGACGAATAAGACGCCGTTGAAGGATGATGACCCCTCCAAGGTGACCCAGATAGGCGTAGGCCTAAGTAGCGCATAGGAAAGCGCGCTCGCCAAGTTCCTCCAAGCAAATCAAGATATCTTCGCATGGCAGCCATCTGACATGACCGGAGTACCTAGGGAACTTGCCGAGCACTCTCTAAATGTAAACCCGAACGCTGAACCCGTCAAACAGTCCCTACGATGGTTTGGCGGTGAAAAGCGTAAGGCAATAGCTAAGGAACTAGCACGACTCGAGTTAGCCGGATTCATAGAAGAGGTCATCCACACTGAGTGGTCGGTCAATCCTGTAATGGTCCCTAAAAAGGACACCACTGATTTAAGGATGTGTGTTGATTATACTGCCTTGAACAAGGCTTGTCCAAAAGATCCGTTCCCTCTGCCTAGAATTGATCAAGTTATCGATTCTACGGAAGGCTCGGAACTCCTCTGTTTTCTCGACGCATATTCAGTTTATCACCAAATCCAGATGAAGGTATCTGACAAAGTCAAAACTTCATTCATAACCCCCTTCGGAACCTTCTGTTTTGTTACGATGCCCTTCGGGCTGAAGAACGCAGGAGCTACATACCAGCGCACGATGCAGCGTTGCCTCCACGACCAACTCGGACGCAATGTACATGCATACGTGGATGATATCGCGGTGATGTCCAAAAAGAAGGAAACACTGATTTCCGACTTGGAGGAGACATTTGCCAATCTACGAAAATACAACATCATGCTTAACCCAAAGAAATGCTTCTTTGGAATACCAGCCGGAAAATTGTTAGGTTTCATCGTGTCTCAAAGAGGCATAGAGGTGAACCGAGACAAAATCAAGGCTATACTCAATATTTCCAGGCCAACTCGCCTGAAGGACGTACAAAGATTAACTGGTTGCATCGCTGCGGTCAGTCGATTTGTAAGCCAGCTTGGTGAAAGCGCCGCACCATTATACAAACTCCTGAAAAAGACCAAGGATTTTGTTTGGACTGACGAAGCTGAAGCTACACTACAAGATCTAAAGAGAGTACTCTCATCTGCTCCTATCATTGCAGCGCTGGAACCTAAGGAACCGATGCTGCTCTACCTTGCTACGACAAATAAGGTCGTTAGTATCGTCATGGTAGTGGAGAGACCAGAGGAAAATCAGGAATACCTGCTGTAGCGTCCGACTTACTTTGTCAGCGAGGTCCTGACAGAATCAAAACAGCGGTATCCGCACTATCAAAAGTTGGCTTACGGTGTTTTTCTAGCATCCTGTAAGTTACGACACTACTTTCAGGAGCATCCAATTACCGTGGTGAGCACAGCTCCCATGAGAGACATAATCAACAACAGTGACGCCACAGGACGCATCGCCAAATGGGGCATAGAGCTCTCAGCTTTCGATATTGAGTATAAACCTCGGACAGCAATCAAATCCCAGATCCTTGCTGACTTTGTTGCTGATTGGACAGAGACGAAGGAGAACATGATCCTTCCTGAGTCGAAATATTGGATCCTCTTTTTCGATGGGTCTAAGGCTCGAGGGGCCTCGGGGAGTGGCGTGGTGCTCAAAGCACTCCAAGGAGATAAAATTTTATACGTGTTGCAGATCCACTTCACAACGATAAACAATATTGCCGAGTATGAAGCACTGCTGCATGGAATCCAGATTGCTAAGGATATTGGCATCCAACGTTTGATGTGTTACGGAGATTCGGATCTTATTGCTCAACAAGTGTCGGATATTTGTAATGCAAATAAACACATGGTAGCATATAAAGCTGTCGTGGATGATCTATCTAAATCGTTCGAGGGGTTTGAAGTTCAACACATCCCTCGAGCAGAAAATGAGGAAGCAGACGCACTATCTCGGATAGGTTCTACGCAGAAAGAGGTCCCGGATGGCGCTTTTTTAGAGCACCTCAAGGTTCCCTCAATAAAGGGAGTAGACGAGGAATATCCGACTAAATCCGACTCACCTTTAATAGCAGTTCTGGCTGTAATTCCTAGCTGGACTCAACCTTACCTAGATTATTTGGTAGATGGCAAATTACCCGAAGACGAGGTTCTGAGCTGGCAGATTATCCGACGAGCAAAATCCTATACTATTGTTAAAGGTGAGCTCCATAAACGGAGTGTTTCTGGGGGTTTTCAGCGTTGTGTATCTCCGGAAGAATGAGTGGAAATCTTAAGAGAAATCCACGAAGGCGAGTGTGGTCACCACGCTGCAGCCAAATCTTTAGTGGCAAAAGCTTTTAGACACGGATTTTTTTGGCTTACAGCTCAGCCAGATGTCGAACGATTAGTCAAGACGTGCAAAGGCTGCCAAAAGTATGCCAAGCAAACTGATGTTCTGGCTGATCAGCTGCGAACAATACCTATAACATGGCCCTTTGGGGTCTAGGGGCTTGATATGGTAGGACCATTTAAACAAGCTCCAAGTGGATTTACTCACCTCTTAGTGATGGTGGATAAATTCACCAAATGGATTGAGGATAAACCTATCACTAGTTGTGATGGAGCGACAGCCAAAAGATTTTTCGAGGATGTTATAATCTCGTATGGTTATCCACATAGCATTATCACGGACAACGGGAGTAACTTCTCTATGGGAGAATTGGCTGAATTCTGCAACGAGCAAAATATTTGGCTTGACATTGCGTCAGTCGCACATCCACAAGCTAACGGACAAATCGAAAGAGCAAATGGTTTAATCCTACAAGGCTTAAAACCGAGACTCGAAGCACCACTACGACGTGCTACGGGGGCTTGGGCAGAGGAATTACCCTATGTAATTTGGAGTTTGCGAACAACTCCAAACAGGTCAATAGGATACACACCTTTCTTCTTGGTCTATGGCGCAGAAGCAGTTCTTCCTAGTGATTTGATTCATACTTCTCCTATAGTGGCCGCGTATATTGAAGAGGATGCCGAGGTTTCTCGACAAAACGATCTCGACCTAGTCGAAGAAGTTCGCATCGTTGCTAAAATGAGATCTACAGCCTATCAGCAGAAGTTACGCAAGTATCATAGCCAGAGAGTCCGAAATAGATCTTTCAATAAAGGTGATTTCATTCTCTGGCTTGTGGAGCAAAGAAAGCACAAACTTTCCCCAGTATGGGAAGGGCCCTATTTAGTTAGTCGAGTATTGCATCATGGATCGTACTACTTAACTAACATGAGGCCAGTCAAAGAAAGACCTGCTACTAAGAAGAGAAAGAGAGCTGGAGGCAGTACAAATCCGGATGAGTTAGATAGACCGTGGAATATTGCTCAGCTACGTCCCTTTTATTCTTAGTTTATCCTTCTTTGTAATCATATATATGTACATGTTCTGTGAGAAATAAAAGTTTTGGTTGCCTCAAGATTTTTCTAAGAAGTTTTTACCATCTTATTTCTGAATGATCATGTCATAGTCGAAAATCCCAGAATGCTTGAAAGTACTTTATGCTCATGTTCGTTCTGGTTTATATTTCCGATTCTAAAATTGCTACCTTCAGGTATAACTCTAAAATTTCTAGTCTTTACTTTGGTTATTTGTCTGATTGCTGGATGCGGGCATTTTACGAGTAGTGAATTGTTGGTACTGGAAGCCGGGTTTGTTTCCGAGTTTAAACTGGTTTAGCAATTGAGCTCCGTTGCTCGGCAAAGTTTTCGGTGGAAGGTTTAGCCGACTCACGAAAGGGACGAGGCGGAAAGCCAGATAAATGATAAGTATAGATGAAAAAATACAAGTGCTTATCTAAACATTTCAGGCACACAAAAAAAAACTCAAAGCCAAAAATTGCTGAATAGATCAAAAGCTTAGCACTAGCAAAGTTAAAATACTGCATATTTATAGACGCATCATGTTTTTCTGGAATAATACAAAAATTTCTGATCTATGATGCAGGAGCTGTCGGCTCGCTGGATACGTCGCCTTGATATCTTTCCGAGATGTCCGCATCCGAGGTGGTGCGTTCATCGTCGGAAATTTCTGCTTTTTCTTCTGGAGGCAGAGGTGGAGTGTCCACACGGTTGAAGAATGGAGTATCGTAGCTGGTCAAGTCAGCTACATGACACCCATATCCGGCACAGGAGTCCATAATGGCCTTGATGTCCTGCTCCTGGCCATCTTCATCCACTGTAGAGTACCCTCTGGTCACTTGCCATAACTCCATGTTTCCATGGTGGCTCATGACCATGGTGAGAGCGTTCTGCGCTGCTGATCGCACGTAGGACATGTTCCAATCCTAGATGAGCTGCGGCATCTCCTTTGCCTTGTCCCGCACCTAAACATTCGACATGTTGTGCATGTCCGGAATCTTGAGAGCTTCGCCGATGTCCTCAAGGGATTGGCGGAATTCATGAAGCAGGTCACCGACTTGGGTAAGCCGGTGGGTGCGGGGCTCGGTGGAGGAAGAGTCCGCCAAGTTCAGAGGACCTATATACAAAACAAGTTAAGAAATATCCGACATTGAAGAAAGTCGAAGAAAAAGATAAGTCAGACAGATGGAACGTACCGAATATGACGCCGTAAATTTTGGTCTTCTCCTCCCGGAGACTCTGGAGTTCATCCCGTAGCGCCTGGGAAAGGTCCCTCTCTCTACTAAGCTCATTCTTGAGGTCCGAGATTGTTTTATCTTGAGCAGCGATCTGGCGATCATGCTCATCAGTGGCCATGGAGGAAGATTCAAGGATTTGAGCAATGCTCATTTCATGATTTGCCTTGAGCTGGTCCAGCTCTTGGTGAAGCTCCTTGTTCTCCACCACCAAGTTCTTGAGGTTCTCGACCTCTTCGATCATGGCGTAGGATTGTTTCACCAGCGCTGTAAGTCAAAAAGAACAACAGTTCAGAAAAATCGACATTGAAAATAACAAAGACAAGGTTTGTGTCTCGGAATGTTTACATTTGGCCTCATCCTTGGCAACTTTAAGTTAAGCATTTTTAAGCCGGAGAGCTTTGATCTCTCTCCGCTTATCGCAGGCATTTCTCAGTAAATCTTGGTTATAGGAACATACTTTCTGTAAGTCAGAATACCCCAAGTCAGAAAGCTACTTAAGACTCGGGCTAATATTTTTGCTAATATCAGCACGAGCCTTGGGGGCTACACTAGTTCGTTCTTTGGCATCCTAATGAAGCATAAACCCGGATTATATATCCTACTTCATGCTTGGGGGCTAGAGGATATGATATAAAATAATGGAAAAAACAAGAGTGGGAATTCCGACTTACATGTTGTTCGCGGGTGAGTTTGTCCAAACTCGCGTTCACCTCAACGGCAACCTTCTCAATGAGAGTCAAAGGGGTCATAGGAGCCGTTGGAAGCTCCCCGGACCTAATCCTCTTGTTGCAAAGAAGCACTTGTTCAAGAAGATTGTAATGCTTGACATCCTCTGCTTCTTGCGCTACTTCTTCGGCAGATAAAGTACTTTTCTCCAGGCATTGCCTGGCGAGCCGCTGGATTTCTTCAGCAGATTTCCAAGACATGCCAAACTTGGCAAGTCCCGGATTGCTGATAAGGTTTTCGGCGAAGGTTTCTGCCGAGGGATCATTACCCAAAGAGGGTTCACCCTTATCTAGATCTGACTCACCCATGGTGACGTCAGTTTGCGATTCAAGGATCACAGGCTCCGTCGAAGGAGCCGGATCTTCTGCGACGACCGGGGAAGGAATGGTCGCCGGTGTTGCAAAAGGTGGAGGGGCCGGAGTCGGAGGAGCCACGACTGGAGAAGCTATGGTAAGATTCGTTTGTCGCAAGGGCTTCGAAGAAATCCCTTTCCCCTTGCCCTTGATGAGCGGTTTTGCTCTAAGAATGTAGTAAAGTCAGAAACATTACATCTCGGAAAGAAATTCGAGTAAAGTACAAATGCGGAAGTTGTGACTGAAAGTAACCTCTTCACGACAGGCACCTCCTTTGTGCCAACAGCCACTGTCAGAGCTTTCCGCTTCTTGAGCGCAAGGTCCGGCAATGGGACAACCTCTGTCTCCTGAGAAAACTCAGGAGGATATCCTTCGAGCGGAGCAAATTCCGACTCGAGGAGATCGGCAAGCTGAAAATAAGGAAACATATCAGTATTTCAATATAACTCGAAGATTGAAACACATTAAAAGTGTACTGATGGAAGCTTACCAGCACTACGGGTTTTTCTCCATATGCATATCCAGAGAAACCTCCGGGATTCTCCTCTCGATCCTCTCCCGGATCAGCCACTTGATCTGGCTTATGTAGCCTTGAGTGGTGTAGGATTTGGGGCTGATGTGGAGGGAGTCTTTTTTGGATGACGTGATGGAGTGCATCAGTCGATCCCCATGGTACTGAAGGGGCTGGATCCGACGTGAGACCCAGCATTGGACCAAATCGGATCCACTCAGTCCCTTGTGTTTGATCAAGTATTCGATCCGCCTCTTAGCGAGGATCAGATCGTCGGTGAGAGCCGGAGCAGCATCGTCCCAAGAAGGTTGGGCCGTGGCAGATCCGTCGACAAAAGCCGGCAAAGCAGTAGCTTTGTCGGGAGCCGGAATATCCCTATGATAGAAAAACGTGGCTGGTCATTGTTTGACCGAGTCACTAGCTAGAATTTTGGGATACGCGCGCTCGCGTCTAAGCGAAAAACTAATAGTGCCGGTGATGTAAGGAACACCGGCGGTAATGGAGTTTCTCCGAACATGAAAATAGTACCGGAAAAGAGTCAAACTCGGCCTAATGCCGAGAAAGCCCTCACACAATGAAGCGTATGCGCTCATCTCTAAGAGAGAGTTGGGAGGAAGATGATGGAGTTGAACTCCGTAATGAACAATCACCTCGAAGAAGAACTCCAAGGGAGGAAATGACAAACCTCTATCGAGGTGGGTGCCGAAGTGGACCCGCTCGCCGTTGCGTGGGTTAGGGACGGTTTCCTCGAAGTCGCCCCGCCAGTCGCTGGGGGCAAGGAGCCCTTCCTTCTCCACGTTCTTTAGACCTTCGTTGTTGAGCACGCAGGGGATCCAGATCCCGCGAAAGCTCTCTTTCACTGCCGCCGCTTCTGCCGTCGCCGCCGCCGCTGCTGCCGCCAAGCCGGAGGAAGAAGATGAAGCCATTTCTCCGGCGAGCAGATGACCTAAATGGGGCGGCGCTGGGAGTTCTGTGGGGGAGGAACGGGGGAGCTCTGTGCGCGCAGGGAGATTGGGAGGAGATCAAAAGGCAAAGGACTGGTGGAAGGAGAAGGAGAAAATCCTAACCCCTTATATCCACCTAACTGTGCCAAGATTCGTGCAAATGCTATAGTGTAACCGCCATGCGTCATGGAAGGAACTAGGAAGGACCCACGCGATGATTGCGTCGCCTCGATCTCCATGCACGCATTGAAACGACGCCTCGGTTCCGTGAACCACGGACCCACCAACGGTCGTGCTGATGGCATGCCTGTCAGATGACGTGACTTGACCATGACTTGAGTCAGGTGGCGTTAGAAACCAAGTTTCGGCTTAGTTTAAAATCATGCTAGAAAATCCGAGTAACCTGTTGATAGGTCCGACTTATTTTTTAAGACCCGGATCATATTTTTTGTTATGAAGTTTCAGGAACCCTTCAAGATTCTGCAAGCCGAAGATCAAGCTAGACGATGATGAATCTGACTTTGGATCTTGGAGGCCTCCAGGGGCTGCTGTTGGGGATATACTTTCCGGGTATCCTCAAAGTTCCTCACTGATCAGGGTGGCCCACTTCGGGTTAGAGCTTTGCTTCACGGGCGGCCGAGTCAGGGAGAGAAGACGGAGTCCAATCCGGCTACGGGAAGGCCTAGAAGACTTACCGACTTAGGCCCATAATGTTACTTGTAGTTCAAGATGTACTCTGTAACCAACTCTTAGTCGTAGCCGGATAGATCTCTCCTATAAACACTAGGCCGGATATCTATATAAGCCGTCCTAGGGAGAGCCTTTAGGGCACCCAATACTTTAGACCCTCAACTCGCACATGCGAAACCCTTGTAACCCATATTCTGGCTCTGCCGTATTACTAGATTGCTAGTAGGAGTAGGATCCGTCCAAAGCCGGCGGATTCGAACCTGGGTTAACTTGTGTGCTCACCGTCCCAGAACACCATGAGTCTCACACCCCTCTCTTGCGCACGCCTCGAGGACCCCCTCATGGAGTACTTGTCCTCAATCCGACGACATTGCATATATGAAAATTATACACCTTCGAACTCTATGAAATCGCAGTTAATACGTAATAATGTTGTGCTAAGAAAATCTTGAGAAATTATCATTTTCATAGAGTGGAATGTAATGCACAAATTATACACCTTTGAACACTTTCCCTTTAAATTATATTCAAATTCATTTTTTTATGGAGTTAAAATACCGGTGGCAAACTCGTTATTTTGCATGGATAGAGGGGTACCCCCCGATAGATATAGGGGTTATCATGTCCGCTAGATCACAGAGGATCAACGGTTGGTGGGCATGATCCGCGTGACAATTGTCTCAACCAATCAGAGCGTAGCGCCCAAGATGAGCACAGGTGTGAGAGATTGTGACTAAGAGAGGGGAAAACTAAGTAGAACTTAAGAACCAAGGGCAAAGCTCACTAGAACTTAAAACCAAGGGCAAGACTGACATAGGGATTCAAACAGAAAACAGAAAGAGATTTAAAAAATGGAAAATGCGTATTTTAAATGGAAAATGGAAAATACATCTTGGCATACATCAAACTATTTGCAATTCAAATATACACCAGTTTGACAATTATTGCCCCATTTAGACAAACTATGTTTTGGGGAGGGATGTTTTGGGAAGAGGCTTGAGTAGAAAGCCATGAACCTTCATAGATAGTAGGTGATTTGAGAAGTGGTGATTTAGGTTAAAACTTGATTTATATACATTTCTTATGGTGATAGGTCACATAATAAGACTCCATGGGTAGATGCCACTATGTTTTGATCTTTCTGAATTTGTTGTGCATAAAATGACTCAATTAGCTAGCTAAAATCCATTCGTTGACTCTCTATTGACCAGCCACCAGAGGGTAAAACTGAGTATATTGCACACGGAAGTGTTAGTACTGGAGGGAAAAAAGTGAGTACAACCAAACTACCAGTGTTACACTCAAGGTAAAACCGAGCACAACTAAGTCGCCAGGGTTAGACACGAGGGAAAAACATGACTCACGGTATGCATGTGCGTCGCATGGGGCGGTAGTGGACACGTGTGGCCGTGCACGGTGCAGTAGCGTACGTGGTGCATGGTGGTGCAACGAAACGTTGCTTCCCTTCTCCTTTATAGAGGCCTCCTCACTCTCGATCATCACTCACTCGCTCACTCAACCGTCTCCACTATCTAATAACCTTCTGCAAACCCCCAAGAAAACCCCAACCACACTGTTGATGGAGAAGAACGGCGCGGTGTCCATCGGCGCCTCCAAGGCCACCAACGAGGAGGCCCCCGTCCCCATACAGGCCGCCGTCGAGGCATCAAAGGCAGCCGCCGTCCCTGTCTAGACCCCGTCCCCTCTTCTGCCATATCCGCCGGCGAGGAGGCCCCCGCTGGTCTCGGGAAGATCCCGCTCGCCTGGGACCCCTACGAGGAGGTTTATTACATAAGGCCAGAGAACCCCTATGACACCAGCATCGCCGACCTATGGTCGGAGGTAACGAGGATTTTCTCCCCTTCCCTTGTTCTTCCCCCATTCCAATCATTGGATGCTAGATCAAAAGTTATTAGGGTTCAGCTGTTCGTATTTTTATAGTAGCTAATCCTCTTGTGTTAGATCTCATATTTTGATGAATCCCCCTATTCATATTTCGATGAATCCCCCTGTTCATATTTGAACCCCCCCTATTCGTCGTTGGGATCATTATTCGATTTGGTTTGAGATTTTGGGAATAATCAGGGGATCTCAATTCGTTAATATATGCAAATAATCAATCCCAATAATCAAGCTACCTCAATCATGTCCTTATTGCACTCTACTGTTTTTCCCACAGGAGGATAGCAGCGACGTCCGTAGTGACGACGAGGCCAAGGATACCAAGACTCATCATGTGCTGAGGAGGCTGATGTCCGACAAGTACGACAACTTATTTGCCGGCGACATCCACAGGTGCCCCTTCTACACCACTAGGAGGCTCCGCACCACCGAATTCAACTCCCTCGTGAAGAATGCCGAGGACATGAGGACCTGCGGCGAGTCCATGAACGTCAACGGCTTTAGATCCAAGCACCAGGCACTCGGTCTTCACCTCCACAACCTCCAAAAGGTGGCCATGGACGAGGGTCGCATGCCCCCGATCAAGCCCAAGGAACCCAAGGTCCAGGGACTGGGCAGCAAGAAGTGGAGGAGGAGCTAGAGGGAGGAGGCGCAGGCCATGGAGGGCCACTGATCTTGTCATGCTACTGTTGTTGTAAAGCAGCTTCTTGTGTCTTGTCTGTGTTGAACTTGTTCGCTGCTGCTGAGAAGCCTAATTGTCGAACCTCGTTAAGTACCATATTATATATATTTCCTATATTAGCTGCTTTATCTATATATGCTCTTTTTATTAAATTTATTTATGTTCCTGGTTATATTTGTTGCTCTAGATTTTCTACCAGATTAGGGAAAAACAAGGGCCAAAAGGAACAACGAATAAAGAGAAAGGCTGCTCTAGATTCGCTACCTTTTAGGGCAAAAAACACAACTGTTAGCGAGAGAGAGGGGAAAAGGTGCTCTTAAAAAGACCAATCATAAAAATAACAAAAAAGAGAACTTCCAATTTAGGTGACAGGGCGCACGTAACCACCAAACGTGCCCCACATGGTCCCACACCATGTCCCCCATAACGCGTTCCCAACAAACCTGCCCCACTCTCAACGTAGGACCCGCTCCAACGTGGTCCCACCTGTCAACATGTAATGGTCAACACTTTGACCTGACGGTATCCCCCGTACGAGTGCCAACGAGGGTTTTGGAATAGAGGGAGGGAAAAACTGAGGAAAAACTAAGCGGCTGGGGAAAACGGAGTACAACTAACAAACCAGGGGCACGAAAATAGAAATCTCTAAAATATACCAATAAGATTTTTTTGCTTGAAAGCATGGCCAAAGTCTCAAATATATCTTTGTACATAAATGAACTTCGAACACAAACACACTACATACATTACAACTATTACCAAGGGAAAATGGAATAGTTGGAATAAATGGAGAAAGGGAACAAGTATCACAAATAGAAATCAACTTTGCAAAATACTAACTATTGCACACGAGAGCAATTGAGGAATAATTGCTAAATTGACATATTTGGGATTAGTGAATCATGGGCATGATTTTGTATAGTCCCCATTATATGCACTCATCTCAACATACTCACATTTGCAATAGAGAGAACTTGAAAAGCCAAAGCAACAACCACAACATTTGCAAGTACACAAGTTCACGCCAACAAGCAACTTACAAAAGGTTAGAAATTAAACAAGATATGTATGCATGAGAGAGATACTTGTTACCGAGATATAGTTGGTAGGATGTAGATGATATGAATTAGTCTATCATCCTAGCTTGCCTCCAATTGACATGTAGGCACCACTTCTTCCTTGTTGATGATAAAAGCATCCAATATATATATATATATATCTCCAATGTACCTAAAACAAAATTAAGTACACTATGGTCCCCAAAAAAATTGGTTCTGAAGTAGTTAATGCAACTACAATACATAGGAGAGCCTCTAAATAAATATGTCCATATTGATATGAAATTGAATTTAATGCACATCTTAGTCGATAGGATTTGGTGGAGAATCACCTATATATTGGATCAAGAAATCAAGCATGCCATAATATAAAACATGTAGTAAATATGCATGCACAAGACTTTCAAGAACCAAAAAGGAGATACAATTTGAACAAAAACACCAAGTAAACTGAGAAGTCGCACACTAGAGAGTGACACGACAAAAGGGTGTCCAAATTTCATCAAAGAGCCAAATTAACACATGAAAGGACACAAATTTAACAAATGCATAAGGAAAAAGCCAAATAGCAAAAGATAGACAAAAAACAATGCTTAAGGATTTAGCTCAACCTAAGGGATCAAACAAGTAATAAAGAATGAGACAAAACCACCTCCCAAAAGAGCAAGGTTCCAACACACAAACCAAACTCTATACACTATTCATGATGGCACAAAGTACGAAAAGAACATATCAAACTTTCAAGAACAAAAGAGAGTGTTCTAAATAATATAGGACAGCTCCCCCATGAATGGTGCATTATGTAGAATTTTTCTTTTGAATGCAAAATTCACATGAATGAGATCATCACTACTACCTATATTAAATAAGACACAAGAGGGTACCAATAAACTAAAATGATCCACAAGAGGCAAGGAAGACATGGGATACAAAGAAAACATTTTCTTGGTAAAAAATAGGACAAAAGAAAGCAAAGGTCAAAGTGAACATGATCAATAAATTCTACCATATATGTGAAGGAGTTATGCCCTAGAGGCAAATAATTAAGTGTATTATTTGATATATCTCCTATATGTTCATAATACGTTTCATAATGTGCTATAACTATGTTAATACAAAACGTTAATATACGTGTGGTATGTAAACAAACAGTGTCTCTAGTTACCTCTAGCGAACTAGTTCATTGGTTATGAGGATGGTATGGGTTTCAAGATCATGGGCATTTATGCCAATTGACAATGGGGTCATGTTATTAGTTGAATAACATGATAGATAAACATCCGAATGTTATATCTTGAATGAGATATAGTTACACAGTTCACCATTTATGATAAAACACAGAGAACCTCGCAACCTGATCCTTTGACTGTGAGATAATGCAAATCCCCATTCCGGAGGAAGCTTAGATGGTTATCAAGAATCATCTCGAAACAGGGTGATTAAAAAGGTGCCACTCAGGTTTTCCAAAGGCATGCGTAGAGGAGTACATATCAAGACCAATGTTTGTCTAATCCATGTAAGAGATAGATATATGTGGCCATCTCGGTGAAGTTGCATTAATGAAGCTTGCAAGCATGTGACTTGGTCACGGAATGCAACGACATGAGAACGAGTAAATAATTTCATTGGTAACGAGAACGAACTAATGTATGGGGATACCGAAGATCAAGTCTCGAATGAATTAGGTATCGTATGACAAAGGGAATGGGAAACGACTATCTCACGGTTCGAGCGATTATTCGTGAAACGCACGGGGTCACATGGCCATCCAGGTCCCTATTTTGATCATTGATGTGAGAGTAGTCTCGATCATGTTTGGAGTGTTTCCAAACCGAAGGATGTCACGCTTAAGAGTAGGGACGCATAGGGTAGATGAGGTATCGTAGGAGAAATAGAGAAAGAGAAACCAGAATAGTTTCGGGTAACATCCGATAGAGATCGGAAGGGGTCCAGAAGGTCTTCCGGAGTGAAGGAATAATATAATATGTGTATTTGAATGTTAATTGGAGAATTAATATTAAATATATATTTTATTTTATTATTAAAGTCTTCATAATGCTAATGGGCCTCATCTGAAGGAAGGCCCAATACGGCATGGCGCCTAAGGAGAGGGGGGCAGTAGGCCTAGGCTAGTTGGGCCACCCTAGTGGGCCCACCTAGGGCCAGCGGCTACCCCTAGGTTACCGGCGGGTGTGGGGTTTAGTCCCACACCACCTGGACCCTGGGTGGTGTGACCCCTCCCACTATATATAGGTGCCTCCCCTCCCCCTTTGGAATCATCCCATTCCCTCTCAATCTCTCTCTCATCCAATGAGGACTTCTCCGTAATATTGGACAAGACCTCATGGGTGAGTTATCCACCTTCACACCACCGCCGTGTGATCAACGATCCGGCATCTACTTCTTCTGCTGCTCGGCTAGATCAGAGTCCGGTTGACGTCTCCTACACCGGACGTGTGACGAACTTCGGAGGCACCACACTTGGGGTGTTGCTCGTCTTCATCAATATAGGCCTTCCTGTGTAAGGCATGCCTCGATCTTCAAAGGTATGAAAACCGTCTGACTCCTCCGTTACTTATGTCTACATAGTATAGATCCTGGTACTAGTGTTCGAGTAGATTTTTGTTTTGTTTTCTGCTACGGAACCCTTCAGTGGTATCAGAGCGGGTCTATGGGTAGACATGTCGTACAGATAGAACACATAGCAATATGTGGGCATTAATTCTCTAGTTTCTACGCTCTTTTAATGTTCTTGTTCATATCACGACATTGTTTGATGAAGCGACCCCAACCGACCTCACGTGGTGATTCACGAGATGGGTCCACGGATCAAAGTGGCTTAGGGGGTGTCTGTCTCTCTACAGTAGTTGATATGGAATCGACATTGGAGGGCCCTAAAAAGGGAAGAAGAACGACAATCATTGAATCCATGTTGTGGCTCCACGTTTGTAGGTGGGAAGGGGTTCTACTGTGAAAGCCCTAAAGCCACGTAAAACTTGCAATAGATAATATAGAAGCGTCTATTTTTATTATTGCATATGGGCATGTATTATAACGTAGCAATGACAAGTTTATGAAACTTTCATTGAAGCTATTGATGATGATAAAAATGCTATAACCATATCATAATGATACGTCCATTTTGCATCACTATTCTATGTCATAATTCACTGTTATTCATTGATATATTTCGTATTGAGAGGTGATACTTATGTTATTTCATCTGTTTTTGCATGGTTGATGACTTCTGGAGCATGGGCCGCTGCAGTCAGGATTCTGATGGAAAATGTGCTGTTTGGAGGCAAAATTCGTGAAGATCAGAAAATCCGGGAAAATATACGGAAACTCCAAATTTTCCAGAAGACTAAGGATGCCAGAAGACGGAGTGGAGATGGGCCACAGGGGGCCCACACCACTCCCTGGCGCGGGTAGCCCTAAGCCGCACGAACAGATGTGCTTCCAGGGAAGATTGCATGTTTGTCTTTATCACTTGTATGTTTTTTTGTTTCCTTCAACTCTTGTACTTGCTACCCAGCCTTGCTAGCCAAAAACATGTACTGAGAGGGAATTCTTCTCGTGTATCCACTCCTTAAAACCAAAACCTTTTCCATTTGTGTCCACCATACCTACCTAGTAGAATTATTGCTACTCCAAAGTAAATTCTTGTTTTGGCTACCTCCCAAATTAAACTTGTTATGTGAAAATTAGTGATTAAAGCTCTCACGAACTTGTGCTTACCTATGTTGCATATATGCTTGCGCTTTGTAAGTTGTGAATTAGCAGAACCATGCTGTCATGGGGAACGCTTTCAACATTGCACTAGTACTTTGTACAGTTGATATCATGGTCTTTTGTCTATGGACGTCATTGGTGTGGAATGAAAGGGGAGCTTGTAAGTCCATGGAGTTATGCATGTGTGTTAGAGAAACGCCTGGGCCGCTAGTCTAATCCATGCTGACATGGTGGAAACCTGCAGCGTAACCATAACAAGTATCTATGAAGCATTCTTCTTATAAAAAAAGAGATAGAGATTGAGAAAAGAGAAAAGAAAAAAAAGATATTATGAAAAGAGGAAAGATAGAAAAAGCACCATACTCCCATGGTAAATAAGAAGATTGTTGAGATACTTGTTGTCTGCTTACCTTGTCATTTTGATATGGGGATTTTTCTGTATCATCGGGCAAGGGGTACCCCGTTGGTGGTTCTCAATGATACACATATGCTTACGATGACAAGAACTTACCAGTGACTAAACTTGAGTAGCATGAGGAGCGGCCCTCGTATTCAAGGGACATGAGATTCTCAACTTACAACTTGTCAATGCATATCCACATATATGATCGCTTTAACCTTAATCACCCAAAGATGCCTATGATAGGGGCAATGAGAGATGAAAGCTAGTAAGTATCATAATTTTTGGGAGCTCTTTATGAGACTTGCAATCCCTGCTTCCCTCTGGAAAGGGCATTTCTTTTACTTTGTAGTTGAGTCAGTAAACCTACTCCCTTCTATCTCCGCAAGTATTTTGAGTTGTTGTGTTTCATTCATTCATATGTTGATTTATTCAATCATGTTTCTTATGTTCCTTGTTTTGCACATTGCTCTTATCTTGATGTTTACTACTTTGAAAGCTATCATTGAAAACCAGCTATTTGTGAACTCCAGCAAATTATCAACTATTCTTTGACCAAGAGCTAAGTTTGCCATTACCAATTATGATTCCCTTTATGTATCTTTATTGTGTTTCCTTTACTTATTACAAGTTGAGTTATATAATAGTGAGTTGTCCTCTATTATGATCTATGTATTTGATGAATGTGATGCTTCTTGTCCGTATTCTTTTATCGACCCTTCACTCCATAAACCTGAGGCCATGTTTATTGAGCTCAGTTTCGCTTGGGGACAAGCGAAGTCTAAGCTTGGGGGTAGTTGATACGTCCATTTTGCATCACTATTCTATGTCATAATTCACTGTTATTCATTGATATATTTCGTATTGAGAGGTGATACTTATGTTATTTCATCTGTTTTTGCATGGTTGATGACTTTTGGAGCATGGACCGCTGCAGTCAGGATTCTGATGGAAAAGGTGCTGTTTGGTGGCAAAATTTGTGAAGATCATAAAATCCGGGAAAATATACGGAAAATCCTATTTTTCCAGAAGACTAAGGATGCCAGAAGGCGGAGTGGAGATGGGCCACATGGGGCCCACACCACCCCTGGCGCGGGCAGCCCTAGGCCGCGCCAGCAGGTGGTGTGGCCGCCCTGGTGCACCTCTGGCTCTCTCCTCTGGCGTATATCATCCTCCCGAAACCCTAAGACTCAAGGAGCAACAACAGAAAGATTCCGCCGCCTCTGCGGTCTGGAAAACACCGAGAGAGAAAGGTCTCTCCGACAGACAGATTTCTGCTGGGGGAATTCCTTCCCGGAGAGGGGAGATAGTCGCCATCAACACCACCATCAAGCTGGACTTCATCGGGATCATCATCATCACCACCACCATCATCACCATCAGCACCCTCATCACCATCTCCATATTGCTGTAACAATTGAGTTGAATCTTACATTCGTTCATAGGGGAAACTTTCCGGGTGTTGATTACTCTTCGTAGTTGATGCTATTGAGTGAACCGGTGAATTATTGTTTATGTTCAGATTGTTATACATCATTATTCCATCTCTGATCATGATCCATATGATGTCTTGTGAGTAGTTCGTTTTGTTCTTGAGGACATGGGAGAAGTCATGTTGTTAGTAGTGGAGTTATGTTGAGAAAGATTCAATAGATTGTTATTTAAGTTGTGGTGTACTTCTAGTGGTGTCATCTGAACGTCGACTACATGACACTTCACCTATATGGGCCTAGGGGAATGCATTGTGTATTTGGATACTAATCGTAGGGGTTGCCGGAGTGACAGAAACCTGACCCCCCGTTAGGAAACCATTGCACAAGGGACGTAAGGGTCTTAGAGTTTAAAGTTGTGGTTAGGTTTCTACCTTAATTATTTTCTTATACTTACAGATGTTTGCAAGGGGTATAATCACAAGTATGTATTAGTCCTAGATGGGTCGGTACATTAGCACAGGTTCACCCACACAACACTTAGCAAGCTAAAGAAGATTAATCAACTATATGAAGCGAAAGCACTTGATAGTCTTCCCATGTGTCCTCGAGAACGTTTGGTCATCTTAAGTAATACAACCGGCTTGTCCTTTGCTGCAAAAAGGATTGGGCCACTTGCTGCATTTGTTCCTACTATCTTTTATTTACTCGTACTTTGTTTACTTGCTTTATCGAAAACCCCTAAAAATGCATTTGCTAAGTATTTGTAGAGAATTCCTGATCCATACCACTAGCTAGTACCTTCTGCTCCTCGTTGGGTTTGACATTCTTACTTATCGAAAATACTGTGATACACCTCCTATACTTGTGGGTCATCAAGACTATTTTATGGCGCCGTTGCCGGGGAGTGAAGCGCTATTGGAGAGTGGAACTGGTAAAGGAAATTTCTACTGTGAGTATTGTTTACTTCTACTAGTTGCTTTATTTTCGTTATGGATAATTCGCTGAGTTTCTTATTTGGTAATGCTACTACCACTTCTAAGGTAGTAGATAAGCCACCGCCTACTGAGAATGATGTTTTCAAAATACCTACAAGAATTATTGATCGTGTTATGGATAACTACTATGTTGGGGATGGAACTGTCCATCCCGGTGATCATTTACTCTTTATACGAATTATACGGGTTGTTCAAGTGTGCAGGTATCACTACAGATCAAGTTAAGAAGAAGTTATTCTCATTATCACTGAAAGGAAGAGCTGAGGAATGGTATAAGTTGTTGTAGAATGGTAAAGCTCTGGAATGGGAGGAAATAGTGCCTCTCTTCTATTCAAAGTTTTATCCTCCTAGTGAGATTCATAAAGATCGGAATCAAATATACAACTTTTGGCCTCTTGATGGAGAGAGTACAGCTCAAGCTTGTGGGAGATTGAAGTTACTAATGCTCAAATGTCCCATTCATGAGCTCCCCAACAATATTATTATCAATAACTTTTATGCAAGGCTCCCTCTACATGACAAGGATTTATTGGACGCTTCTTGTGCTGGATCATTCACTCGTATGGAAGAAGAAGCTAAATGGGATATTTTGGACCGTATTCAAGACAATGCTGAAGCTTGGGAGAATGACAAAGGTAGAAAGTCAGGTATAAATTATGATTATGAATGCATTGAATCTTTTATGGGAACTGATGACTTTCAAAATATTAAAAATGCTTATGGTCTAGACTCTCAAGCTATTGCTTCTTATTTTAAGGCTTTTGCTTCCTACATTGAAGTGCCTAAAAAGAAGTGGAATAAGTATCATGAACCTTATAAAGATAGTTCTAAGAGTGTTCCTGCAAGAAATACTGAAGTTTATACTGCTAATCATATCTTACCTAAACCTTACATTGAGAAAATGCCTTTCCTAGTTAAGATAAGGGAACATTCTATGATGGCTAGTATGGTAGATGAAAGTATGAATAAAGCTGTTGAACCTGATAAACAAATGGTTGATGAACCTATAATAGCAAATGTGAAAGATTTTGTTACTAAATATGAGAAAGAGGGACACCCTATCTTTTGTAAGGATACCTCTAATTTTGTTTCACAAAGTAGTGTTATGAGAGCTAGAATTCCTGTGTTTTCTGTTAGAATAAGTGATCATTGCTATGATGGTCCTTGTGATAGCTATATTGTTAAGTTTATGCATGATACTGAAAGTTATTATGAGAGAGGGAAAAGTGTTCTTATGCATCTCAATAATATCAAGTCTCCTCGTTATATGCTGAAAGTCTTTATGTTGCACTTCTTTTGCCTTCCTATGCTTGTAGCCTCTAGTTTCAACAACTTGTTTGTTTACAAAATTCCCTTGCATAGGACGTGGGTTAGACTTAAATGTGTGTTTGTTTTTGCTTCTTAATGCTCTCTTTCACTTCAATTCATATTCCTATGTGAGCATCCTCGAAATTATCATGCCCATCTTAATGGCTATAAAGAAAGAGCTTTTTGGGACACAACCTAATTTGTTTTTGTTTTCAGTTTGTTTTTGTTTCTTTGAGTCTTGGAAGTTATTACTTTGGTAATAACCGCTCCTTATCCGTTTTGTTTGGTTTTTGTGTCAAGATCAACCTCTAATGAGAGAGAATTAATATTTGGGGAAGTTGATGTGCCGAAACAGAATTTTGTGCTTCACCATAAAAATTCGTGAGAGATCTCTGTATGTTGGATTGAGCTGTAGTTCTTTGTGATTCTTCCCCAGGTTGTTATTTAACTTTTGTTAGTTTTGAACTTTTTGATTTGAGCAACAGAAGATTTCCTAAAAAATTGATCTTTACCTGCTAGTCTGTTTTGACAGATTTTGCCACTCTTGCATTTGCTTCTTTATTCGATTTCCTTTTTGAATTCTTTTTGGGTTTTCGGAAGGAGTTGCTACAGTAGCTTATGCTTTGATGGTTTTCAGTTGAAGTTGGACTCAAAAGGTTCTATCACTTCACTTATACTAATGTTGCTAATGAGAACTGTGTGAAGTTTTGTGTGAAAGAAATTTCCAAGAAGTGGAGATAATGGTGTAATAAGGAAGAGAAGGGTTTTATGACTCAAGTAATAAGTGTATGAAGATGAAGATACTGATGATTTTTCAAGTGGAGACTCCGGAAGAATCCACTAAATACCAAATTCAGAGACCTGCAGAGTCCGTGTTCAAATAGGTAACGGTTCTGGTAAGAAAAGTTCCGCGAAAATACAATCTAACTATATTTTTGTAGTTTTCAGTCAATAAGGGAAGTTACGGAGTGAAAAAGGGACGGAATTGGAGCCAGGGTGGCTCACACCACCTTGTGGCACGGGCCCACCCTTGGCCGCGCCACCAGGTGGTGAGTCCAGCCCGGACTCCGCCTCCGACTCATTTTCTCCTAGTACCTTCCTTTTTGATATGAAACTTCGTAATATATAACCCCCCAGATCCCCCAAGGTTCATATATCATGTTTTTGTCGTGTTTTTATTTCGATATGTTTCTGCCAAGACATACTCTTTGAAGGTTTAGAAGCACAATGGTGTCCGCCAAGGATAAAGGGAAGGAGCCTATGGAGGAAGACCTCCAAGACCCCGGGAAGGAGAAGGAGATCAAGAGTGAAGGTGAAGAGGAGCAAGGCCAACATCCGCACACCGACACTACCATTGCAAGCATTGGAGTGGTGACGAAAACTGACAGGGTTAGAAGGACTGCATGGATGCAGACTGGGGGAAAAGCTCCTCGTCATAGTTTGGCTCCACGGTCACTTCCTCCACACACCAAGAATCCCTTCCATACCTTTATCCATAACCATGCAGGAAAAGAAGACTCCAAGAGGGAAGAACTGAAAAAGAATCACAAGAGCTGGGATCCACAAACTGAAATGATTATGAGCCGTATTGAGCACAACTCGGAGTTGATTCGTACTCTCACCTTCGAGATTCGGACTTAGGGAAACTAATCAAAGAGCTCATCGAGAGGATACCACCACCGCCAAAGGAGAAATCCGTCATCAGGTTTGGCATCCCCTTGGTTTGTTCCAAGCTTGGGGGAGTGTCGTGGTATCACATCACTATCTTCTATCTTTTTACCTTTTTAGTAGGGTCATATCATGAATAGAGGAGTTATTATGTAGGATGGTTTGCATTATGGAAGTGTCCCCTCTCTCGTTAGATATGTATCCCTTGGTGTGAGTTGCCGTGATGGAATATTAATGAGAAGTTCTATCATTTACTCTTTTGCATAGCTTATATTAGTTTTCAATTCGTGGTTATATGATTGATCTTGTTGTTATTATTGGTATCACTTTAGGATCATTGAGTTAATTTAGTTGGTTTTGGCAAACCTGGCTCGGTCAGCAGCAACACCTTTTTGAGAGTTGAATGAAAAAGATAAAGTACTCTAAAGAAGAAAAAGAATTCATCATCTTTCTTTCTTGATTTGCTCATAAGTCTAGTATTCTCTAGTTAAGATCTTTTGTGCTTCCAGGTAAGATTGCATGTTTGTCTTTATCACTTGTATGTTTGTTTGTTTCCTTCAACTCTTGTACTTGCTACCCAGCCTTGCTAGCCAAAAACATGTACTGAGAGGGAATTCTTCTCGTGCATCCCCTCCTTAAAACGAAAACCTTTGCCATTTGTGTCCACCATACCTACCTAGTAGCATTATTGCTACTCCAAAGTAAATTCTTGTTTTGTCTACCTCCCAAATTAAACTTGTTATGTGAAAATTAGTGATTAAAGCTCTCTCGAACTTGATGGCACACCTTACTTTCTTGCATTTAATAAACTTGAACCATTGTGCTCACCTATGTTGCGTATATGCTTGCACTTTGTAAGTTGTGAATTAGCAGAACCATGCTGTCATGGGGAACGCTTTCAACATTGCACTGGTACTTTGTACCAAGTTGATATCATGTTCTTTTGTCTATGGATGTCGTCGGTGTGAAATGAAAGGGAGCTTGTAAGTCCATGGAGTTATGCATGTGTGTTAGAGAAACGCCTGGGCCGCTGGTCTAGTCCATGCTGACATGGTGGAAACCTGGAACGTAACCATAACAAGTATCTATGAAGCATTCTTCTTATAAAAAAAGAGACAGAGATTGAGAAAAAGAGAAAAGAAAAAAAAGTATTATTAAAAGAGGAAAGAGAGAAAAAAGCACCATATTCCCATGGTAAATAAGAAGATTGTTGAGATACTTGTTGTCTGCTTGCCTTGTCATTTTGATATGGGGATTCTTGCGTATCATCGGGCAAGGGGTACCCCGTTGGCGGTTCTCAATGATACACATATGCTTACGATGACAAGAACTTACCAGTGACTAAACTTGAGTAGCATGAGGAGCGGCCCTCGTATTCAAGGGACATGAGATTCTCAACTTACAACTTGTCAATGCATATCCTCATATTTGATCACTTTAACCTTAATCACCTAAAGATGCCTATGATAGGGGCAATGAGAGATAAAAGCTAGTAAGTATCATAATTTTTGGGAGCTATTTATGAGACTTCCAATCCCTGCTTCCCTCTATGAAGGGCATTTCTTTTACTGTGTAGTTGAGTCAGTGAACCTACTCCCTTCTATCTCCGCAAGTATTTTGAGTTGTTGTGTTTCATTCATTCATATGTTGATTTATTCAATCATGTTTCTTATGTTCCTTGTTTTGCACATTGCTCTTATCTTGATGTTTACTACATTGAAAGCTATCATTGAAAACCAGCTATTTGTGAACTCCAGCAAATTATCAACTATTCTTCGACCAAGACCTAAGTTTGCCATTACCAATTATGATTCACTTTATGTATCTTTGTTGTGTTTCCTTTACTTATTACAAGTTGAGTTATATAATAGTGAGTTGTCTTCTATTATGATCTATGTATTTGATGAAGGTGATGCTTCTTGTCCGTATTCTTTTATCGACTCTTCACTCCATAAACCTGAGGCCATGTTTATTGAGCTCAGTTTCGCTTGGGGACAAGTGAAGTCTAAGCTTGGGGGGAGTTGATACGTCCATTTTGCATCACTATAGTATGTCATAATTCACTGTTATTCATTGATATATTTCGTATTGAGAGGTGATACTTATGTTATTTCATCTGTTTTTGCATGGTTGATGACTTTTGGAGCATAGACCGCTGCAGTCATGATTCTGATGGAAAAGGTGCTGTTTGGAGGCAAAATTCGCGAAGATCAGAAAATCTGGGAAAATATACGGAAAATCCTATTTTTCCAGAAGACTAAGGATGCCAGAAGACGGAGTGGAGATGTGCCACAGGGGGCGCACACCACCCCCTGGCGCGGGCAGCCCTAGGCCGCGCCAGCAGGTGGTGTGGCCACCCTGGTGCACCTCTAGCTCTCTCCTATGGCGTATATCATCCTCCCGAAACCCTAAGACTCGGGGAGCGACCACAGAAAGATTATGCCGCCTCTGCGGGGTGGAAAACACTGAGAGAGAAAGGTCTCTCCGGCAGACAGATTTCTGATCGGGGAATTCCTTCCCGGAGAGGGGAGATCGTCGCCATCAACACCACCGTCAAGCTGGACTTCATCGGGATCATCATCATCACCGCCACCATTATCGCCATCGGCACCCTCATCACCATCTCCATATTGTTGTAACAATTGAGTTGAATCTTGCATTAGTTCATAGGGGAAACTTTCCCGGTGTTTATTACTCTTCGTAGTTGATGGTATTGAGTGAACCGTTGAATTATGTTTATGTTTAGATTGTTATACATAATTATTCCATCTCTGATCATGATCCATATGATGTCTTGTGAGTAGTTCGTTTTGTTCTTGAGGACATGGGAGAAGTCATGTTGTTAGTAGTGGAGTTGTGTTGAGAAAGATTCAATAGATTGTTATTTAAGTTGTGGTGTACTTCTTCTAGTGGTGTCATGTGAACGTTGACTACATGACACTTCACCTATATGGGCCTAGGGGAATGCATTGTGTATTTGGCTACTAATCGTAGGGGTTGCCGGAGTGACAGAAACCTGAACCCCCGTTAGGAAACCATTGCACAAGGGACGTAAGGGTCTTAGAGTTTAAAGATGTGGTTAGGTTTCTACCTTAATTATTTTCTTGTACTTACGGATGTTTGCAAGGGGTATAATCACAAGTATGTATTAGTCCTAGATGGGTCGGTACATTAGCACATGTTCACCCTCACAACACTTAGCAAGCTAAAGAAGATTAATCAACTATATAAAGCGAAAGCACTTGACAGTCTTCCCATGTGTCCTCGAGAACGTTTGGTCATCTTAAGTAATACAACCGGCTTGTCCTTTGCTGCATAAAGGATTGGGCCACTTGCTGCATTTGTTCCTACTGTCTTTTATTTACTCGTACTTTTTTACTTGCTTTATCGAAAACCCCTAAAAATGCATTTGCTAAGTATTTGTAGAGAATTCCTGATCCATTCCACTAGCCAGCACCTTCTACTCCTCGTTGGGTTCGACACTCTTACTTATCGAAAATACTTCGATACACCCCCTATACTTGTGGGTCATCACATAACACTTTAGTTTTTGAAGTTTACTTATTGTGCTGGTATAATTATATATTTGACGGTAGCATAATAAGATAATCCCTCACAGTATTCCAATTATCGTATTCCCCTTGTGTGTGCAGTACCAAGAAAGTTCTTCATTATGAGGTCAGCCATGATGATCGGGGGTTAGACATATCAACATTCGCATACAGTGGGTGTAAGCCATGTTGCACTGCGAATATTCACAAGTTAGAACTGACGAGCCTAGCATGTTTAGACATGGCCTCAGACTACAAGAGACCGAAAGGTCGAGCATGAATCACATGGTTGATGTGATCGACATTGGGGAATGTCCACCTTTGAAACTGCACTGATGGCCGTGACGATCGGGGGAGGTACAACGAATTGGGATCATGTGATCACTAAACGAGTGGAGGGATGTTCGGTTGAGTGGGAGTTCTTTTGTTTTAAGTTCGATAACATAATTAAAACTTGAACTCATTATTATGAACATGGTCTAAATACTTTGCAAATCCATTCTAGATGTCTCCCCAACCCACCTTCAACCTTAGCATTTTCCTCGAGAAGGACAAGCTGAAAACTGATGGAACCAACTTCACTGCATGTTTCCGCAATCTTAGGATCCTCCTAGTCCCCTACAAGTTGACTTATGTAATCGAGGCTGTCAGGGGATGACCCCCGTGTAGACCAAGATGGGACCAACCGCCTGGCCCCAAGGAGCGCATGCTGTCTGGACGCAGATCAAGGAACGACAGCCGGGTGGAATTCCCACCCGGTCCGCACTCAAGTTTCCCCGGCTGGCCCGTCTAGCCGGGTAGCTAGAAGAATCGGCTGGGGGGTCGCTCCTAGCCGGCCGCCTCAGATCCGCTGGAAATTGTACGATGGGGATGACGCTCCTTGATGAGCGCACCCTTGACCGGATGATACATTGCAAATGTATATATAATTTTTGATGTTCCATGCTTGGTTTTATGCACTTTCTTGTGTTTTGTTCCAATTTTGGAGTACATTTCATATGATTTCTTGGACTAACCTATTAACAAGAGCCACAGTGCCAGCTGCCTGTTTTCTGCTGTTTTTGGTTCCAGAAAAGTCAGAAAATGAATATTCTCTGAATTGGACGGGACAAAAGCCAAAGTGCCTATTTTTCCGGAAGTGATTAAGTGCCAGAATACGAGACGGAGAAGGGCCAGAGGCCGGCCACACCACCTGGCCGCACGACCAGGCTTGGCCCGCGCCAAGGGGTGGTGTGGTGGCCCCTCGCACCACCTCGCCCTCCCCTTCCGACTATAAGATGCCCTCGGGACGTAAACCCTAAGTACCCGATCAAAAATCCACGAAAGAGTCTGTACCCTCCGTCATCTCCATCCCTAGATCGGGAGGGATCTGAAGCTCTTCCCGGCACCCTGCCGGAGAGGGGAATTCACCCTGGAGGCCTTCTTCATCACCATGCAAGCCTCCGGTGTGATGCGTGAGTAGTTCATCCTTGGACTACGGATCCATGCAGTAGCTAGATGGCTGGTTTCTCCTCCTTTGTGCTTTCATGTTTAGATCTTGTGAGCTCCGTTCATGATCAAGATCATCTATTTGTAATCTATACATGTTATGTTTGCGGGGATCCGATGGATATTGAGATGCTATTTCAGATTGATTATTGATTCTATCATGTCTTTGTTATTTGAGATCTTGCATTCTTTCCATTGTTAGTAGCTATCTTGGATGCTAGCAAGTCCAAGAGTTAATATTTATGCTCAATAGTGGGTTCATGCCTCTAGTAATCTGGGGAAGTGACAGAAATCTCTAAGGTACTAGATGTGTTGTTGCTACTAGGGAGAAAACAACAATCCTTTGTTCACAGAACAATCGTGTTGTTTACTTTACACGCAGTTCATAAAGCAATAATATGTTGCTTGCAACTTAATACTGGAGGGGGTTCGGATGATAACCTGAAGGTGGATTATTAGTCATAGATGCAGTTGGATGGCGGTCTATGTATTATGTTGTAATGCCCAATCAAGTCTCAGAGGAGTCAAGATGATTAGTATATGCATGTATTGCTTTCACGGTGTTTGTCAATTGCCCCACTGTAATTTGTTCACCCAACATGTTATCTATCTTAAGGAGAGCCACCTCTAGTGAACTATGGATCCCGGTCCTTTTTCTTTACATACAATCTACAAATGTTTACTGCTTTGTGTTTACTTTCTACAAACTTTTTCGTTTAATCCTTTGTTTTCCGCAAAACACGGTGAGATTGACAACCTCATCGCAAGTTGGGGACAAAGTTCTATGGTTGTGTTGTGCAGGTCTCCACGTTGCTACTAGCACCGGTAGTGCGCCCTGCCAAAGTGTAACTACCTCGGTGAATTACACTCTTAGTTACATGCCTGGATGAACGAAAGTGGTTAAAATAGTACGGTGGGGCCCAGGGCCACTCACGGTAGACGTTTCGGCCGTCGTAACCACTTTCAGAACATCGGGACAAGAACGAGCGGCGTAATCGGCAGGCGAAGGGATCAACTACATACACAAATGAGTATGTATGCAAGCCATATACAACAGTCCTCAAAGCCATACCATCTAAAAGAAATAGAAATATTGCAACGCCATACGGCAAGATTCAAATATCCTAGATAGAGATAATAATTTAGGATAGCTCCTCATACAACAAACATCAGAGTATCAGGCGGAAGCGGAAAACAAGATCCGAGTACAGATAAGAAGCAATCGGCATAAGATGCCACATAAATAAACACATCCCGCCCACAGATCTCACGTATCCCCGTTCCCGGAATCTCTACACCGAATGATCGTTGCCAACATCATCTGTCTCCTCCACCCAGTATCCATCTTGTGAGTACAAATGTTCATCTGAATCAAACAATTTATCGTGTGAGACCCTAGGGGTACTCAGCAAGTCTTCATGCCGCTAAAGGGGACACAACCTGGGGTGACGCAATTGCAGCAAAAGATAATATCCAACAATTCTATAGATACTCGCTAACCATCCATCTAACCAATGATAGACGGATGTCCGTGAATTAAGAACAACAGTTATAACAGTAGAATTAACAGATTCATCCTCCTCCTCGCTTACCAACGAGGAAGCGGATGAACAACCCCCATCATCCGTTGGCAGTTTTATTAACCATTCCATGAGTACTGCACTATTTACTAGTCAAGTACTTAGTCAAATTAAAAGCGGTACTTTAGTTATACTTGTCTATGATCGAGAAACTGTGCTCCAAGTCGTCCATAACCGCGGACACGGCTTTCAGAAAGATTTACCCTACAGGGGTAAACGAATAGCAACACACACTCGATCAACCTCGGAAAAACCAACTCAAAACCCAACGATGCATTCACGACAAAGCGATCACAGGATTCAGAAATATTTCAGGGGGCCATCCCATTAAGCTACCCGCAACGAAGCTAGCTGGCTCTGAGACGGACTCAAGGTTTGTGTGGACGGCGGTAAACGACTGGGAACCCAAAAATGTGACTGGGCTTGTCGATACAGCGAAAACGTGTCACGATCCAAAACAGTACAGGTGCTCCTCGCACAATCTTAAATAAAGCAGTAACATGGCATAAGTACAGGATAATAATAAATCCCCAAACTAATTGTGGCCCCAAGAAATAAGAATGAATCAAGCTCTGGCTCAGGGGGGTCCATAAGGCCTCTCGGATGTGGATAGTGCGAATAGTCAAGGAACATGAATCAAGTACTCGGGGTCCTACGGGACACAAGTGAGCATGAAAAACCAAATAGCAAATATTGCTCACCGGTGCCTCTTTCTTTAGTTATCCCATTACTACTTAGGTTTTGTTGTTTAGGTACCTCATTATTCATCAGACACTCACATACCCTACACATGCTTTTCTACGACTCACATGGCTCAAACAACTCCTGCAGTAATGGCTCATGGGATGGAGGAACAAGCTTCGATGGGGTTTAAAAGTAAAGGCTATGCAGTACTTGCGATTCAATATAATGCAATCGCGACTCAATGATGCAAGAAGAAGATAGAAGCAATAGGTACTATATGAATGCAAGCATGTGGTAGTGCTTGCCTGGCAGCTCAGTTGAAGCGAGAGATGGATCTGGGTAGTACTCCTGTGATCCCTGGTAATTCTCCTGCTGGGCGTCTATTCGAAGAGATCCAAACAAACAAGGGCCAACATAAATAAAGTGCACAAGCTGTAAGTTTTATTGTCATAAACAGTTCTGATTTTTAAGCATGGCATGATGCAAGCTGCAATTCAGAACAAGGAGTGCATAGTTAGAACGGGCTCGTCGCGCTGATCGATTTAGACATATTATTTGCCAAATTTGGAGTTATAGATTTAAAGTTATTAATTTATTAAGAAAAGGGCATTTATTTGTAATTTAATCACCTCGAAATTTTAAATGCTCAGATAATATTTTGAATGGCATATTTCAATTCCTCACATTTTTCTGATTCAAAAACATATATATTATATGTATTGTTTGGAGTTGTAATTTGAAAGTTATTTAAAAATCTGATTTGAATTTGAATTTAAACAATTTCTGGAAAAGTTTATTTAAAAACAGAAAAGCAGAAAACGTTTTATACTCAGACAGACCCAGCCCCAGTCGCTGACGGGTGGGCCAGCTGCTTGTTGGGACACACGCGCCCGGAAAGATTTTTCTCACCGCGGCGCTATCTAGCCACTTAGGGTGACAGGTGGGTCCGGTGGCTACGGGCCCATGTGACAGCGGCTGAGCACGCAGAGACTGACAGGTGGGGGCGTGCTGGAGCGCAGGTTGAGGGCCTAAGAGATGGGGGGATTATCTGCAAGATTGCCAGGGCGGCTGGCAGGTGGGCCTAGATGTACCGCGGGTTGACCCGGCAAAAACGCAGGAGGGTATGTGCAAAAAGGCGACGGCTACTGTTGTTCTTCTCGGTGTTCTGATGAAACTGACGGCGACAGCGCGCGCGGCGTGGAACGGGGACTCGAAGCAGGGATCTGGGCGTGCGCGCGGAGGGCGAAGCCGCTGTGGTAGGTCGGGGTTGCTGTTAGGAGGGAGTAGAGCAGCTAGGAGAGTGGTTTGCGTCGCGGAGGCACGCAGACGCCCGCGGCCGACGGCGCACTGAGAGTGCTCGACCGTAACGCTTGCCGCGGCTAGGGTTTTACGGCGAGGCGGAGGATGTCTAGGCGGAAGAGGGATTCACCGCGGGGTGGTTGGCGGCGGCAGATCGGCTTGGGGCGCAGTAGGGCGACGCCGAGGCTGGCGGCCGGCGAGATTAGGGTTTCGGCGGCGTCGCGGTACTGCGGCAGAAGCGGGACTCCTTCTCCTCGATGGCGCATCCAGGGTGAAGCAGGGGAGCCTCCTTGGCCTCCTCGACCACCTCCATGTCAACCACGAACGAGGGAGCGGCGGCGAATCTGACGGTGACCGGCGAGAGAGGGGTTGGCGTCGGTGAAGAAGAAGGAGGGGAGAGGCAGGGCTCCGAGGTGGATCTGACGAGGCAGAGGAGACGTGGGGGAAAAGAGGAAGTGTAAAAGAGGAGGGGCGTCGTGGGGATCCGGTCGGAGATAAAGGTGGCTTCGGCCACCTTTCTCCTCCTCCTCTTCTCACGTGCTCGAGCTGGAGCAAGGTAGGGGCAGGTAGGGTGGAGCTGCCAGGCGGGCCAGGTAGCGTCTCAGGAGGGTAGGCTCGGGTGGGGCATGCCCGGCAGTGAGAGAGAAAGAGAGAGGATAGGGGAGGCTCGGGTGAGCTAGGGCTAGGGTTAGGAGTGGGGGTAGATGGGTAGTTAGGTTTAGCTAGAGAGGGGTGGCTCAGTTAGGGTTTTCTTAGGTTTGGTGTTAGCTAGAAAGAAAGAGAGAAGGAGGTGAGGTGAGGGTAGGGGTTAGGGTTTAAAGTAGAACTAGGGTTAGAGGGAATAGAGAGAATACTAGGTTAGGGTTTAATTAGGTGTTTAGGTTTTCAAACATATTTATAAGATCAAACCAAGACGAAAGGTGAGGCTTTGATTTAGCATGAGATGAGGTGGAGGTGAACCCAAGAAAAGAGAGAGAAGGAGGTTTATGGAAAAAGGTCTCATTTGCATCATGCATGGAGGGAAAAAATGGCGTTGATGAGAACATGGGGATGGTGGAGAGGGATGGAGATGATCCCACAAAGAAAAGAACCACTAAAACCAAGAGAAAACAAATGGGCTAAAGGTGGTGGTACTCTTGCATGGCCCATGCACAATAATTAATGCCATGTTTTATTCTTGTGAAAACAATAATATTATAACATGGCATGATCCCATGCATTACCAACATGTGGAATAAAGGCCAAGCAAAAGAAAAAGGGATTGGATCCACACTAAACCACATGAGCTAAATTAAGTGGCAAGAATAAAATAAAAGCCCATGGGTAATTAGGGTGGTGGAATTATAAGGTGGTGACAAAGAAAAATGGTGGAGTTTGAATAAAAGATATGCCCCCAACTCAATTTGGGCATTAAACAATAACAAGAGGCAAATACAATTAATAATGCATATGAGAGAAGAACCAAAGAAAAAAAAGGTTTTATATGATGCTCAAATCCAAGGTGGCGTGATGACATGAGCATGATATAATTATGATGCAACAATTATATATAGGAAGTAGCCATTATATTACTAGACCAAGTAGCATTACCATTGTTAGACAATTGGGATGCTACAACTCTCCCCCACTAAACAGGAATCTCGCCCCGAGATTCTAGGAAGAAGAAGACTCAAAGAGGGTATGATACTTGGCACGGATCTCATCTTCATGTTCCCAAGTGGCTTCATCAACGGAATGGTGCGACCACTGCACCTTGCAGAACTTGGTGGACTTGTTGCGAGTCCTTCTTTCTGCGACTTCTAGAATTGTTATGGGGTGTTCTTGATAAGACAAATCTTCTTGGAGATTGATGAGTTCATGGTCCACGGTCTTACCGGGATCCTTGAAGCACTTCTTGAGTTGAGAGATGTGGAAAACATCATGGACCTTGAGTTGTTCAGGGAGCTCAAGAGCATAAGCAACTTCTCCTCTTCTTCCCGGTAAGAAGAGGACCGATGTATCTAGGAGCCAGCTTTCCTTTGATACCAAAACGGTGCGTGCCTCTCATGGGAGTGACACGAAGGTAAACGAGATCACCAGGGACATACTCCATGTCTGTGTGCTTTCTGTCATAATTGTTCTTCTGGCGACTTTGAGCAATCTTCAGGTTTTCAAGAATGATGTGAACTTTATCCTCCGCTTGAGTTACAATGTCGGGGCCAAACAATATTCTTTCACCTGCGCCCGACCAACCAATCGGAGTTCTGCATTTGCGACCATAGAGAGCCTCAAATGGTGCCATCTTTAGACTTTTCTAGAAGCTGTTGTTGTAAGAGAATTCAGCATAAGGAAGACATTCTTCCCACTTCATGCCGAAAGAGATGACGCAAGCACGGAGCATATCTTCCAGAATCTAATTGATCCTTTCAACTTGTCCTTGCGACTGAGGGTGGTAAGCTGTGCTGAAGTTCAATTTTGTTCCCAAAGCATTTTGGAAACTTCCCCAGAACTTGGAAGTGAAGATGCTTCCACGGTCTGAGCTAATCTCAAGAGGAACTCCATACAGAGAGACAATTCTGTTGATATAGAGCTCAGCCAACTGAATTGCAGAAATTGTTTCCTTGACGGGAAAGAAGTGAGCTACTTTAGAAAGCCTGTCGATGACAACAAAGATTGCATTGTTGCCCTTCTACGACCTTGGAAAACCAGTGATGAAGTCCATTTCTACTTTCTCCCATTTCCATTCCGGAGGCTTTAATGGCTGTAGAAGACCGGAAGGTTTCTGATGGACGGCTTTAACTCTGCGACAAACATCACACTCCGAGACATACTTGGCACAATATCGTTTCAACCCAGGCCACCAATATTGTGTTTTCAAATCCATGTACATCTTAGTGCTGCCAGGGTGGATAGAAAGAACAGAATCATGCGCCTCCTTGAGAACTTGCTCTCTTAAACCCGGGTAGTTCGGAACAAACATCCGGTGTTCAAAGAAAAGAGTGCCTTGGTCGTCGACGTGGAAGGACTCATACTTCGGAAGTTGAATGTTGGAGATGATCTTTTTAGTGTAAGGATCACCAAGTTGAATGGAGCAAACTTTTTCTTCCAAGAGAGGTGTTGCCAGAAGGTTTAGAAGATACCCTTGATCCACAATTTCAAGGTTGAGCTTGCGGAATTCCTCGCACAAGAGAGGATGTTGTTCTTCCACCATGAGGTTGTTGACATAAGCTTTTCGGCTGAGAGCATCGGCCATGACATTAGCTTTGCCCGGAGTGTAGTTGATGGTCAAATCGAAATCATTGATTGTTTCAATCCACCTCCTCTGACGAAGGTTGAGATCCGGCTGTGTGAAGATATACTTCAGACTCTTGTGATCAGAAAAGATATCACAACGGTTGCCAAGCAAGTAATGCCTCCATACTTTCAAAGCAAAGACAACTGCTGCTAGTTCGAGGTCATGTGTAGGATAGTTGATCTCATGCG